>JABSTQ010004588.1:0-457023 GCA_013358835.2 Ixodes persulcatus | reverse complement strand
CCCTTTGTTCATGCCTTGTAACGATATATACAACGCCGACTGAAATCCGTACGCATTGACACGATGGTTAATGCAAAACAAAAGGAATCGTTTGCTGGCAGTAGTCTTCGACGTGTTAGGCTTGGAAGCTTTCAGAGAAACGCTTTCTGGTCTAATATAAATTTACCATATTCTTTTGCTTGCGTAGCGTTGTATAAGCTTTCCCAGTCCAAGTGGGTTTGATTTTTCATAACAGCTGAACTAAGCGCAAGACTGATTTGTCTTAAATATAACTAGTATTTTTTTTTTCTCAAAGCGGGAATTCAATCACGTGTGGTATTTGTACCAGTGAACAAAACATTAAGAGTGGCAGAAGTCCAAAAGTAAGAATTATACTTGCACAAGTGTATCACAATACAAATGCCAAATACTTGGACACAGATGTGTTTAATTACATATCAAATTACACGTTTCAGAAAATTCTTTAAGTACAAGATGCAAATACAAGGAGAGGTGTTTGGTCGTTTTAAAATAATTTTACAAACACATTTTTTCTCATAGTTTTACATTCTAGGCTTACATTTAACCCTGAACGGAAAAAGGACATTCCAAAATAAAAAAAGTGGAGTCTGTATGTACCAAGATTGAAGCGCCTAAAGGGGTGATGCAACAATGTTTAAACTTTGCGCAAACACCGCTTAGAACGCATCCCTGACGTTAATGACCTATGAAACACACGTTCGTTTCTCACCACATGCCATAGAAGTCGCATAAAAAAAAAATAAAGAAAAACGAGCAGCATTCACCCCCTTAATTCACATTCAGAACAAGCGGCCACGTGATCTGGAGCCGATTATATACCGCCATTTTTAATCATAGCCACGCGCTGAGGTTGGCAAAGAACATGACGCGCGCTGAATTCCAGAATTCCATATGGTTCGGCTATTGTCATTGTAGCGATTGAACACGGACCACTATCCGAATGCTTGTCGAGCTATTGATTATCACGAGCCCAAATCGATTGCAAGTGCAATGTTCGAGTCCAATCTAGGAGCCGTATTCAAATATCATCAATGGGGAGACTGCGATCTCCCAGCTACGTCATGAAGTTTTGCAAAGGAAAGATTAAAAAAAAAACGCTCGTTTTTGTCCTTGACATTACACCGCAACAAAACAGTTTCTTGGTTAGTGACGTTGCGTACGAATGTACTTGGTTACCACCAGTGCCAGTAAGTTCCTGTAAAGCGAGAAACATTCCAAGCGGATATCGTTGCACGGCCCCTTTAAAAACGAAAAAAATTAACTACAGATTTTTTTAACAGTTATTTGGTATATGATAGGCAGCAGGCACGTATTCAGAAGGGAGGCCCATGGGGCCCGCCCCCCCCCCCCCCCGAAATCTTTCATTTTGCTGGGACCTCCTCTCCCCCCTCCCCCTCATACAGCATTTTGTCATGGGCGGGCCCCCCCCCCCCCCCCCCCCCCCGAAACAAAATCCTGGCTACGTGCCTGATAGGCAGATACAGTATCACAAAAACAATGTTTTTAATGCGAGTTAAATTTCGCTGAATATAAGCAATAAGGCCCTTTCAAACACTTCTACCCGTAACGTTCATTCCTCGTTCTCCTTTTTCTTATTTTTCTTCGGTATTTAGGTGCGCAAAGCGCAGTAAGTTTGATGCTTTTTGCTAACACTCTCATAGCAAAGATGAGTGCTCAAAATAATATTTGATTGCGCTTAGTGCGCACGTTCGTATTTGGTCAGTATTTGAAAAACAAGTATTTGAAATGCTCGATTTTATTGTATTTGATTATAATCTACAAGCAAATTTTCTAATATGTAATTAAATACAAAATATTTGAAGTATTTTAAATGTGTACTTCAAATACTTGTGTTTGAAATACTGCGTATCCTTGCGCTGAACAACATTTAGGCGCCCTGTGACGTTTGGGTTGGCTTTTCCTTATTCAATGTACAAGTGCGGGGAAGCCAGCTTTCGAGATCAGCAGCATGCTGCATTGTAGTCCCTCTGGGCCTTCGTGCCCACGCAGCTACGCAGGCATACATACATGTGCGTGCACATACACGCAAAGAAAAAATAAACGAGAGATAGAGAGAGAGAGTGAGTGAGAGGGTGGAGGGAAAAAAGCGGGAAAAGGGGGGGGGGGGTGGACACGGCGTTGTAGACATGTGATCTGCAGCGCTTGAGCGCCAATCAAAGCACCATTCAACCGCTCTCGTGCCATACCAACTAAATCCCGAAGACCACGATTATATCGCCTTTTGATTTATGTGACGAAGGGAAACACAGACCAGCGTTTAGGTTTTGAAATTGTAACTCAAAGTAGAATCACTTGAGCGCGCTCGCATTTGTTTGTAGGAGCAGAAACAGTGATGTTCCAGTTGTGCTTGCTTTCACGCCTCTGGTGTTCTCTCGAGTTTCGTGTATGCGGGGCCTTGGCACCTTTTTTTTTTTTCAGAACCACATATGTTGAAAGTCTTTTTTTTTTTTAGATCGAAATTGCCGAAGATTTTTTTTTCCTTTTTATTGCTTCGCGCGTGGGGTTTTTAATTTCGAAGTGAATACACTTTCTCATCGGAATTTGACCGTAACGAGGTTACAGGTATACTCAGGTTACCGGTCTTCGCTGTCTTCAAAAAAACGCAGATACTTGTGTGTCAAATAATATTTTGGCTGAACGGCTGAAACAAAATAGACACTGAAAGTGCATTCAACTATGTGGAGTTGGTTGCAGTTCGTCTCTGATTTATCATGTCACATCTGTGCTACAGTTTTAATTTAATTGCTTTAACAATAGCTTTGTTTACCTGACAAGTACGCTGGGAACTGAGGAAAAATGTTGTCTGAGCAGAGTTACTGAGCCTAATCCCCCTCACAGTTACACCGTGGTCGTAACAAATAAACACAATACATTTTAGAATGCAATAAACTACCCCCCCCCCCCCCGAAAAAAAAAAAACAAGAAAAAACTAGAAATAACATTCACTGCACAATGACTATTGTCAATTTTGACTGGAAATAATTCCGAAATTTACAAGTGTTACGGTATCACATATCAACATCCGAAATCATAAATTTTTTAAGATATATACAGGGTGTTTTTTTTTTTTTTTAAGCTTAACAGATTTGTTTAAAAAAAGCCGTGAAAGTAATAATTATTCCGCTTGTCGAGGTGACTTATACGGCCCGGGGGACATATTATAGGTGGCTAATCGCAACAATCAGTCGGCTAATTAATTAAAATGTGGTAATTAACTTTTTAATTAAAGAAAATAGACATCTGGTTCCAATTAGAAACTTGCTCAGCGTCATCGAAAATCACTAAATCACTCATTTTTAGAAAGACTTTGAGCGCGTGAGAAGCGTAGTAGTGCACTAAAGTTACCACTCGTGGAGCAGGTACAAAGCTAGAGGTTGTGATTAGGCGCCCGCGCGATTTTTCCGTGTCTTATCTAGCCCCAGCCTTGTACCTGCTCCACGAGTGGTAACTTTAGTGCACTACTACGCTTCTCACGCGCTCAAGTATTTCTGAAAATAACTGATTTAGTGGTTTTCGATGACGGTGAGCAAGTTTCTAATTGTAAAACAAATCTTAATTAATTGGCCGACTGATCGTTATGATTAGCTCCCTATAATATGTCCCCCTGGCCGTATAACTCACCTCCACAAGCGGCATAAGTGTAACTTTCACGGCTTTTTTTAAACAAATATGTTAAGCTTAAAAAAAAACCCCTATATATATATATATATATATATATATATATATGGGTGGTTTCATCTCAAATCGGGCAGGCTAAAAGGGTCTAATTTTTAATTTTCACGAAAAAAAATATATGTTTTGGGGGCATTTCTCAAATGAAGAAGGGCGCAAACCGCATGTTCCCCAGATTTTTTGTTCTTGAGTTACGATGCGTAGAAGCCGCAGAGGCAGAAACTAGCGTTTTTGCATGCCGTCGCAGGTCGCGTGTTTGACACCCTCTGCTGGCGCAAGTGTTTTTTCTACACCCTTTTAACTTTTTTACCTCAATTAATAGGTACTATAAAGATACCTTGACGTATTCAAATACTTTTATAAATTTAATTGTTTTCTAGAAAAAATGTCAAACTCGTCACTCCGGTCGCTTTTTGGTCAAATTTGACAGGTCATTACTCTGTCTCTACTTGAGGTAAAATTTTTTTCTTTGGCTCTACAGAAAGCCCAAAGCAAGCCCATTATAGATATATTAATATCATTATGATCTGTTGAGTAGCCGCTTCGCTACCTTCACGTACATTTTGTAAAAAATAACAAATGTTTAAAGTTTGAGGTCGATTTTCTCAAAAACCCCATTTTTGTAAATTTTTATTTTTTAAATTCTTTTAGATATATTAGTCGACTACAAGAAAATACTATCTAGAAATGTAATATTTTGGTTGTATGTCTTCTATTTGAGCCGCAATCACGTGAAATGTGTGAACATTTGTTACTTTTCACAACTTTTACGTGAAGGTAGCGGAGCGGCTACTCAGCAGATCATAATGATATTACTATATCTATACTAGGCATACTTAGGGCTTTCTATAGAGCTAAAGAAATAAAATGTTCCTTAAGTACAGACAAAGTAATGACCTGTCAAAGTTGACCAAAATCGACCTGAGTGACGAGTTTGACATTTTTTTTAGAAAACATTCAAATTATTAGAAATATATTAATACGTCAAGGTATCTTTATAGTACCTATTAAATGAGGGGGAAAAGTTAAAATGGTGTAGAAAAAACTCTAGCGCCAGCGCAGGGTGTCAAACACGCGACCTGCGACGGCAGGCAAAAACACTCGTTTCTGCCACTGCGGCCTCTATGCATCGTAACTCGAAAACAAAAAGTCTGGGAAACATGCGGTTTGCGCCCGCCTTCATTTAAGAAATGCCCCCAAAACATATATTTTTTTCGTGAAAATTAAAAATTAGACTCTTTCAGCCTGCCCGATATGGTAGGTTTCAACTCAAATCGGAAAGGCTAAAAGGGTCTAATTTTTAATTTTCACGAAAAAAATATATGTTTTGGGGGCATTTCCCAAATGAAGGAGGGTGCAAACTGCATGTTCTCCAGATTTTTAGTTCTCGAGTTACGAAGCGTAGAAGCCGCAGTGGCAGAAACTAGTGTTTTTGCCTGCCGTCGCAGGTCGCGTGTTTGACACCCTCTGCTGGCGCTAGTGTTTTTTCTACACCCTTTTAACTTTTCCTCCTCATTTAATAGGTACTATAAAGATACCTTGACGTATTAATATATTTATAATAATTTGATTGTTTTCTAAAACAAATGTCAAACTCGTCACTCAGGTCGATTTTTTGTCAAATTTGACAGGTCATTACTTTGTCTGTACTTAAGGTACATTTTATTTCTTTAGCTCTATAGAAAGCCCTAAGCATGCCTAGTATAGATATAGTAATATAATTATGATCTGCTGAGTAGCCGCTCCGCTACCTTCACGTAAAGGTTATGAAAAATAACAAATGTTCACACATTTCACGTGATTGCGGCTCAAATAGAAGACATACAACCAAAATATTACATTTCTAGGTTGTTTTTTCTTGTAGTCGACTAATATATCTAAAAGAATTTAAAAAATAAAAATTTACAAAAATGGGGTTTTTGAGGAAATCGACCTCAAACTTCAAACATTTGTTATTTCTTACAAGGTTTACGTGAAGGTAGCGGAGCGGCTACTCGACAGATCATAATGATATTATTATATCTATAATGGGCTTGCTTTGGGCTTTCTGTAGAGCCAAAGAAAAAAGATTTACCTCAAGTAGAGACAAAGTAATGACCTGTCAAATTTGACCAAAAAGCGACCGGAGTGACGAGTTTAACATTTTTTCTAGAAAACAATTAAATTTATACAAGTATTTGAATATGTCAAGGTATCTTTATAGTACCTATTAATTGAGGTAAAAAAGTTAAAAGGGTGTAGAAAAAACACTTGCGCCAGCAGAGGGTGTCAAACACGCGACCTGCGACGGCAGGCAAAAACGCTAGTTTCTGCCTCTGCGGCTTCTACGCATCGTAACTCGAGAACAAAAAATCTGGGGAACATGCGGTTTGCGCCCTCCTTCATTTGAGAAATGCCCCCAAAACATATATTTTTTTCGTGAAAATTAAAAATTAGACCCTTTTAGCCTGCCCGATTTGAGATGAAACTACCCATATATATATATATATATATATATATATATATATATATATATATATATATATATATATATATATATATATAAAGCTCGTTTATTCCTTTGGAGGCCATTATACGTACGATATAGTTATACAATTCAGAGCTCCGAGTGGCGAGTAGAATATGTTATAGATTGTCTGAGCGGCGCTAAAGATCATTAAAAAAATGGGTAGCCGCCGTTATTTCCGAACTTCTATAATTATAGGAATGCAGTTTTCAAGGCGCGATCGTTTGAATTTGTGGAGAAGACGTTAAACGTCACGTGATATTATGACGCCACCAAGTCGTGGTGTCACGTGATAGCGTGACGTCAAACGACATCCCGTCAGGTGACATTACGTTTATATGACGTACGTTACGTAGAGTTTGCGTAATGTAATGAGTACTAATGTCACGTCACATGACACAGCGTTGCGTGCAATGTGGTGCACGTACGTATGCACGGACGAAAGACTTCTGGGAGTGGGGGCTCTCCTGGCAAAGCATGCCGTCCATTTAAGCGTATAATCTCAAAATATACTTGCATACACTGATCATTCACGGGAAAGCTGTCTTCTTGAAAATGGACAATTAGAAATGCCCAAGCAACATTAACGAAAGAAAAATTTTGTTTGCATCCTCTTGTGTCGCATTTTCGCTCGACTTTCTGCGCAGCTGCTCGTTCTTTCGCGCAATGTTTGCCCCCATTTGTTTCCTACCTACGTTAGACAACTGCGAAGCTGTTTCTTCGAGCCCTCCCTCCACGAACGTCCACGGTGGCAGAGGAATGCAGTAAAACTCCCGGACAAATTTCCAGACGGCAAGAACCCGGAGCGTGTCCTGGGTTGCACACACGTGGAAGGGGGAAAACTCGCAGCGCGCGGCACCAAAATCACGAGTCCAATTATTTCAGCGCGACTACGTCGTCGCGATTCTTCGCAGCGAAGCCTTTTTTTTTCTAAAACAAAACAAAAAGAAGGAAGCAGCACGTCGTTCTTCTCTGGAACCTACGCAATTAGTCCCGCAAGCGACGTCCTGGACGCTAGGCGCGAGATGCTCTCCATTACGAGCGCGTGGATCATTAATAATCGGACCCGGTCCCGCATGCTCTGCGGAGATGACGAGGCGGCGTGACAGCCGGCGTCCCACGTCGTGCCGCTGCCATTAGTGGAGCACTCGAGGAGACGCGTCGCAACGCTCCGTGCCACCCCCGGCAACGCAGCCAAGCGGGGGGTACGGTGTTTTCACCGAAGAACATATTTTTAATGAACGTCGGGAAGCGTCTTTCTAGCGTGGCTGCCGGCTTTCGTTGCGTGGCGTTCTATTTTCTTCGGGTGATATATATGAATACCGATCATTGGCATTTGCTCCTACCGTCGCCAGTAACACAGGTTAGAAAGTCATAGCGATAGGCGGCTTTGACTGTCCTATCTTACCGGCGGAAGGATTCCAAACATATCAAAATGACTCGGCGGGTGTTTTCGTACACGACGCAGTTACTGCTCACGAACTGCGCTCCTTGTGACCCACCTAATTATTCCCGGAGATATGACTGTCGTGGGCATGGTGGCCCTGGTAAGACGAGGCTGCGGGACCTCCGTCGCATCAATACCAAAGTGCAGTGTACTGCCTTCTGTAAGATGGTGAGCCCATTTCGTGGTAACCATCGTACAAAGCGAAGCACTGTCAGTGGCGCAGTCGCATTGGGCGCTGGTGACATAATTTAGGAATAGCCAAACCACTATTCAAACATACAACATTAGATATTTAGCTTCACCGGAGACGTCAAACCAACTTCCAGCAGTCTGAACAAGCAGAAAACAAGTTACTTTCCAGCAGTGACTGCATTGTGATTGTGTGATTTTTTAAGGGGTGTCCAAAGAAAGCACATTTTCTGAAATTATCGCATTTTATGTGGTGGGAGTGGAGCTTTTTCTCCAGTATTAATATGTTTTGGGACGTTTCTTTTGTTTTTTGCCGGGAAAAAAGCTACTTTTCGCTTCCGGTCCTCAACAAAGACTTGGAACGTGCTCATCACCTGCGCTCATCACGTGGTTCCGGAGAGCCCCTCACACCCGCCGCTGGATGTCGTCAAGGCCTGCGCTGTTCATGTCAGTCCCCAGCCTCCCGAAAACAAGAAGGGGGGGGGGGGGGGGGGGTTGAGAGAGAGAGAGAGAGAGAGAGAGATGAGAACGAAGAGGCGAGAAGGGAACCCGTACTCTTTGAGTGGTTGATGTCCTGATTGAAAACGTATGCCTGCGCTGCAACGCTCGCAATTTAAAAAAAATAATGTGTATCTTTTTTTTCTCTCTTGTTTTATTTTCTTGCCGTTCACGGCATTTGCTGCGTACTGTTGGACAGCCCTTCATACGGATTCGCTGGTCGGTTCGCTGGTCGGTGACTCTAAGGGGAAGAAGAAAAGAAGTTTCTTGGTTTTCGATGGAATTTCCAGTCTGCGTTGAGTAAGTGCACAACTGAGCGTACGATAGCCCTATCGGGTTTGGTGTGGCGTCACAGAGACGTTGCGGAGACCGACGCAGAGAGTGCTGTGTTTTCTCTCGCTCACATCGCGGCACGGACGACGCGGGGCGTCCGGCCATTAGTGCAACTTCCCTGGCGACTCGCTTCTATTCCCTCTCACCGTTCCTTGGGTGTCGTCGAGTCCGCGCTGCGGAATGCGCTCCAGCCGTGGGTTATTTGTTTCCAGAGGTTGGCGCGTTCGGACGTGGTGGCGCTGCTGCTATGCTTGGAATGCTCATTGCGTCCAGTCCCCAAACGTCAGCAAGGAAAACCATTTCGGTCAATGGGGCTGGAATGGGCGTCGGTGCCTGGCAACGTGGGGAAGCTGCCGTCTCGGGGACGCTATTTGGCTTCCTGTCTGTCTTGATGCCCGAGCGCTTTTGTTGGGGAATGTGGATTGCGTTTATTTTTGTGTGTGTGATGATGAAACAAGTCAGGAGAAACAAAGAAAGAGAGAGAGAGAAAGAGAAATAGGGGGGACCCATTCACGAACCCTTCTTCAGACGAAATTATTTGATGTCAAAATCTAGAAATACCGAGGCAAAAGAAAGGTGATGGTGACGACGTGCTCTCGACTAAGAGGGAACTTAGGTTCATGAAGCAAAAAAAAAAAAATAACGTGTCTACATGCATTTTTTGGGCCTCTAGGGTGAGTGGGGTTGACTGGTGTAGAGATTGCAACTCTGAACTTTTGTTAATTCAAAATGAAAATTTGACTGGTTGTAAGTAGAGTGAATTCATCTTATTTAACAGAGTTGCCACGCGTGTAGCTGTTAGTGCCAATGCAGTAAATGCATTGTTCCCAGCCACCAAAGCGCATTTCGGTGCGAAATAATCCGCAGATATAGACAACTAAAAAAACTGAACAAAGGCAAAACACAAACCTCAGTTGTCTAAAGAAAAAAAAAAAAGGAAGGTGCGAGCTTTTAGCTCGATGAAAAAGGCGAGGCAGGAAGCGACCCCTGTTTTGACGCTCCGCTCCCCTAATCGGAGCCCCGCGCGTCGTACGCCGCAGTTCCGCGTAATACTGACAACCAGACAGAGCGAACGGAAGGTGCGAAATGCGCGGAGACGCGGTCTATTTTTTCTCGACGGGATGAAGCCTTCGTGGAGTCCGTCGACGTCATTATACACCTGTGCCTGGAGCAACAGGATGGCTCTGCATTTCGTCAGCACGTGGACCGACCCGTACTTCTCACGACTCCGCTTTGGAAAGCGGCGCGTCTACGGCCGGTGGCCACCGGTGTCGAGACCAAAGGGAGCGTGGGCGCGCCGAAAAAGGTCCACATTAGGCTGCGTCCGCGCCCCCGCCGTGCCCGGAAGAGGAGGAGGAGGGTCGGCCGCCCGTTCCGGCGGCGCTGCACTTAGGCCAATGAAGCGGTGTCTGCTGCTGGGCGCTCCTTTTAATCCCATCTCGACGAGCCCGTCCATCGCATCGCGACCGGCGCGCGCACACACACACACGGGGCGAAAGCAATATGGGGGCCGCTGCGGCGAGGTGGCGGCGGTGAGGGCGGGCGCACGGAGCGGCAGCCGCTGCTGCGTCCATTACGCCGAATGCGGCTCAACCGGGCCACGGAAATGGGGCCGCTGCTTGCAACAGGCAAATGGAAGGCAAAGACAACAAGAGCGTAAACAGCGCCGCTCTCTCTCTCTCTCTCCTTGGTGAAAGAGGAGGGCGACGACGGACGACAAGTTAATGGAACTTGGGAAGGACGAGGGTGCCTGGGTTCTTTTCACTTATTTTTTTTTTTTTTTAGGATGCTTCTGCCTGCTTGCTTGCTGCTGCTACTTGCGCCTTATTCTTTTCGTGACGACGAAATCCGAGTGGTCGTAATGGACTTTTCTGCGAGGGCTTCTTATAAACTCGGCCTTCCCGCCGAGTGGGCTTCAAAGAGCGGACGCCCATGGCGAGGGGGAGGCTCCGAAAAGACGGCGAAGAAAGCCACCTAAGAGGGCCCCGCTCTTCTTGGCTTCCCTCCTTCGACCAACTGCAACGTGCGTTGGCTTTGCTTTTTAGTTATATATATATGTATTTATTTATTTTACATTCGTCTTAGCCGTGTTGCACGGAGGAAGACTGCCCTGCTTTCGCACTCTTTCACGCACGGAAAATAAGAAGAACAAAGAGGCAGTGTTTTACTCCGCGTGCTTGTAAAATTCTCCAATTTAGAGAAAATAGTGCTGCGCTAGGAATGCGGGCAGGCATTTTTTGGTTTGTTTGTTTCCTGCTCCTGATTTGCGATCTTCATTGTAAGATCATCGGTGCGGAACGTCTATATCGCTTGGTGCGTGCCCGATGTATTACCTGGCATCTAGCCCGACTTGTCTGAGTGGCCCGGTCCTTTGAAAAGTAACGGCTCAGTCTGCCTCAGTGCCTTAGTGTCCGCGCTCCTTTAGGAAGGAACGCGTACTCTAAGCCACGTCTTAGCTTCGACATGACGATGGAACCAGGCGCTTGGTTTCTGAGATTGATGATCCTGTTATGGACTTTGAGAGAAAGGAAAATACAAAGAGGGGGGGGGGGGGACCTATAAATTATGGCAGTGACTACTGTTCAGGTCAGCCCATTCTAAAACTACCAGGTACAACTTCATAATTAGCATTATTATCGCGGTACTTTGTGAAGGCTGAAAACTTAAAGCGCATACAAGAGTACGCTTCGTGGGAGCAGCCTGTTGCTGTACCGGCGTTCGAAAAACAAATGCCTTCCACAAACATGAATGAAAATGGAAGCACCAACAAATCAACGGTACCATGGTGGATGTGGCATTGTTTGCAGTTGTGTCGTCGCTGCTATTGAAACTCTAGATGGCAAAGTGAGAGAACGCCAGTGAGAAATCGCATGGACACGGTTTTTGCGCTACGAAGTACAACTCTGTTTTCAGCTTCCTTATTCTCGTTGAATGGCGAGTTCACGCGTGGGCCAGTGTTTTGTCCCAAGCTTCCAGTTGCGATTTTGTTAAGCACACGCAAATTAGGTTATTTTTAAAGACGTGTGCTTTCCACGTTACAGCGTGCCGTTATCGGATCCCCATCTATATCACGAGCGCTCTTCGCTAGCTGCACTGGAGATCTTGGCGGAGTCTGCCATCAGTTCAAGAAAGGGAAGCAACGAAAAGAGGCCTTTTTTTTTTTTTGCCTCTCCAGAAAACTTTAATTCGACGTGACAGCTTAAAACGCACTGCCCGCTTCATTTCGACGCTCTTTAGAGTCTAGACCAAGCTGGAAATTGGAAGCCTCGGTCAGTGGAGGCACCTTTGCTGGAAGCAGGGGCGGAACACAAAGCCTCTCCTCCTCACATTCGCAGACTCGGAATACGAAGGGGGCCTAAGGGATAAAAAAAAAAAAAAGGACAGTTGCGTCGGCTTCCCAAAGTGTGTGCCGGTCATTCCATTTGCTGAAGCGAAGAAGACCACCCTCACCGGTTGAGGATTGCCTTCCAACCAGCGGAAAAGCAAAGAAAGGAAAAGGAAAAGAAGAGCAGTGAAGGGAAGGCAGTGAATCTGCTAGGAGCCTTCGCCAAGAAGGCAACACGTTCCGAGTCGATGTATAAAACATACGACGGTGACACCGAACGGACGCTGTGACCTCGCCGAGCTTTTCCCCGCCGAATCAGCATTACTCTCCTCCCCTTCCCCAAACCTCCTGTTAACCCATAAAAGCAAGTAAAAAAATAAATATTACAGAAATAAAAAGAGGCGAACGTAACGGGATAAAAAAAAATAAAAAAACTACACACAAAACCTCGGACTCCCTCCTCCTAAAGAAAACGGGTCCAAAAAGCCGAGCTACAAAGCGCCAGCCTCTTACGTTGATTGCAGGAGGCGTGCGTTAAGTCGTGCCGTCCCTTTCCCACGTTGAATGATCCGTCCGATTCACTCGCTGTCCTGCGGAGAAGCCCTACCCGCGGTGGGAGAGAGGGCACGTGACGTCACGGCCAAGTGAGCTCCGCCGCCGATGCGTGGCGCTAGCGCCGCGCTCAGCGGGCTTTGCGAGGACGTCCCGCGGTTGCTGGCTTCAGTTGGTCCGCTGTGCCGAGGCAGCGCACTTCGGGAAGGAACGATGCCGTGTACGAGACCGTCGCTGAACGTTTCAATCAACAGGCGCACGTGATGGTGTCTACCGTCAGAAGTCGGCTCGGCTTGAGCTGAAGATTTTTTTTTCTCGTGTGTGTGTTCGACGTCGAAGAGTAGAGGAGTGATACTGACAAGGATCTGTGGAGATCGTCTGGTCTGGTGTCGCCTGGCTTGTGGATTTGAGCTTGTGTGCGCGGAGTGAGAGAGCGTCACTGCGTCCACGACCATCCTCCGCAATTACACGGTGAGTGCACGGCGCACGTACTTTGTCGCGCTGTTGAAACCGCAGTGAGCCTTCTTCGCCAGGACCGTTGTTGTCAGTGGAGGCTGTTACCGAGCAATGTCGTTAATTAGGCTGTGACGTAACACAGCCGCCACCTCCTCGACAGAGATGCCTGAATTAACGATCTTCGGATTTGAATAGGAGAATTACGCCAAGCTTGGTTGCAGACTGCCGTTCGTTTGTAACAATGAAAGCGCCAAATTAATGTGACTTGCCCCGTTTTTTTTTAAATTAATTTTAAGTGGTCAATCAGAAGATGATCCGTTCCAAAATCGTTTCGTGTCGTCGAATATTCGGGTCGATCTCTACACAGTAGGCAATCGAGTGCAATGTCAAAGTTGGGAACCGTAGTCTGTCGATGGTGTTTCAGTCCTGAAATACGTTCAGCGAAGGTATACGGTTCATGTTACTTTGAATGAAACATTGGAGCGCGTGAAATATCGCCTGAGGCGCCCTGAAACAGAATTATCTTGTCAACAGGGTCAATCTCGTGTTGCACTCGCATTTTTTATTGTTAAAGTAAAGGTTGAAGATAACACACGTCATAAAGGTTCTCAGCAAGAGTCAGGAAGACGGGGGGGGGGGGGGGGGGCAGAACTGACAGACTGACATTCTCTCGTATCCCGCCGGTAACGAGTGTGGCTTAAGATGTCTGTGTCATTTTTTTTTTAATCGAGAATATTGCAAATACATACTCTAAAATTTACATTTTGATTAACGTACTGTTTTACCTCATGGTAAGACGCTGAAAAATAAAAACAGTATCCGATATCAAGTAGGTAGATGGGATTAGACCGTCGCGTACTACTATATGTGGCTGTCGAATATAAAAGCATTGAATGTCGAAATTTCGTTGAAACACTGGTCGATTTATTCGGCTACACTGGCAAGATCCTAAATTCGTTTCATTTGTCTAATGTGTGCCAGGTTCAGAGCCGTTCCATCAGAGTTCACATTTCCACTTCGCCCCATGGCATTCCAGGGTTCCGGCTATTTGGTACTTCCCGAATAATGAAGAACTTGTCAACGTGTGATTCCGAGGGAGCCTTTTCGTATAAGTTCTTTTCAGTTCTCTGCTTTGCTCGCGTCCCAAGTCTGTGATACCTGCGTTTCCCTAGACATGAGACAGGCATTAGTTAAATGGGCGATGCAACGATTTTTGTACTTTGCACAAATACCGCTCAGAACGAATCACTGATCCTAATGACCTATGCAACACACGATCGTTTTTTAGCACACGCCATGAAGTCTTAGAAAAACGAGCAGCGTTCACCCCCCCAACTCGAAGCCAGAACAAGCTGCCACGTGATATGGAGACGATTCTATGCTGCCGATGTTGATCATAGCCACGCGCTGGGGTTGGCAAAGCACGGGACACGCGCTGAGTTCCAGACATTGTTATGGCTCGGCTATTGTCGTCATTGTAGCGACTGGACACGGGAAACGGCACGGGCCATCACCCGAATGCTTGTCGAGTTATTGGTTATCACGAGCCCAAATCGAGTGCTCATGCAATGCTCGGGCCCAATCTATGAGCCGCATTCAAATATCGTCATTGAGGCGCACTGCGATCCTCCAGCTACGTCATCAAGTTTTGCGAAGGAGAGACTGAAAGAAACCGCTCGCTTTTGTCCTTGAGATCACACCGCAATAAAGAAGTTTCTTGCACAGTGAAGTTGCGTGCGAGCATACTTGGTTCCCATGGACTAGTGCCAGTAAGCTCGTGTAAAGGGAAAAACTTTCTAGGCGAATATCGTTGCACCGCCCCCTTTAAACAAAACACTATGGGAGCAGTTGCTGCTTGACTCGCACAATCAGGAGTCAGATATCTTTTTTATAAGTTTAACATTTGGCCCGGCACAACGCGTTCCTGTGGACCTGGAGCGGCGTTCTAAGGACGGAGACGGCGCAACAAAATATTGTAATTGCACGTGACACCTGGGCGCCGGAAAGATCGCCTGCCCGTCATATGACAAAATTAGCTGTGTAAAAATAAAGATGAATATCGCTATAGTCGTACTCAACGATTTTTTTTTTTCTGGTGAGTTAATTAACATCTATAACCTTTCCTTCTTATTTTTTTTTTTTTTACGAAGTTTGAAGGTTTTGACAGTGTAATAGAGTTTCGCGCCACTTCGATGATGCTCTTTCCTGCACGCCAGATGAAGGCCGAATCGTAATTGTGACACTTGGTTATTATGTTACGGAAGTTTTATGGTTGCCGATCGTAATGCAGAGAAGCCATACAGGCTCATAAATTATGTAAGAGAGGCTAAAAAAATATCATTTGGTTATTAATAGGTTAATGCGCATAAGAGAATAGGCGAGGTTTTCTTTTTGTAAATTCAATTTTGGATGTTCAAATCTTGAAAGAAGAAAAGGCATTGGCGGATGATTTTTCCCCCCCCCCGTTACTTAAAAAAGAACATGTGTGTGTGTTTGTACTGAGATCGGTATGGACGCTATTCCGTTCTTTCAATTCAGGGGCAGAACCCCTTCCGTAGTTGTCATGTTCATAAAACCATGGAGTTAATGGAAGAACTGCTATACGCATCGCATCGTAGTTGCATTTCATTAGACGGCCAACATTGCGAGATGTTCAAGTACAAATTGACCGTGTGTTGTCCGTTCCCTTCTCTGTGTTACCTTCCTCATGGTGAGACATTCAAGATTACGTAAACGCTAACGATGTTGCAAACCCCTCACACCCTCGATTCTATGACCCTGAGCGTTTGTGAACGTTGTTTGGTCTCGGTGAGGTGGTGCACGCGGGAATTATCACTTCACATGGGGAAATACTGCAGTCAGTATGCAGAGTTATAAGGAATAAACAATGTTTCGTTATGTTGGGCGTGTATGGTGGAAAATTGACTTTAATTTGGTTCTCAGCAGTGTTTGCAATAACAAATAAGGGCTAAAAGCGAACCGGCCCGCTGCGCTTTCATATCCCAAACACGACAGTTGAGGAAGACACATAGAATACAAAAAAAAAATGATTAAAGTCCTTCGAGTCTAGAACACAATAGAAATTTCCCGCGGGGCAATTTTTTCCCTAAGCACCATGATATGCAAATTGCGCTCAGTGAACGGCGAGGCATTTTTAAGAGCAAATAAAAATTAGTCGCGGCATGACCAAACGAACATAATAAGGGCTCACACATCACTCAAACCTTCACCCATTCCGTGTACTCCGCCCGCATTTTTAATAGTATTTTGATTCTTGTACCTACCCGTATGCTCCAAAAACCAGGTTCCCAAACCTACGCTATCGCACTTGAGACTCATCATTTTACTGTTTGTCTACTAGGTTCACTACGGGCTGATCGAACGCCATCTCATCGAAACAAGTTTTTAGAGAACGGGCACGTTTTATCGAAGCTTGATTTAGAGAAAGCAGAGCCTGAATTGAGAGAAACGTCGTTTATCGAATAGGAACGCTGTTTAAAAAAAGGCTTCCTTACTTCGCGCGGGTATCACTGGGGCCCGTCGTAAAATCAAAGCGGAGTACAGAATGCAGGGCTACATTGGTCTGTTTCCCATCATAACTCCGCAAGAATTGCCTACATCCCGTCGAGCTTTCCGGGGGGGCTCCGTGTTGATGACTCGTGGCACTAAACTTAAACTGGAAAGCGTGAGAAACTCGGTGAAAGCAGCACCGTTCTCGGAAAGGGCCGTTCTCGCCTCTCGGGCATTCCGAAGGAACGGCTTCACCGCCGGCGCTGCCGCCGCCGCCGCCGTTGCTCAGTAAAGAGCCTAGATTGCAGAGAGCGGGCGACTCGAATCACGTGAAGCGTTTGAAATTTCATGGCAGACGCTTCTTGTGCAGGTTGCTCGCAAGCGCGCGTCCGTTTCGTTATCGCGGGTCGAGTAGGAGTTGCGGGCAGGGAGGCGGAGACGCTTGCGTACGATCGACGCTTTCGACTCCCACTCGCAGCTCGCGGTTTGCAAACGCGCGGCTCCATAAACCACGTGGTGCCGATTGACAAGTTGGGATCACTCTGGGGAATGTAGGCACACCGCTGCCCAGTGCTAATGCACCCACTTCCTCGGCGGTGCGTGACCTCGGCGTCGTTCCGGTGGAGGCGTAGGCCCGCTTTTACGATGCACTCGAACAACGACGCCTCGCTGAGCAGCCACGCTCAGCGATGCAACCCGGAGAAGAAAAAAAGGGGCCTTTCGCGTGTCGGACGCTTTTTCCACTTCGTGCGTCGGAGGAGGCAGTGCCGGCCCACGGCGTTCTCGCAGTTGCGACTGAGGAAAAAAAAAAAAGGTGTGTGTGGGGGGGGGGGGGGGGGGGGGGGGGAAGCTCGAGATGGGGAAAGCGTTGCTTCGACTAAACCTTGCTCTAGCTATTCGAAGCCCGTGAGGCATGGGCTGCGAGCTTCACAAATGGTACAATCCCCGTGACGTCTTAGGTTTCCTATAGGTCAAAAAGTGTTAGTAATAAAAGAAAAAGAAAGGAAAAAAAAAAGAAGGAAAAGAGGATTATGCGTGAAGGGATGCAAGCACGACTTCGAGCTATCTTTTTTATGCCGTCTGCAGTGCGCATTCTGCAGTTCCTACAGGCCACAGTTGGGACATCAGCTTTACGGTTCGAGCCTCGAAAGTGGGAGGTAAAACAGCTTGACTATCCTTGAGTTCCCTGCCGGTGGTCTAAAAATAGAGATGCGCGAGGCTTCAACTTAAGTTCGAACTTTTTGTCAAATTGAAGACGTAGTGTCGAGGGTGTTTGGGATTTGGATAAACATTCGGTTGCACTGTGTAATACGGTCACTACAGTCCTTCATGCCTGTCTAATTTCCTCAAAGACAGGGATACCAAATGGCACATGGCTTACGCTTGAAAACTCGAGGCTAGTTTGAGACATTTGCCTTTGAGTATGACCACGTTACAACACATTGCGTTCCCTCACTGCGGGTTGCGTGACCCTCGATTGCCATAACAAACATCTCGTCCTGAGCAGTTGTAAGAATCGTGACGGAGTTGGCCATACTGAAACGGAAATGTTTGCACGAGCCTTATGTGTACTATGCCCACCTACACCGCCCCCCATCTGACACGGACGGAGACTACCACCAGATTGCGTCGTCCAGATTGTTCTTGCGTTCTTTTTCTTCTTTTCTTTTTCTAAACGCTGCATATTTAGTGCGCGAGCACGGCGTACAAAGTAAGAGTGCCAGCATGGTGGCGTGCCCCAGGGGCGTTGGGGTACGCGGGCGTGTCTCCTTGGGCTCTCCGTGTGGCCCAAGGGCGTTTCATCGAAAACGCGCCACCATCAACACCGCGGGCGGATCCCGGAGACCAGCAAAGCTTCCGCTCAAACACGACCCAGTGTGGGGCAAATTCACTCGGCGGTCCGTCCATTACTTATCCTCGCTGCTGCGTGCGGGATCCTATCGTGGCATGCATAATATCGTGTGTTTTTTTTTTTTTTTTTCGGGACAGGAAGCGCCGTCTCTTGGTGGGGGGCTACCGCCGCGGCCTCTAAACAAAGAGAAGCGTTCGTTCCCGGTACGTTTCGGTTTACTCAGGGCGGTAACTTTGTCTCTGGCGTCACGTGTCTCGCGCCCGGCCGTTCGAAATGCCGTGCCCGATCGTTTTACCGTGGGTTCGGGGGGGTTCTGGAAATGGCTTGCTGGCGACGGGGGACGCGCCGGTGTTTCTCGTCCCAAGGAAATTGAGGGCGGAAACTGGGTAGAAAACAAGACAAAGCGGGTGGGGAGCTAATTGGCACCCGTACATTTCCAATTAGTTTGGGGCAATGGGAGGGCTAGCATATTGATGGGGCCAGCTTGAACAAATATAATCGCGTAGTGCAAGGTTAACTTGTACCCGTACATCGCCTTGTGTCCGATCTTAACGCGTACGTGTTTATGGTCGGGGTTGTTCAAACTTGCCCCATAGATAATCATTCACCAACTAGCTTAGCTAGTGCCTTTTGGAGAGTTAGAAGTTGCTATTGAACGCGTCCAAGAAAAAAGAAACTTTCCTCCCATCGATGCTCTTTTTTTGTTTTACTTTTGGTTCGTTGTATATTTTGATTATGGTGTTGCTGCGCCGGTATCAAGCTGCCGTCCCGATTAATTAAAAAAAAGTGTGCGAGTCTGTGCGTGAGGGGGGTGGGGATGGAGGTGGGGGTGGGAGATAGCTGCTGTCGATCTTAGAACTATGGATACTCTAAACCTGTCAAATGGTGCAGAACAAGACAAGTTGAACATTACTCGTCTCTGACGCCTTTCTGAGGCTTAGCATCTAGTTCAGGAACGAGCTTACACTGAGGTGTAGAGATAAAATGTCGCGGAAGCACCGAAAAAAAATCTTTCGAGGGCAAATAAGTTACACTTAGAAGAGTAAATAATAAAGCAACAAGGGTCTCATTAACAAAAAAAAAATGAAGGTAAGGTAAGAAGTTAGAGGGATGGATGTCCTTGTTAGATCGATAATCAAGGAGGGTCAAACTTTAATTGCTATTTTAAGGTACAAAACAGTCCGCATATTGAAACTGTAAAGAATAGCATTAATTCAAAGCTAGAAAAATGGGACTGCTTCAAGTGATCAAATTACCGGACGTGGCCATCCGGCCCAAGTTTGCTCGCTTCTAATTATATAATCTTTAAGAAAGAGAAACGCGTGGATTATTTCAGATTCAAACTTTCTGCTTTCCGTTGGCTGACAAATCTGCGAGGTCTTTGAACCCAGAAGAAAGGCGCTCTTCTTTTATTTTGTTTTAAAATACAGCATTTGTCTGCAAATACTTTTTGTTTTTGTAATTCTCGACGCGCCATTTTTCACTTCGAGGGAACCTTGGGACGTGCGCGCCCTTTTTAGCTTGGCAACGTGTGGCCTTCTCGTCCCTCAATTTGTCTCAACCTTTGTTAACGGCACATGCGTTGACGCGTCTGGGCGCGTAGCTTCCGGGGCCACATGTGGTGCGCCGTTCTCACAATGCGGAGAGTAGGGCTACGTGCACGAGTTCTCTGCCGTTGTATGTGATTCTTTTTTCAACGGTGCCTTTAAGATATTTTGCCAAAAACTCCGTGGAGGTTTTCGCGAATTTCTACTTTGAAATACAAATTCTTAATCATTTTTAAACTGGTCCAAACGCAAGGCGTTCTTGAGAGGCCTCGAGGAATTGAGGGGATTCTGAGACTTGACACGAAAACAATACAAAAACAAGCTCTTATTCATCTTGATTTTGAGCTAGTATAGATTGCTTAATGGACGTTACGCATTTTCTAATTTTTAGTGTTATTGAATAGGCATATAATTTTTTGAAAGAGTCAGAATCGTAAACTTGTACCAAACGACCAGGGGAACTGACGCAAACCGACCAGTGGCTTTCCGTACATCGTGTGCTAACTGCGCTAACTTTTTTGTGTTTTTTCTTTCGATTGAGCACGATTGGATTTTGGTCAGTTCATACGTTGGTATCACAAAGAAAGTGAAAAAGGCAAGAGAGGGAGAAACACTGGCAAGTGACATCTCGGGCTTTGGGTGTCGGCAAATAAATCGAGTTAATTACATGCTTTGTTCACACACACATACAAAAAATAGAGCTTTCGTACTCATGTGTAGTAGAATATAATAACTTATGATGCCGAACTTTTTTTTTTTTTTAGATGCAAAAACGTTTGAAGTGGTTCGGCATTTACAGCTTCGCCCTCACTCACTGAAAGTATGCGCTATTGTGTAAATACCTCAAATGAAAGAAAATTTCTTAATCTACAACTGTATCGAACACGCAAGTTATTAGGCGTAGTGCAACATCTGACACACGGGGGCTTACAGTAGGTCTTTCTTGATTATTAATTTATTACCTAAGAGTATCATAATCCTATGATGCAGAAAGGTTCGAAAAATGCTCTTGAGAGAAGCGTTCCTCGAGCACAAGGCCCTAGGAAAGTGAAGTGGAAAGTAAAATTTCGACGGAAAAGTGACGACAACAACTACAAGCAGAGGTGACATGGATCCGAGTGAGAGGACTGCCAGGAAGGCAGGGTTCGCACTCAGTCCTGGTCTCAGGGGCTTCGCCCTCCGGTCTCCCGGCAAACCGGAGTCGTGCGGCGTGGTCTGTCAACACGCTCATTCTTCCGCGACCATCGGGAAGTTCTTCCCACGGACCGACCGCTCTGCTGTCGCCGGCGCACATGGCCGGACTCTGTCGTGGCATCGGTTGATGAAGCACCGCCAGAAAGGAGATGATAAGCTCCGGAAGTGACTAATCCCAGTCCATCTGCAAACTTTCTCAATCACTGGACAGGGAAAGATGGCGTGGTGAAAGGGCAGCACCAATACTATGCACAGTGCAGCCTAACTAACAACAACGGTGCCTAAAGCTGGGGTCACACTGATCATACAGCACACGAAAGGCAGTCTGCAAACACGAGTCACCGCAATATCCGTGGTTCGAATGCCGCGTGACAAGTTTCTTTCTCAACTCATTGACGTGCGGCATTCGAAGCTCAGATCTCGCGGTGACTCGCGCTCGAATCTGTTTGCAGATGCAGACTGTCTTTTGTATGATATATAAGCAGTGTGGCCTCGGGTTAAGATCCGTCTTCGACTAGTGTGTTAGCATTCTATCCCGCTCATCTTCAATAATAGCGGTCTCGAAGCGGCAATAAATGACGTCACAGAAGTTCATGCTGCCGAATGTCGCGTTTCTGGCGGTTGGATAAAGAAAAGCGAGCGGACGCAAGGGTAGCTGTCGTCGCGGCGTCCCAAATCTTGTCTGCTTTGGTCTCCACCGACTGTCTGGCTGCAGAGTGAGCTGCAGCAGACCAGGCGTCTGCCGCTTCCACGTCTGCTGCTGTATCACGGCCAAGATCGCGACGAGCAAGTCTGACACACTCATGACGTCATCATGCGAAACTCGAGCAACCACTTCTGAGTTTAGACACCAGTCGGAGGTGCGCTTCAGGCAGCATAATAATAACTGAATATACGTACATGCCATGACGACAGCGAAGACTGTCTTAAACCGAGTCGCCAACAAAACAAAAACGGACGCCAAAAAAATGCAATTGGACGTTGTTTTTTACTTAAAGCATTGGTGTTTAAGGTGGGAAATGTTCTTGTCCTTCAGACCCATAATGTCTTTATCGTTTTCAACCTGCATTATGCAGATCAAGTGTTTCTGTGAAGAGAATTCACATTTCCCGTGAACATCCGGATATTCGGTGTTCCAAATATTCACAGGAATCTACCCGAAGAACTGTTTATTAGAGCTTGCGTGTGCGAGAAGCAGCGAGATTGCGCCGCTCCTAGTGCATGCGATATTTTTATTCCTTATTTCGCTCTGCCACAGCTTCGATCATCTGGGGCACTCGCTAAATCTATTGATCGGTCTTCTGTCCTAGCCAGATGAATGGTTCTAAGTTATCAAGGAAGTACGAAATGCAAAGAGACCTCGAAGTTACGCGATGAGATTGCTCGATTTGCTGCTAAAAGCTTTTAAAGGAAAAGGCCCAGGCACTCAAGGAACAAACAGGCGCACACCGCATGCAGCCCCCAGCTCGCGTTGTGGGGAAGGGATGGAGTGCCACGGCAGAGAGGACCAGACGAACACGCCGATAAAAGCGCATCCGACCACTGCACTGAAAGACCCGTCACGCGGGCCTGCCGCACACTCCTTCTCCAAGACACACTGCGAGACCGCACGGCCTGGTGGGGGACGACGCATGCCTGTTGCTAATGGAGGGGAGGCCACTCAAGAGACCTGAAATGGCCGCCCTCTATTCAGGTCTGCGGTTTCTTCGAGTGGAGCACTCATTGAGACGCGGAGACGCGGACTGGCCCCGGGCACGGCCGCTGAGATCTTGCCGAGGCGTCCACCTGGTTTCAAGAGGCTATCTGGCCGTCTTGCGCTCGAGGGGTCTGGTGTGTCCCAGTAAGAGGTTTCGTCTGGCGATAGCATGGGAAGAAATCGGGGCGGCTTCGAGGCAACTCTAGGATGTAGCGGCCTCTTCAACGAAACCAACATGGTCACCGTCTTTGTTCACCTCCCGCGCCGATGGTCTGGGAGATGGACGGGGCGTTGCACCAATCACTGCTACGCGATATAAGCGTGGAATATCTTGGATTATTAGCTCTGGCCAATTGAAGTAAGTGGAAGAGTAGCTGGCCGCTTTTGAAGATAGGCTAAGGTCCCGCAGTAGAACCACCTGTACGACCAATTTAACCGCGGTCTTTGAGTGATCGGTATTGCGGCATCTCAAGGTAGGTCAAGTCGAAAACGATATTGCTTAGGCGCAGCGAAAGCAAGACGTTCTGGCTTTTAAACATACATGCTCTTTGGGACGTCGGCATTCTATTTTTTTCCGTTTAATCAGGCCACAAAAGGGTTCTTTCAGTTAATCATGTCGTTTAATACCTGAAACTGAAGTGCAGAAAAGGAGAGAAAAAACCTTTTAGTCGAAGGAACGGACACAGAAGGGAACGTCTAAAAGTCTGTCATACATTTCCTTTTGTTGTCGTTGCTGCTGTTTTCTTTTCCTGCATTATCACATATTGGAGTAGGGCATATCGGCTGTGGTTGAGGATCCTTGATGTTTTAGATTGGGGGGGGGGGGGAGGGGAGGTGAGAATGTAGGAGGTAACCGTGTTATCTATGTAGCCTATGTATATATAGTCCACGGTGAAAGATGATATCCAGTCATCAGAAATTTTTTTCCACTCTTCCGGTTAAAACATCCATCGGGTCAGAACATCCATCGAGTCAAAATATATGTTAGGTCACATGGCACCACATTCAGAGCGTCCATCCTGTCAACAAATCCATCCGAGTCACAACACCCGTCGAGTCAAAACGTCCAACGAGTCAAAACGTCCATTCTTGTCAAAACATCCATAGAGTCAGAACGTCCATCCGAGTCAGAACACCAATCCGAGTCAGAACATCCATCCGAGTCACGACATCCATCGAGTTAAAACGTCCATCAAGTTAAAACATCTATCGTTGAACGAGATTGACCCAAAGCAATAATGAATGTAGTTTGTCATTGGCCCTGATGTGACGTTGAATGCTTTGACACGGTCAATGCGATGTGGCGCAGAAATGAACTCGCGAAATTCAGCATTCACTAATATGTCAGCTCTAACCGATTCGGGAAAACCTGTAGTAACAAACCGCAGTAAAAGCAAACTCGCTGCTTAAAGTCGGTGTTGCAAAGTCTTGTTGCAAGGCGCACGCCGCCATGTTAATCGAATCTCGTTATGTTACGTCATGCCAAAAGTGGAGATTGGCTGGCGGAGTGATAGTAAATCCCTTGAGGGGCTTCTTACGTCACAGAATTCTGGCCATATTCTAGCTCGACCACTTGCGCAGATTGAAAGCTCATTGCGCGCTTTGCTGCTCCACCTGAACTGCTCTCTTCGAATGTAAACGGTAAAGAAAAATATTCAAATTTTAATTTTTATGATATCTAGCACCTTGGTTTTAATTAAATTGCCAATATTTCTCGTCCCGAAATACAGAAGAAATTATTCTTCCTAAAAGTCCACGCAAAAAATCATTAGCACTCCCCCCCCCCCCCCCCCCCAAAAAAAAAAAAAAAGAAAAACGTTCTTGCAGCAGGCAGATTGAATCGTTTTTTAGCGTTCGCTCTGCTCAGCGCATTACGGAGTCATCCCCACTGCGCATGTGTGTCCCACCTGAGTTCAATACGAAGCGGGGCGCCAAGATTGTAGTAAGTAGTTTTTAGACGCCCCGGTTAGATACAACAGTGACAGAGTGCCCAGCATCACCAACAGGTGTACTGGACACTGATGCAACAATGAAGAATATAACTCCTATTGTTTCATACTCTACAAATTTTCACAAAATAATGAATGTTTCTTTCTTCATTGTTGATTTAGGTCCATCAGTGAACTCATGCCGTGAGTTCGCTGATGGACCTATTAATTTAATCGATTTGTAAGAGCATAGTAAGCAAGTTACCATGCTCTTAAAAATCGCTTAAAGAAAACGGCCGGCTTTTCACGCAAAAAAATAAAAAATTCGACAATTCAAAACATTCATTAGTCATTAGGTCTTTTGATAGCATAGTCGTGTCAAAGCATTCATCCGAGACAAAACATTCATCAAGTCAAAACGTCCATCGAGTCAAAATATCAGATATCCATCCGAGTCTAAACATTCATAAAGTAAAAAACATCCATAGAGTCAGAACATCCATCCGAGTCGAAACGTCGAACGCGTCAATATATCCATCGAGACAGAACATCCACGAATGGACGTTTTGTCTCGATGGATGCTTTGACGCGTTGGATGTTGTGACTCGGAATCATTTTTTCCACCAGATTCGCATCACACCTCCCACTTACATCCGGTCTCGCTGTTTTCGTCCTGAGCTGTCTTCACGGGAAACACGCAAATGCTGGCCTGAGGGAAAGTACCTTCGCTCTCCTGACCTTGGGATTGGTGTCGCCAGCCTTGTGACACCGGCGTAATTGAGTAGACTCTATTACTTTACGGTCTCATAGGACCACAGATTGATAACTGGACGTTGCGGCAACCTCGTGTGTGTGTGGCTGGATCACGCACTCGAGAGATTCCTAGCATAATTACCTAAAAAAAAATCCCTCGTTTTTTTTTTTTTTAATTTACAGTTTACATTTGTGACACGAAGCACGTTCAATATATCAATTACCTGCATCTAAAAGGCAATTGCGGTCGAAAGCATGACATATGTTGCGACATATTTGAAAACCGGAGACGACTGACAAAGGAGGGTACAAACACAAAGCGTCTCAGACGTAGATACTAAACTTTATTGACACAATTTGTGTTTGTCTCCTTCGTCCGTCGTCTCCGGATTTGTTCTAATATGTGTAACATCAACCAGCTCGCTCGTTTATTTACTCTTTTCTTTTATGTTACGACCGCGCTTTTTGATATTTGTGGTTTTATGTTTTCTACCTTCGAGCTAACCGGAGACAGTAATTCCCGAAACTTTGCAACATCCTTTAGTTTCTGGTTGGCAGAGGAACGGTAGTAGTTGGACTTTGTCTGAATAAGGTAAATACGACGCAAACTATCCTGAAGTTTAATAGTGCTGAAGCTTTCAGAAAAGTTATTTAAAAGGAAATAATAAGTTTTTTGAGGGGGGAGGGGGGGGGGGGGGCGAGGAAGCTACTAGCTTGGCACTGGAAGTTTTTTTGTTTTTTTTTTTTGCTACAAGGAAGTCGCTTTTTTTTGGACTAGAAGTAGAAAGAGCATCTGCAATCTAAAAAAAAGACTGTTGAAAACTTCAGATTTATTTATTGTTTTGCTTAGAACTACATTTTATAACTGGGTAGGTAATTTATGAAATGCCATCTTTATGGCCATGTATGTCTCAATCCTGCAGCGTCTAAATCGGGGTGTTTTACGAAAACAGCAAATTTCGACGTATCATCTCTTTTTTTTTTTCTTTTTGTTCCCTCTAAGTTTGTGATGGTGTTATCAAAAAAAAAAAATGTAACTTTTCGCAAATTAAAAAAAAAAGAGAAGCGGCAACGACTTTTTATATGATGGCAATTATTTCCGCTTTATCTCTCATTAAAACGCAACCAAACCTGTCTGAATTCCCAACAATCACGAGGCACTTTTCAGAACCTGCGAAGAAAGAAAAAATACAAGGAAAAAACATAATGCACTTGTTTTGTTCGAGACCCTCTCTTTTGACACGGAACGCGCGGTCATAAAACGCCGTTAACGGCAAGAAGCGGCGATTCTGCCAAGTGGCGCGCACATATGAGGTTGCATTGTACTGGATCTCCGAAGCGGAGCGTCTTCCGCCGCGCCTCTTTCTTCCAATGGTGCGTGGAAGACAAGGCCGGCGCCGTTTGTTCCCCCACGCGTCATAACTAGTGGACCCACGCAGTGTCGCCAGCCTTGAGTATAAGCGTCGCCGCCATCGCCTGGAGCAGCGTCTCCCAAGGAGCGCAACGCCAGAACGCGGCGTCGCCAAGGCGGACGCGTCTCTGACGCTTTGCGTCGTGGTACTCTTGTCGTGCTTTAGCGTGTTGGCCGGTTGCGGCGGGTCGTGGGGCCACTAACGATGACGTCACGCGCAGGCCTTGTTTTGTAGGTGTTATTGGTATCTTCGAGGAGCCACCCCAGCTGCTTGCCGAACTCGAGGGGGAGAGAGCTGCGGGCTTGGTGCCGGCGCCTTTGATGGCTTCGTCAGAGCCTTTTTTTTTTTTTCCCGCCAAATTGCTCGATTATGACGGACAGTTCCTACATCTATCCACGACCACATTAATGTCGGAAAGACGAGGGGGGTGTCCGTAGAAAAAAAATATATATAAAAAAGAGCGAAGGAGAAAAAAACAAACAAAAAAAAAAAACGTTGATGAAACGCGCATTCAGGCTCGGGAGGCGGCCGGGTGCGGTGCCTTCCACGAAGCTGGATGCCACCATTCACGGCTTGATTGCGGCTGCATCAGGAAACGCGAATCCAACAAACTCGTTTTTTTATATATATTTATTTAATAAAGCGATGTTTAGATGATGCCCGGGAACTAAAGGGCACTTATGGTGAGAGTGCAACGAGTAAGGGAGCTCAGGGGTATTGCTATCGCTATATACGGTACAAAAAATACCAGTCTGCGGTCCTCGTTCCAGGGGCTACTGAATGTTTCTTCGGTACAACGAAGTTGAAGAACGTAACAAGCTAAGTCAAAACGAACTGCGCCGTAAAAATAAATCGTCATATATATTTAAAAAAAAAATCTTTTATTTTTTTGTTAGTTTCGGGGTCTAGATATTAGACCTACGCATTCGCAGGCCTTCGTTGTCGTAATTCCTAAACGCGGACCTTTTTCAAATGCCTATATTAAAGGGCTTAGCGCTTTCGTGTCTGTGCGTGCGATATAGCCTCAATGAAATGAAGGCGTACCTCTACATTATTCTACGGTATTCACGTGACGTCATCAGCGTGACAATCGTCACGTGACACTTTGACGTCACGGGCTACCTCTAAATGAATTGCACTTAGGGCGCCTTTAGAATACGCCAGAGTCATAAAACTTTTTTTAATGTATTTTAGAAGGAAAACAAAACAAAAAAAGCGATGAGACCACTCCGTTTTTAATACGGTCACTTCCTTTCTGACTTTCATTCGGTCATAGATCTTGACTCGGCTATGTCTTGCTTCTCCAGTAGTCCATCTACTTTGGGGCGGCAAAAAACGCGCCCCAAACACAAAGCAAAAAAGAAGTAACGCCCGTGTGACTTCCTGCGCGTATAGCGACAGCGAAATCTCCGAACGCTTCACGCGGTGGAACGACAACACACCGCTAATGCACGTCCTAATACAAAAACCGCTCCCTCTTCATCGATCTATTGAGGTACGGCGGAAATTATCTTGGCGAGAGAGCGGGTGTTTCAAAACCGACTGTTTGAAACTCGCCCTGATGTTTCAAGCACGGAGTTCGGCGGTGGACTGCTCGCTGGCGGAGTTGGGGTTGGGGCGGGCGAGGAAAGCGTCTGCATTACCTTACCTCTTATCTCGAGTGATACGTCCCTCAACGGTCCGCTAATGGTTCCGCCGGTTTCTTTATTTTCACGCGTTCCTCCCTGCCTAACGCTTTTGTTGTTGTCGTAGCGCGTCACCGCGAGCCTTTTTGTTTCTATTCCGAGTGGCGTTGGTCAAGCGAGACACGTTTATTGACACTGGCGCTGGCGAGTCCGGTATCACTCTCCGAGAAGCTCTTTGCGTTTATGCTTCGCAAGACGCACTTTGTATAGCTTTTTTTATTTATTTTTTTTTCTACCGGCGGTGCAAATAAGAACATTGAGGTCGTATAGTGTACATGTTTGTTTGTTTTGCGAGCCCTGTACAATCGACAGGTGTCTTTGGTGCGATGGTCATTTAATACATCGTCCACCTGAACGCAGCAAACCGTTCCGACGGAGATAAATAAATATTTATTTTTAAATACGCATACTTAGTAGCGAATAAACGTGAGTTTTTGGTTTGATCAAAATGAAATGAATCTGAACTTACCGTCCTTCCGGCTAATAACAACAGTTTCCAGTTTTCCCGTTCTGAGAAAACATTACCTCGTGAGTTAGTTATTCGCCTTCCAGAGAATGAGGCTGGTATTTTGTATTGGGGTGGCTAAAGCTTACTGCTAGAGGAACTCCTCTATTGGGAACAAATGGGTTAAATTGTTTTAATGGGGAGCATAAATTCAGAGCCATATCGTGGAAATTACAAAATCTCGGAAATTTCTTATGACGGTGGTTGTTAACGTTCCATTTTCCTGGTGATCATGTATGGTGTTGAGGGTTCATTCCGGCCTCCGAAGAGCGAGGTGAAAGGTTCGACTCCTTGGCGTTTCCTTCCCCAAGGAGGCCTCCAGGCAGGGTGGAAAATAACAATCAAGATTATTTAAATCGTCATTTACACCAGACCGGTCTTACTATGATGATTTAAATCGAGCCTTTGCCGCAAAAATAATCCCAGAAGTTTCTTGTTTGTTTGTTTACCGTTTGCCTTATATTTGATGCACTTTTGTGCGCGTTTGTTTTGTATTTAAATTAAGGAATCATCGAGCAAAAAAAGATTTCTATCAGCTTGAACACCAGCTGAAAGCTGTGGTCTTCTGAGCAATTAGGAATGTTGAGCTTTCTTTAGAACTACTATTCTCTTCGTTCATTGGTTACGTAACGTCCTATTGCAAGTAAATGAGAACGCGAAACAAATAAACTAACGTTAGTAAAATAGTGTCCTATTGTAAGTAAATCAAAGCGCAAAAACAAACAACAAATAAAGCTTTTTCACTGACCTAAAAGTATGAAACTTTTCTTTTGTTTTCTACTATGGCGGGATGTACTTAATATAAGGTTGGTAATTAGGCTGTACCCTAAATATACAATAATTCTTTCTTCCATTTCAGTGATCGGACGGAATAAATCTGTCTTGTTTAATAATACATATAGCGACTAGAAGCAGCGTTTTACGGCTACAGTCATTTAAATAAAATGAATCTAATTGAAACCTGATTGAAAGTCTGATTTCAATAAGTTAAATCTGACTTATATGAATTAAATCTAATTGAAATCAAACTAATCAGATTTATACTGCTTTTTTTTTTCATTTGATTTTTACGTATTGCTTATAGCCTGAACTTGCCTCCCGACCTCGAGTCCTAATATTTCTGTTCAGCCTGGATGATGTGGAGAAGTTGCAGCCATCGGTATAATTATTCTGCCACACTGGATAATATAAAGTTACATTTAAAACGAGGTCGATAGATCCCTCTCGAAAGTACCATAAATGATGTCTTTAGGGCTGCTATCAGAGTGCTCACCGCTCGTTGCAATATGAGATTTTGTGCCGGACGGGGGTCTTCTGAGGAAGGCGTATAGCAAGCGTCGTTCTCCCTCACTCCCGTCGCAAGGAAGTCATGGCTTCACGGATCGAAGCGTCAACGTCGGGGCGAGGACCGCGGAGTAAGGCCACCTACGCTCCTTTTCACCGCAAGTGCGCCTTTGTGAAACGAAGGCGCCACTCAAGACAAGATGCTCGCGTTTGCAGCATCGGCTTCGCTCCCACTTGCGGTAAAACAACCGAAATATCTTCCTGCCGTTCCAATCCTCTCAGTGTGTATGCGGAGAGCAAGTCGTCTGCTTCTTGCGCACAAGTTTCGGTGACGTCAGAACCTCGCCGAGCTCTGATTGGCTTTGACTGAAAGGATAGTGGGAAGACCCGAATGCTAGATGCTTCAAGGTCTACCCATTCTTTTATTTTTTGATCAGCCAATAGGAGCTTGGCGTTTTGACATCATCGCAACCCCTGTGCAAGAAGCAGACGAACTTGCATTCCGCACAGTGAATCCACGCTGCGCTGCAAATCTCACGGCTGCCTCGCCGCTCTTGCATTTGCTGCGTCTCACAACCGCATTGATAGTACACGGCGTCACTAAGACGCGCGCACGCGTCTGCCACTTTGCCGCGAATCCTCGTCAAGTTTTAGAGTGGCTGCCACTTTGGGGCGGGTCGGAGAATCACGAAAGCTGGCTGGCCATAACTGTGTGCGTAGCTGCTCAGCGCGTTCTGGCGGCGATCGAGCGTCCACACTGCATTTGCAGCGTGCATTCCACGCCATCATGATTGCCGATCTTGGGAGCCTACAAGTACGAGCTCGTTCTGAGCATGCCCAGTGACCAGTGCTCTTGAATATATAGACCGGCACGCTGTTTACAAGCAAACCCGCGTTTGCCCATACCAGGTGTGGGCACTGCGCGTGCGCATAAACCAAATTCGCGTGAAGTGAAGCGTCTGCGCATGTGCAGTGCCGTTGACAGCGCCACCGCAGCTGCGTGACGTCAGGGACGCGTGTTGGTCTATATGCCCGTTTCGTGCTTCGAATGCGGCATGGCAGTCAGTTCAAGGAGAAACTTGGGCACGCGGCATTCGAACCACGGATATTGCGGTGACCCGTGTTTTTTGCAGACTGTCTTTTGTATGATCTATGATGACGCAATGCGGATTCCCTTTCCTCTACTGCACTCCATTTCGCCTTAAGGCCGGTTCAGACACTTGCGTTTGAGTGCGTTTGACTGCGTTGCGTCGAGAACCGAAAGCGAGTCACCGGCAGATGTGTGCTTCGTATGAAGCGTGGAATACATTTCAAGAAATCATCTTGGCACGCGATGTAAGCAGCAGGTACGTATGTCCTGGTTTCTCGCTGCCGCAACGCAGTCAAACGCAACTGTCTGAACCAGACTTTACTCTGGACCACGAGGGATGCTACGATGCGTTTACTGCACGGTGATTTACAGCCAACCCAGGTCCGTGAACGCATCACGGGATTACGCGCCCGTCCATCCCGAAGGTCATGTGACACTTGTGCGGCATTGCATCGACTCCGGTGGCTCGTAGCGTCCACTGCAGGTCCATCGTTAAGGTGGAACGGAGTCGTAACGGTCGGAGTCGGGCGACCCTTTCTTCCGGGCCTCCCATCCCTCCTCCCGAGCGCGACTTGATTTGATCTGGCCGTGCGTTATCACGGCTCCTCCGACGGCGCGCGCGCTTCCGAATAAAGCCGCTTCTGGCCCCGGGGTCATGGCTGCCCCCGCCGAGCTCGCCACTTAATTAAAGTGCTAATTACCAGACTGGAACTAATTACGCGTGCGGCGATCACCCGATCCTCCTCGATGCGCGCGCACGTCGCTTCGTTAGGGCCGTCTCGCCTTTCTCGTTAGTGGGGCAAGAAAGGCGCTGCGGCAGATGCCCCCAACAGCGACTCCAATCAGGGCCGCCGCGCTCCGCTCCCGGAGAAGACGGCTCGCGCTGGCCCAGTGTTTGCCGAACCTCTGCCGGTTGCGGCCATTTGCGAATTCTTAAAGTTTGCAACGCTCGGAGTGTCGATCATTCGCAAAGTTATTGGCATTGTTCGAGCCACCGACACACCGTTTTCGTTGCACAATGTATTTGTCTTTTCTTTTTTTGTTTCTTTTTTTTTTTTTACGGTTGCAGCAGTTATTAGCGGTGGTTTGGACCAAATTTTTGCGTGCGTTATGTGTGGGATTGATGCGCTCTGCTAAACTGAGCGGAGAAAATGTCTCCGCTAAATTTAGCGGGAAAATGCGCGAATGTAGCCTGCGTGCAGTATAGTGTAAACAAATAACCGGGAATATTTTTATATATATTATTTTTACGAGGCTGTCGTAGTCGTAGGAATTCTAATACTATCAAAACCAAAACGTTCATGGGGGCTCGTAGTATGTACGGAACATAGGGGATTTTTTTTTTTTTAAGTAACATATTTCTTTTGTCTTGCTCGGAAACATTATTTTTATTTTAGTTTTGCTTACTCGCTTCTGAAAAATACATTTCTTTTTCCCGGCACCAAGTGTAGTTCAGCTTTCTGAAGCTGACTCCCGCTAACAAAACCGTAGAGGTGGTGGTGATTGGCGCGCCCGCGGTAATGTCCTGTAAGAGAGAAAAAAAAACAAAAAAAACCTCTAGAAACGCTGTCAGGTCAAAGACCAGGGAAAGGCCCGCTTGTCGCTCGACACTTTCGACCCTCTCACAATGGAGTCATGGGGCGTAGGTGTAACCGAGGTAAAGGGGAAAAGTCTCGGCGGTTCCTTAACGTAGATCCGGGAGACAAAAGCGCCAGCTCGGGGCACACAGCCGCGGCCGAGAGGACGGCACAGGGCCAGGGGCTCCCAACGTCTCACGCCGTCGTCGTGTCGCGCCATTCAGAGTCAACCGAGCAGCGAAACGGCGAAGGCACGTTCTTTTGTTTTATTGTTACGCGTCTGTCGTTTATTATTATTTTTTTTTGCCTTACGTTGTTACACCATCCAGTCGTTCTGCCTACAAAAGAAGAGGCTACCCGGTGAAGGAACAGCGGGCTCCCCTCTCAACGCTCATTATTTCTGGCGAATAGATTCGTGCGCCAGAAATTATAACAAAGGAACTTAACAAAAGTAAAAACTTCCATATAAAAAAAAAAGAATCAGGAGCGACAACAGCGGTGACGAAAACGACCGCTCGTTATGATTGTGGGCTGGGAAGTGAGTAAAAAGAAAAGAAAAGAACAAGTGATGAGAGAAATAAACTAGAAATTAAAAGAAGGGGGAAAAAAGGGGGGAGGGGAGTCTTGTAATGAATGCTTAGCGGGTTTAATTCAGCGCCGTGTATTTTTTGAGCCGAGTAGCTAGCCCTACTAATGGCGTACGAGACAATTAAAACGGCCGCTAGGCTTTCGTCTCGGTGGAGGGGATATCGCGCATTGTATGCTTTGGTGCGTGGCCGGCGCGCTGGCTGTGCACCGAGCACGGTTCCACGTCGTCCGCGAAACGTTGAACAGCAACTGGTACGAAACAAAAAGCATAACGAATAAAAGAATAAAAAAAGCAGTGAGAAGCAGTCGAGCCGCTCTGATTGAAAATGCCGTGCTCCTCGTGCCTTGGCGCTGGCTTCTGCCGACGACGGAACGTGAGAAAGAAACAAGCCGAGGAAAAGAGCGCGAGCACCTCTCGAGTGCCGGGCAACCATAATTAACGAGGTTTTAGGGAGAAAGCTCGTTTAGCCGTAAAATTAAAAACCCCTCGGCTTCAGGGAATAAACGAGGCAGACGTAAATTTATATTAAAAGAAAAACTATGTACGTGAAAGAAGCGTGCCAATAAGAAATCCCAAAGGAAAGAAAAAAAAAAAAAAGAAGCAAAGGCGAACGGCAAAATTCGGAACACGGGCTCACGCGCGCCCACTAAAAAAGACTGCGCGGAGAAAAGCCGTAATGAAATAGAGTCGACCAACTTCTCTTCTCTTACCAGCATAGTGGTTTTTATTATATATATATTTTTTTTTTGCAAACATAACAAAGATTACGACGGTGAGACTAGGAAGAACGACTGAGGAGGATTCGGAAGAGAAAGTGAATGCTACACATTACATACGCAGGAAGAAAAATAACAAAGAAACAATACGAACGCGAGTCTATGGTGCTGTCGTCCGCCACTAAGAAGAGTCAATGCTTTTGTACCGGTTAATGAACAGCGCTCGGCCAAAGCCGGTTAGCACCGGACTGGCGTCGTCGTCGTCGCAACGCGAGGAAGCTGCCTCGTTAGTTGCGATCCTGAGAACAGCGCGCGGCAACCGAGCGCCAAAAGCTAAAAAAACACACACACACACACACACACACATTTTGATGACACCTTCTCGCGCTCGCGCGCCGATTTTTAATTATATTTAATTATAATTAGGGCGGCGGGAAGCTGGAGACGGCGTCTCCCGCCTTGTGTCGTTCGTTTATTAGAGTGGCGTCGTTTAATTCCGACGGGGGAGGGGGGGGGGGGGCGATACTAATTAGAATGGCGAGGCTCCGTGGACGCGCCATTAATTACGGGCGACGCTGGTGGAGCGCAAAATGTGGATCCGCCGATGGGGGCCACCCCCTCCTCCTCCGCAGCAGCGGCAGCCAACGGATGAGCGCCGCTGATAATTAGAGTGCGTGTATGCCGGCTCCCGCGCATTGCCGCTGCCCGGTGTTGCTACAGGACGGAGCTGTCCGGGCGTCGTCGGTACGTCAAGAAGTACCACCTGACCCGTAGGGTGGGCATCTTATGGGCTGCAGTCACTTGCAGGATTAGAACGGCGGGGTGTTTTTTGTGGATGCCATAACGCTTGTAGCGTTCCGTCGTGCCATAGCCTCCTCTATACTCACAAAGCTTGGCAGTTCGACGACGGATCCATAGAGTGCCCGGTCGCAGACTTGGAGCGCGAGGATCTGGCATACCACACAGCATCAAAGAGCTATTTCTCGGGGAACCTGGACGTCAGCGCACAGCTTCTGCAGCGGCGAGGACCCGAAACACACTTGTTCGCTCGGGAGAAGTGTGTTTCGGCGTCTCGCCGCAACGGGGCGCCAGTCACGTGGCTCTCCTCTCATCCGTTGTCTGCCACTCCACCTTCTCCATTTCGGCGGCCGCTTCTCGTGGCGATCTGCCAGGCTTTGTCAGTACATAGGAGGCTAAGGTCGCGCTTCGGCTGCGCGTGCACGCTCGAGCCTCACGAGACGCCGACGCGACGCGTTACCGAAGGTAGGAAGCTCGCGCTGAGGGCTGGACGACTGATGGGCCTTCCCTGGACTTCTCATTGTGTTGGGGGAAAGGAGGAGATGAGGGGGCGCGGTGACGTCAGAACACCTAGCTCTCTACTCACTCTCGGAACGCGCTCAAAGGGTGAGTGGACACAAAGGCAGCTATAGACTTGTGCCTATCCACTAATCAGTCCAACCAGAGCTCGGTATTATGACGTCGCCGCCCTCTATCGTCTCCTCCTGTACCTCGAATTCTCGGTGTATGCACTGACTCATGTTTGGATGGATGGATGAGGCTGAACCCTTTGGATCGGGCGGTGGCTTGCGCCACCGCCTTATCATTTTTTTATAACATTTATTTATTATAGAGTTATATATCTAGAGATGTATTCATACAAGCTACGATCCGTACGAAGGAGGCCCCTCTATGCAACCGCGCGCACACGCCTTCCGCCCTACGGGGCGCACAAAAGGGAAGAAGAAACTATTCATCCTTCCCTCGACCTATGCCACCAGTCGGATAATCTCTGCTTGGTTATCTCCACCTTCCAAGTGTCTATTTTTCCCTCACTATCCCTAAATCCCACTGCGTTTGTTAAATTAGTCGCCTCATCAACTACTTCAGGGTCAAGCCCCTTTCAGTAAAGTATCAAGTGCTCACATGTGTCCTCCTCTCTACAGGCTCCACACGTCTTATCTACTTCATATCTAGCTCCTAGGGGTGTGCGAATAGTGATTTTTGAAACCGAATCGAATACGAATCGAATAGTTGTGGCACCGAATCGAATACGAATACGAATCGAATAATTTTCGAATAGTTTACGAATAGTAAGTACACAGCTACTAAAGAAGAGCAAGGGATTATACGATTATTTTTATTGTTCCAAAGTGTTTCTTAAAATTATTGTAAAAACGCGACTAGCCGATAATGACTAGAGTTCAACGATATATAATTAAATAGAGACAAAAGCCACTAAAATATTAGAATGCTAAACATAATATCATGGTTCACGCGGATGCTGAACATAAAATCACAGTTCGCTTGAGCCTGGTACATCATGAAGCATTGTGCTTTGTAGGAACTCTACGTTCTTTTTATTCCTTGTTCTAGCAGATGTCCTTGAATCGAGGATCAAGGAAAATGGCAAGGGCGTGATGGGCCTGTGTGCTTACGTGCAGAAACCTTGTTTTCACTGATTTGAGAAGATTCGGGGGGAACGCATTGTCTTGTTCCACTTGCGCCTTCAAAAAGCAACATCTTCACACACTAACCAAGTGGAACAACCATGGAAAATGTTGGGAAAGACTCGACACAAGCAGCTGTTGTGGCTTCTTCAATTGGTTGCATAGGAGTGGCCGAAAAACTTCCACACTCTACTGCGCTTTCTCTTCGAACAACATTCCGCTTTTACCACTTCTACTTCGCTCATACAGAGTGGCGGTACCGTTGCAACCAGTTCTGAAACGTCTCTACGACACGCTTTCTGAAAGCGTGCACGAGCAGTCTTGTGCGAAAGCGGTCCCTAAAGACTGAACCGCATGTATACGATTTAGCGAGCGACGGAGATTTCTCACTGCCGCTCGTCGCGTCGCTCGGTGTTTGGATCTCTAGAAAATGTCCTCATCGCCTTGGTTGCTTGCTCACACCACTTTCATGTGGCTTGCCTCATCGCGCCACTGACCGAGGGTCAGCAAAGCGGGTCGACGTCGCCTGTCTCGTCTCTTGGCGAATCGCTTTCATGCGGGTTATACTTAACACAGTAGTCGCTAATGGAGGCAACAGCAATGTACGTACAGAAAGATACTGCTGCTGCCGATGATGATAATCATTGTCTAGGAGAAGAGAGTACGTTTTGCCATTTTGCGGACACGTGCGGCAGGCGTGCCGGAGCGTTGTGGAACGCCTGTGAAGGGAATCTCGCGGCGCAACACCGTAACGACTATTCGGAAATTATTCGAAAAATATTCGAAACTTTTCAAATTATTATTCGATTCGATTAACGAATCGAATAGGGCAATATTCGATTCGTTATTTGAAAATGGCGAATATTCGCACACCCCTACTAGCTCCATATGTCTTAGTCCGCAGCACTGCCGTGCTCGCCTAGAACAACAAGGACCTCCCCCTAGAATTGTCAAAAATAGATTCCTTAGCAATGTCCTTCTTAAACGATATGTAAATTTCCAAGGCCGATTTTGTCTGCATGCCTGCCTGTATCTCTTTCTATCTACTGTTCACACCGAGCCCATATGCTTAACCCAAACAGCCTTCAAAGATAAAAGCCTTTTGAGGCCTGCACTTCTTATCGCAATTACCGGGTCAACGTTTGGTCTACGGGCCGCTGTCGTTTGAACGAGCACGACAGTTTGAACAGCAGAAGAGTTTGAAACAGCTACTATAACTTGATCGGTCAGATGGCCGTTTGAACGTGGTCCACGTTTGGTCCGGACAACTTGACGGTTTTCCCGCGTTCATGTTGGGACAAAACTAGTCATTCTGACGACTAGAAGTATCCACCAAATCAACCCGAAGTGCTTCCCGTACAATCAATCGTGGTTCGACGGTGTCTTATATTCTATTTTCACGGCACCTATCAACGTTCTCGGACGAACCGAGCGGGCAGAAAACGGGGCTTAAAGTTTGGGGGGTCTCAGGGGGTCTCGGACCCCCCCCCCCCCCCCCCCCCCCCCTTTGATTGATATTCCAAATTGATGTTTTGTACTAAGGAAGAGCTAATTGAAATTTAGAAGAAGAAAAAAAGAGAAAATAATATAACTTACGAGGATCGAGGCGAAGGTAAAAGAAATAATTGGTGCTATACATACTAGAGCAACTCAACAATGAGACTGTGTCTGTAGTGGGGCGTTGTGCCTCTACCCACTAGTAGGTAACTTACGCGAGTCTTTGCCTAATAGAATTCGTGACGACTATTTCCTAATCATGTTCGTCGGCACCTTCCACGTCCCGCTTGGACTGAGTCACAAAGGTTTTTCATCACAGTTGAGGGTGAGACGTGCGCAGAACTCTCGAAGAACAGTTAATTGAGCCTCGTGAGATGCTGAACGTTTACAGTATGTGGTTACCCTCGTCTCACGTTAGTTACGCCACCCGCTTAATGTAACTCGAAATTCTTCGGGGGCAACTGATATATCGGTTCTGCTTCTGTCCCCAGCACACGGGCAGGGCATTCTCGTAGTACAGCGACAATAGGGTAGCTCGGTTCGACCATCCACGACCGGGGCCCTCCAAACGTTTGGCGAACCGACGTGCGGCGGTGGTCGCGCACTCGTCGCCGTTCCTCCGTCTTCTTTCGGGGTTCGGTCGGAGGAAGTGGCGACAGAAGCGTCCCTAACGAGGCGCAGCTGTCGGTGCACCGCGGCTGCTGTCAGCCGTCGGCGGCCGCTCCTCTCGGCCCCCCGCCGTCGCCGACGGGAAGACACCGCGCTGGCTGGGCACAACCGCTCGCTGCCGCCGCTAATGAATGCCGGCTGTGGGAGCGCAGCCTCGCTGCATGCGCGCTTTTTGGTGTTCCCTTCCCCTTCCGAATGCTCGCAGTGGTTAGCCCGGACACGAGATTGCCGATTGTTTCCGTTTTTCTCGAACGAAGCTTATATAGGCCCTTTTCAAAAGTGCGCGCCATCTATACTCCGTTTCACGATAACTTGGCGAACTGTGGAGTCTAGGGCCCCGCGACCCAATAAGAGCTTCGAAGCGAGGCACGTGACCCGATGTCATAGGAGCATTTGTGTCACTACGCCAAATTTGAGGCACGAGGCCCGGAGGAACCGGTTGTCGTCTGCTAGCCAAGAGTCGTCTGCTCCGAAACCAACCAACTTCGAATGAACGTCAACTGCAGCAACATATCCGTCCGCTAGAATTTCGAGCACTTTGGGAACAGTTCATGAGACAACCATACGCTCAATTTAGCCGCGAATCTGTGACGGGTTCTAATGCCTGGGCACAGTACGATGTGCCCTGGCATAAAGTAGACCTTGCGGCTGTGGCGTAGTCTGGTTGAGAGCTCCAGTCTTCCCAGAACACGCACTGACGTAATTTTCGCTGTTTCGAAGGCGGCGAATTCGGGCTCATGGTGCAAACAAAGGAAGCACGTAACAACTGATGCTGATTTTCGCTCTATGATCAGTATACTTGAAGGATTCGTGCTTCCAGTTTTTATGGGCACAAGATAGAAACGGGTTGACAAATAGCGTAAGAGGTTTGGTGATTGACGTCGGGAACGCCTCTGTACAAACAAATCGCTTCGCTGCGCACGGTACTGCCCTCCAGGATCCAGTCTGCAATAGAAGGTATATAGCAGAACACGGATAGCTTTGCCTTTGTTCTGCCTCAAACCTAATATGTGTTTGACGTCCCTCTGGAAAAGAAAATACAGAACGTCTCTCGGCACGTAATTAGTTTATGGCAGGCATTTATAAATAGTTAGAAAGCAAGCCAGAACATAGCAGCGCGAATTGATGCTCTGAAAGAGTGCCGGAAAAGCGACAATGCCGGCGTCTTTTTTTTTTTTTATCCTCTGAGATGGCTCCACTGACAGTGTACGGTAGCCCAGAGAATGAGTCAGCACTCAACGTACAGCTCCATTGTGCAAAGTCTCTGTCACTTTGGAACGCACGCAGGCTGCTGCAAGCAAGTAACCACTGCTTCGAGAGCCGCGTATCTCTTTCTAGACGTCGTCGGCGCGTGTCTGGCTCTCGGCGTTCAAGCAATTAACTTTGAATATCTCTTTATGCTCACGCAAAGCTTTCCGAGGGAGAACAAATAGCAAGGAAACAAAGACTATGGAGGTCCGAAAGGAAAGGAAGGTCTTATAGGAAGCGCATACGCCGACACGTGATAGCACCGTGCGTCTTTGTCAAGATACAAAAGCCGTAAAACCAACGCCTCCCAGAAGGCACATCAATAGCCCCACAGCTATTGGGAAGGCACGTAATTATTTTGTAGCAGGCATCTGGAAACAGTTGGTAAGGAAGTCTGAAAAGATTTTTGGAAAGAATACCGAAGCAACGAGAATGTCGGTGTGTTCTTTTGATCGTGTACGATGGCTCCACTCCAGAAGTACACGCTAGCAGGAACACCTGAGCAGGCACTCAACGTGCAGCTGCCTATTCTGCCTATCCTCTATCACTTTGGTACAGAGGCAGCTTACGAAGTGGCAACAGCTGCCAGAGACGCTCAGCTCTTCCTAGACATCGTCGGCGCGTTTCTCTGACTTTGGCACTTAAACAATTAAATGTAGAACGAACAGGGAGGGAGAAAAAAAAAATGACGAGGGTCTGAATTTGTAGTAAGAACAACAATAATTCACCATGTGTAGCTGAAGGTAAAGCTTATACGCTGTCCGTCTCAGTGGACGGACGAAGCGCCGTGCGTGTCTTCGTTAAGATGCTGATAGTCGTTAAAAAAACCAACACCTCCCAGAAGGCATAGCTATCGGGTGAGCCTATCTCCAAGTTGCCTGCCGGCGTCTTGCTTTTTCTCATTTTTCCTCAGTTTCCTGCTTTCTACGGCGCTCCCGGTGGTCGTTCCGTAACTTCCGTATTGTGTTGTCCCTACACAGCTTCATCCCCTCCCTCCGCCCTTCCGTCCTCAGGGAGCGCGCTCGCAAGAGTACTTTCTCTACTCGCGTGTCCTCGTAGAGTTTGTATAATTTTTTACTTTTTTCGTGTCGTTCGACAAATATTTATTGTCGTAATTGTTGAATTGTCTCTTAAAAAGCGTAAAAAACGATAAATAATAATCGCGATACGTTGGCCAAGACCGGCCAATGGCGGCCGGTCTTAGGTACGGACCGGCAACCGGACCTTTGTCTAAAAAACCGGCCGGGCCGGTCAAAAATCGGGCAAGTGGCAACACTACGTCTGCGATCGCCAACGGCCCCGGCGCTACAAGGCGAAAAAAAAAGTCGAGAGGATATGGATGTGGCGTCACTTTTTTGGTTTCAATATCATTGAAACTAATGCATTTGTGATTATTTATTCTTTATTCTTCATATCTTCCGGTTACAGATGGAGTTGCGCGAGTTCAAATGCCGTTAAATAAAAAAGGAAGCCTCGAACTACTTCTTGTCGCGGAAGGCTCTGTTGTTGTGGCGGTAACGAAGCCCCGGTAATCCTCAACCATGGAGTGTTATCACGTACTTTACTCCGACGCCCTTACTGCGTCGCTGGGTCCGCAGCCTCCACAGTTCGCCAAGTTATCGTGAAACGTAGTAGAATAGCCTATCCACCAAATACCGAGTCTGACATTGTTTGGGCGCGCGTTCTGAGCGCGTACAAATGAGCACTAGGGCTGCGACAGCGTTCGGCGTGAGCTCGGCTTGGTTCGTATCGAAAACGAGCGCGGCGTCAGCGTTCGGCAAGGAGTCGTATCCAGTCACACACTTCCTGTCCAAGGATTGACGCCCACCAATGTTGCTCGATGGGGATTTTGAAAAGGGTCTGTTCCGATGGTGTGCTCGAGTGTTAAAGATGGCTGTTGGACGCTACTAGGAAGAAAATGCGAGAAAGCGCCTACGTCGGGCCTATGGTAACTGCGCCGTGAAAGGTTACCTCTAGTCTGCTACAACTCCTCGAGTGCCCTTTTTAATTGTGTAGAGCACTGCTGATGAGACTGGTATGTAGCGAACTTTCTCGTGACTTCCAGCAACACTTTTTTTTTTAATAAACCAATGCGCACATTCTTGCACGAAACTCATCTATTCCTAATTTTTGTTTTTTCTTCTCACATGCTGCAAGACTTTACCACCACTCAGCGTTTATAGATAAACGTATTTGGCTTGTTTTTGTTATTTGGCATGACGGTCTTATCACATTGGTCATTCAAAACTGTCCTCAGGCAGTTTTGTATGACTTAGACATGTTCGAAGTATACATATAAAGCAAGCATGCTGCGTACATGCCCGTGGCGCGTCCGCAGACAATTTTGGCACCATGTCTGCAGCGGGACATCGTGTCTTTTGCATGATGTTTGGGGAGTGTGTGGCAGCGACTTTGCGACCGTCCCTACAATCTGTCGTTGTCCCTCGCAGTTGGTATGGAGATCAAGGCGGAGGTGCATCGGTGGACGCCCGAGGTGCACCGGAGTCCCGGACTCGGGTCCGGACTCCCCGGCGGGCCCAGGGTGGTGGGGTCGACGGCGGTGCCCATGCTGGGCGATGCCCTTCCGGGCCCCGAGTGCGCCGGCTGCCAGAAGCCTATCCGCGAGCGGTTCCTGCTCAAGGCACTGGACCAGCTGTGGCACGAGGACTGCCTCAAGTGCGCCTGCTGCGACTGCAGGCTCGGCGAGGTCGGCTCCACGCTCTTCACAAAGGCCAACCTTATCCTCTGCAAGAGGGACTACCTCAGGTCAGTTACGTTGCGCACTTTCATTCTTTGCTTCTTATGAGAGGAGCCATTCTGCGCCTGAAAAAAGGTTGGGGGGAACGGGTATAACTTATAGGCGCCTTTGTAAGTTAAGAACACCGACGCGCCGTTGAAGACACTCTGCAAGTTTGACTACCTCAGGTGCAGTACGGGCATTCATTCTTGTATTTTCTGATGAATCATTTATGCCTGAGAAAGTCTGGGGGGAGGGTTACGGGTGCCCTCGTAAGTTAGGAACACTGACGCGCAGTAGAAGACGCTCTGCGAGAGAGACACCTCAGGTACTTTACGCAGATTCATTCTTGTTTCTTGAGGAGCCTTTCTGTTCGGGAAAATAAGTTTCTTGGGGAAACGACGACACGTGCCCTTCTGAGTTGGGACCACTAAGGGGCGGTAGAAGACAGAAGAAACTACAGTCAGCACGTGAAAGTACCTCGTCATTCAAATGTGCACAATTGATGGACGTCATGTAGATGTCTTGGTGTAGAAAGGATAAATTTCTTGAACGATCGCAGGTTTCTATCGTCTCGAAGTGGCACAAACAATCTAGCGGAACTTGTTAGCGCAGTTTTGTTTCTCCTGTCCACGACTGAAGTTACACATTGAAAAACTAGGCATTAAAATCAACGCTTTCGTTACACCGTTTCCTGGAAGGAGCACTGTCATAACGCTTTCTGACAAAAAAAATACATTGCTGTTGCGTTTACGTATGTGAAGCGCAAAGAGTGAAACATGCGTTTGAACGCATAAGCGAGACCTGTAGCGTGATTTTTAACTCATACCCTTTACATGTTCACTGCAACTTGGCAACCAAGAACATTGATAGAATTAAGAACCAATTCTATGCTTTAACAAATGTGGTTTCAGGACCGGTTAGTAATGACGAGGAAAAGAGCACTGTTTCCCTTTATTTTCCGCCGCCTCACAATTCAGTCGACTGTGAAGTCTGAGCGCCTTCGTTCTTGAAACGAAACCCGTTCCGGGGCCGACGTGCAACGAGCGCTCCGTCTGCCGCATCCGGCAGAAGTGCGTGAGACGCATGGACGCTTTGCGTGCACCTCACGCGCAGGAATGCGTCTGCGGTCGGCCGTGAAGCCGCCGCCAGCGCGCACAGACAGCGCGCGCGAAACCACGGCGCTCGCGCGCGTCCTCGGCACGCAAGCACCGAACGCAACACCGCGACGACGCGTCGATCGACATAGTGGCAAAACCCGCAAAATCTCAAGCCTCCCGACGTGACGCTTTGCCTCTGCCCAAGCAGCCATTTGGTATGCGCGCGGGCACTTCACACCACGCTTGCGCGAAAAAAACAAAACAAAGCTTTTAGCTTTCACCACGTGCTCGAGGCTTATCGGCTTCTCGGCTGCTGCTCGGCCCACCCCTCCGGGCACCGCAAAATGACCAAGACGGAAGAAGTCATCTTGTGATGGCCGAGAGTGTCCCACCTAGAAGTCAAGGCCTGCACCGCCCTACATCAGCATTAGCGGCAGTCATGGGCACGTTACCAGTAAAAAGTAACAGCTTTACAGTTACAATTACCTAGAGAGAAAAAGTAACTCTGTTACAGTTATAGTTACCGGTTTCACAAAGTAACGTGTTACAGTTACAGTTACTGCAAAAACAGTAATGCCGTTACTTTCTCGTTACATTTTTTTTGCGTCATTCGCCGTTTCAGCATTTTGATGTGCATAATTTATATGCAATAATTGTTATAACTTAAAATCAACCGTTTTTCAAAATTGTGATCGGCCCGCGTCAGTGAACGTTTTGGTTTATTTTTCACTCCGAAACGAATGAGGACAGAGATGGTCACATAATTAGATTCTGGTATTTACTCGGAAGCAGGCCTAAACATAGCATGTCAAGCAGCTTCTAAAGAATATAAGCGGAAAGGGGACAATTAGCTTCAGGTGCTTTACGAGTGTGCGACGACCACCGCGGCGTCTATGTCCGAAACGCCAATTGTGGAAGTCGTGTTCACTAGTGTGGCTTCGAAGAGAAATAATAAATTAAACAAGTGCCGGCTTTCTGCACAATTCGGGGACGGCTTTCTTGAAATCTATTAGGGATGAGGAAACGGCGAACGACTGGTAGTAAAAACGACAGCACGGACATATCCCAGACATAGCCCAGACGGAATACTCGGAGAAATTGCACGACCACCAACACCCACAGATGGTACGCACGAGAGAAGAGTGAACCACAGTCGGTGAAACAGACATTGTTTGCCGCCCCTACCACCGCGGGCGCCGCTTCCTTTATCTCCCGGTTTCGTGCTGACTCGAATGTCGTACATCCTCGGTCGTGGGCTGAACCAGGCTGTTTTTTGTTTGTTTATAGCGTAGCCACGCTTTTTTTCTTTTTTTTTTTTTTTTGTCAGCGAGACGTTTTGAGAAAAATACTTCAAGATGCCAATTTCTCCATGTCCGCGGTAGTGGGTTCAATTTATATAGTCAAAAAAAGTAACTGTAACGGCCTGAACAGTTACAGTTACCCAATAAAAAAGTAACAGTGCTACAGTTACAAGTTACCAGTATTAAAGAGTAACGCGTTACAGGTAAAAGTTACCGGAAAAAGTAACTAGTTACCGGTAACGCGTTACTAGTAACTAGTTACTGCCCAAGACTGATTAGCGGTTGCACGCAGCGTCGCCTAGCTCCCGTGCGCCTTGGAGCGTGTCTCGTCGAACTTCAGCGTGTTTGGCGCTTGGGGGCGGGTCGGGGGTCCACTCACGATCGCGTCATTCGCTCGCTGCGACCGATCACGTGGTGAAGCGTCGTCGTCGACGTAGTCCTCAGCAGGCCTTCGCGCGACAGTGGCGACAACGAGCACAACAATGGCGTTGGTGGGTGCGCCTGAAGTAGAGAGCCTGGATTTAAGAGAGAAGGCAACTCAAACGTTGGCAATTTGATGGCAGATTGGTCGCGAGTGCGCATGCGTTGCGTCGTAGCGTGGCGAGGAGGAAACCGGCCGGAAAGTTCGAGACGCTTGCAGACGATTGACGCTTCTTTCACCTCCTCGCTCCTCGTACTGCAAACGCGGCCCATAAACCATGTGACCACGATCGACCAGTTGGAAACACTCTGCCATCTAGGCACAGTGGCTCGGAGCGTGAGCGTCGCGTATCCGGCCGGTATTTACCAGGCGCGGTAATAAAAGCGACACCTCCCCGCCACGAATGCCTCGATGCTGCCGCTCTTGGCGAATGCCTGGAATTGCGTGCGAGCGCGGGGACGAGGCCAGCGGCGCTGTTCGCCTTTGTTCGCCTTGTGCCGCCATGCGTTAAGAGCTCAATAATTCAACTGGACCGCCGCGCGAGTGTGTGCACCGCTGCAGCGTCGGAGGGCCACGGGTGCGCGTCTTCATTTCCAGGCGACATGGCGATGCCCGCTGACGACCGCCCGTCGGAAACAGCCAGGAATGCGCGCTGCTGCGTACCCGTTGCACTACTCTCTCTCTCTCTCCTCCCCTTTTTTGTTTTGTTTTGTTCATCGGCTGCTTTTAACTTATCGATGGCAGATATACACGAACCAGTGTTGTCTCATTTGGCCACGGTGGCGCTAATGATCAACCGACGATGGCGCGCTCCGGAACCCTTCTCTTTCTCTCTCTCTCTCGCTCTCTCTTTTTTTTTTTTTGCTTTGTTCATCGGGCTCTTTTAACTTATCGATGACAAAAGGACAAGGCCAATTGTATCTGCTTTCGACGCTTCGTGATTGGGGCCTGATCGCACTTATCGGCCCTCTCGTAAGATATTCGTAGGCGTACGAGGTCATAACCATGTACTACGGCAGTCTTAATATTAATAAGTCACATCATGTGGTATCGAGTACAGCCATTAATTTTCTAGCGTGTGCAGCTTGCTTCGAGGCTGCTCTATATCGTCCCAGTCCGTCCGATTACGCGCTCATCTTACGAGGAATTAGTTGGGCCGTGTTTTGAATAAATCGCGGTTTATTGTGATAAAAGTAATGCTGGATATGGGTTATATATTCGGGCAATTCCGGCTCTTTGTTTTATGGAAGAAAAATAACGACGACGTGTAAGCTTTTGCTTAATTGCTCTACTCGGAAAATCAATGGCTCTAATGAATCACCTTAAAAGTGGAGTTATAAGTCGCGGATTTTAAGCGTAGCGTTCAATCGTTGAAGATTTGTTGTCACTGATTCCGTTCGTGAAACTTTATAGGCAGGGTCTTTATTACCTTCAGTCTTCAACAACAATCTTTCTGCGTTGTTGTTTTGTGGATTTTTTTTTTTTTTTAGGGGGAAGGGGGAGGAACATTGACATGAAGGCATTAGCTTGTCGAACTTCTGGGGGGTTTAGCCATCCACTTATCTGAGCAAGCGTTCTGTCGGTGAGAATAAATACCGCCGAGTCTCGCTGTCAGCGGAACCTCAACGAACAGGCCCTCCCCAAAGTAGTCGTTGTACGTGCGTCCGATGGCAAGTCGATCCGGCCGTCGTCGGCTCGCCCCGGTTTCGCACCTGATAGGCAAATGGCGCGGTGAAATACGAGGCCCTCGCTTCGCACGCGGTATCTCTGATCACCCCGCCCGATTGCGTCAAACCTCGCGAACCTTTGGGAACGGCGATGTTGTGAACTCGCTTAGAGATATATCCGAGAGCTTAAGTATCGCTGGAATCAGTACGTGAATCCTTGGATTTTTGTTTGTTTTTCGTACTCGTTTCTCGAGAAGCTTTTACGCCAGGTTTACTGCCTGGACGTGCACAGTCAGCATTCTTCTAAGGGTTCACTTTATTGTCTCGCTGGAATACTTGAAAGAACTACATCTTTGAAATTATATGCAGAGTGTCTGGCGAGGAAAACGAACCGTATTCTTCGCATCGTAGAAAAAAAGAAACTTATTGTCAAAAGCTGAGACTGCGAATTTGTAGCGCCAGTAATAAACCATTTGCTATTCACTGCTGCCGCAATTCATCGAGGGAGCTTCAGTCTTTCTGCACGTGCGACAACCTATACTCCGTTTCACGATAACTTGGTGAACTGTGGAGCCTGCGGCCCCCGCAACCCAATAGGGGCGCCGGAGCAAGGCACGTGATAACGCTCCATGGTCGAGGCCACCGGGGCCCCGTTACCACCACAGCAACAGAGCCCTCCGCGACAAAAAAAGTATTTCTATGCTTATTTTTTCTTTTAAAGGCAATTGAACTCGCGCGAGTCCATCTATACCGAAAAGATATGAATAATAAATAATAATTGATCACACATTTATGAGTTTCAATTATATTTAAACTAAAAAAGTTACGCCACAGCCGTATCTGCTAGTTTTTTTTTTTCTTTTGTTCTTCGCTTTGTAGCGCCGTGGCCGTTGGCGATCGCAGCGGTGTAATCGGCCGTTTCCGCTGAAAACATCGCACTGTGCCCTGGCATTAGCACCCGTCACAGAATCGCGGGTAAATGGAGCGTATAGTTGTCTCATAAACTGTTCCCGAAGTGCTCGCTATTATAGCGGACGGAAATGTTGCTGCGGTGGACGTTCATCCGAAGTTGGTTGGTTTCGGAGCAGACGACTTTTGGCTAGCAGACGACAGCCGGTTCCTCCGGGCCTCGCGCCTCGCATTTTACGGGGTGACAGAAATGCTCCTGCTCCCGTGCCGTCGGGTCACGTGCCTCGCTCTGACGCTCTTATTGGGTCGCGGGGCCCTAACCTGCACAGTTCGCCTAGTTATCGGGAAACGGAGTATAGCTGTCCAGAGCACCTGACGGTAGAAGGCGTCACGGGCACTGCCGCCTTCCTCCTGTGACCTAAAGTTATGATGACTTCATGCATGCGCCGAACGCTTGGTGAGATCGGTCAATTGAGAAAAGATACCAAAGTTTAAAAAAAAAAAAATGTTGATACCGAAGTAAAACACAATAGGCACAAAACTTATATTGTCTTCAAGAGTAGACTCCGTCGGACAGCAAAGAGACACGAAGGTCGTCTGCTTTCCACTGTATTTCCGAGATGGCGTCCACCGTCGATAACAGTTAAGTTCACTACAGGACGAGAGACGAAATGGCAAAGGCATTAGAACACATATCAGCTTTGTGTAAGAACACGCAAAATACACATATAAAATAAGTACCTCTGTGGACCAAGCAATCACTGTTGAACTTCATCGACTATATTTATTTAGTTTTACCTGCAGCGCCCGGAGGGCATTGTTTAAAGAAAGGAATAAAATTACAAATAAAATTACAGAAATCTGCTCACAATTATACGCAGAAATATGCATAGAAAGATACATGCGAATACACACAAATAGACCAGCCTGCATAAACTTGACTATAGGAAGTATTCACTGGCGGCCATGGCTGTGTGCACGACTGCTGAGCGCGTGCTGATGGCGAGCTTCCACAGTTCTTTTGTAACGTGCATTCCGCACCCTCAAGATTGCCGGTCTTAGCAGCCTATTATTGTGGGCTCGTTCAGAGCATGCGCTGTAGACATCACCCACAAATATGGCGTCCAGTGAATACTCCTTACAAAGGGGAAATATCATAACATAGGACACGTGGTAATGTATCTTGCGCTTCATTTCTAGAGTAAACCTGATCGGAGAGCCTGTAGCTAGTATCGTTTGCTCCCTGCAGCTACTAACATTTTCGGAAGCTTTCTTTTTTTTCTTAAACCTCCCCCAATTGTCATTAAGTGACAGTACTGTTTCCCGGCGTATATGAAAGATATTTGCTCAAAGGTATATCGATCCTGATACGTGTGCCAGATAAACTTTCGGTACGTCTGCTTCTGTTACGACCCGAATTTCTTCGCGACTCCACTCTTGTAGCTTTTGTTTAGGCATACACGATCGCGAGGCTCGTTGAATGCGTATCCCCAAGTCGTTCAGTCACAGAGAGGCGCTGCCCAGACGGTGGTATCTTCTACAATTCCCATGTGCACTGTCACATAATCGACGCCCTCGCTTTCCGCATGTCCGGCGACCGACGCGATAAATGGTGACCGCTAAAATAAGAACCAGCGCAGACTGCGAGCGGCGTCCATCGATCAACCGTCCTCCCTTTCCTCGGGGAACGTTGCGGCAATTAGCCGATGAGAATGTCGAAGGACCAATCACGAAGCAGGAACATACTAAGCCACGCCCACCGTTACTTAAGCTCTCAGTGTCTATAGGCCAACACACTGTTTACAAACAAGCCCGTGTTCGCGCACACCAGGTGTGGGCATTGCGCGTGCGCAGAAACCAGATTCGCGTCAGGCAAAGCATCTCCGCGTGCGCAGTGCAGAGAGCAGCCGCATCACAGTGCCGTTACGTCAGGTTGTTGAGTTGGTCTATAGTATGATGACGTCACGGAGAGGTAGAGAAGGGTGTTCTGGGGCTTCGATTATTCGGGTTGGTACTCGCACGGCGACGCGCTTGGCGGCGCGTTGTCGGGTGATACGGTCGCGGGGCTGTATTCGCTCCTAGCTACCGCTACGCTCCATCGTGAAGTGGAACGGAGGACATAACCGCAACGTTGTTGAGACAGGTGCGGGTCCGGATCAACACCGCCTCTTTCTTTTTAAGCGTTTTTTGTGTGTGTGTGCGTGCGTGTTTGCGTTCGTGGCGACGTCGGACTTTTCGGCGGTTTGCCGCACGTGGTGACTAAGTGCGCGTGGGGAGAAGTGGGCAGCGCTCGCAGCAGGGGCTTCGTTTCCCCGCCCGTCGGATTGCCGAGCGCTTCGTCCCCGAATGTTGTCTTTCGCGGTCGCAGCCGGGGTTTTCCTTTCTCGCGCTCGCGAGCCCCCCGAGGGAGGCACGATGGATTCCAGCTGCGTGGAAACCGGAGTCCGCGGCGACGCGCGGCTGCGAGCTCCACCAGGCGACTGCGTGGACTTTCTCTCTCTGACAGAGGCCGCGTGGAAAGGTTACCCGAGTTGAAGCGGATCCTTGGCATCTGAGGGATGGTCGCGATGACTGTAATATGCGAAACGAGGGCTAGACTCTGTTTTCCTTCCGCGCACCATCTTTTTTTTTTGTTTTTTTTTCTTCTGTGTTTTTAAGTGTCGGTTATTATTAGTTAGCATTTCTGGTGTCCGTGCTTTTAAAAGGTGCCATAAAGACAAGAAGCATGCAGAAAAGAGAAAAGGACTGGTGTTAATATAGATAATGCGTACAACAATATTGATATATGAGATTTTAGGATACACGAACGGAAATTACTCGAGCGAGTGAACCTTTGACCCCATTTATCTGTCCCCAATTCCCAAGTTGTTATTTTTATTGCTGCTTTTTCGAGTCCATAGCACAAAAGAAAGATTGGAACGCATCAGTTTATTATAATTATACGAATTATTATTATTTCAAGTAAATCCTTTATACATTTTTTCCCGTTTTAAATAAGGCCGCTTGTTCTGTTTCCTCGAGAAAGTTTTATGACGTTTTGTTTATCCAAGTGCCTACACCGTTTTGTTCCATTCACCTCTTTCTCGACCGGGACAAGAAAGGTAAACACAACTGTCTATTCAAAAAAAAAAAAAGGCTCGACTTGTTTTGGAATTGCATTATCCCGTTACATTAACGCCTAAATGCAAGAAGTGGCGAATAACTGGGAATATTAGAAATACCCCAATAGTAAAAAAGAAAAAAATATTTCTTAGGGAAATGCATTTCGCTCGGTAAATATAAACATTCAAAGACTTTGCTGCAGACAAGTTTTGCATTGTTCAAAGGGTTGGATGCGCCGCAGCCTCGAGGTTATGAGGGGCTGGCTTCTGCCATATATCATTTTGGGCAAGTGAAGCATTTAGTTATCAAAATACGAAGACTCGCATTGTTAAAAACAACACTTTTTTGTTGTTGTTGTTGCTTCTCACACGTTTGTTTTATAATTTGTTGTGAATGATTGAAAAATCTTGAATAATAGTGGTCTCCCTTGTTCACTCTCTCGGGCGCACCAAGACTCCCGTAACTCGCAAAAAAAAAAAAAAAATCAACGGGCGAGAATAAATGTTTTCGGGCATTTATATATATTGTAGCGGTAAGCAAGAGAAGAAGAAGAGGAGATAAACCGTTACAATTTGGTGGCAGCGGTGGGATGCCGACTGAAACACGCCAAGGACTTCTGCCGTCAAGAGGGGAACTTTCCGGTGAGCCGTCTCCCTCGAGCCAGCTACGAGATGACACCGGTTCGCAGTCGAATGTTGCACCAAGAGACACTCAGACGACAGTGGTGGCACTCGGGGTTCTGGAAGGACTACTTGAACGACAAACGCAAGCAATCATGGCCGCTACGCAGCAACGGTCAGATGATCTGATTGCAAAATATGCCGACATCTGTCAACGAGTAGCTGCTCTGGAAGCACTTGGACAACCGCACCGACCAACAGTTGCCGCTATTGAGCAGACTCCTTCCTCAAACCAGACTGTCACTGCACCATCCGCACAGCACCGTTTCAAGTTGAAGCCGTTCGATGGGGAAACCCCCTTGGATCTTTACCTACAGCAGGTCGACATAATTGCCGATGCAAACCATTGGACCGAAGATGACAAGGCACGCGCTGTCATCGCCCAACTTGATGGTCCGGCACTCAACGTACTCCATGCACTTCAAGGCACCCGGCTCACGTACACAGCATTAGTCGCAACCCTACGTGATCGTTTTGGGGATGACCACCTACAACAAGCATACTACGCTGAGCTCCGGTCACGACGTCAACAATCAAGTGAGAATTTACCGGAACTTGCGTCAAGTGTAGAACGCCTAACCTACAAATCATTTCTGGGAGCAACGCCCGATACCTTAAAGGGGCTATGCAACAATTTTTTTACTTTGCGCAAATACCGCTTAGAACGGATCCCTGACGTTAATGACCTATGAAACACGCCTTCGTTTTTCACCCGACGCATTAGAAGTCCCAGAAAAAAATTAAAAAACAACGAGCAGCGTTCACGCCCTCAACTCGCAGCCAGAACAAGCGGCCACGTGATCTGGAGCCGATTATATGCCGCCAATGTTGATCATAGCCACGCGCTGGGGTTGGCAAAGCACAGGACACGCGCTGAGTTCCAGACATTGTTATGGCTCGGCTATTGTCGTCGTTGCAGCGATTGGACACGGGCCACTACTCGAATGCTTCTCGAGCTATCAATTATCACGAGCCTAAATCGAGTGCCCACGCAATGCTCGGGTCCAATCTATGAACCGCATTCAAATATCGTCATACGGGTGTACTGCGATCCCCGCGTTACGTCATTGAATTTTGCAAGGGAGAGATTGAATGAAAATGATCGCTTTTGTCCTTGAAATTACACCGCAACAAAGGAGTTTCTTGGCCAGTGGCATTGCATGCGAGTATCCTTGAGTCCCACTAGTGCCAGAAGCTCGTGTAAAGTGAAAAACATTCCAATTGAATATCGTTGCACAGCTCCTTTAAATCGTGTCGGCACGGCCGCGTTCGTGGATGCTATAAGTGACCCCGAGGTTCAAACGTTTGTTCGCCTGGCAAGACCGGACACAGTACGCGCAGCTCTCGGCCACGCCATGGAAATGAGCGCTGCACAGTGGGCCACCAATTGCACTCAGCCGTCAACACCCCATGGAATCCAAGTACAAGCATCGTCAATCCCACAAGGGACACGCTCGCATGCTGCGTCTGCCCATTCACGGAGAAATGCCAGTGGGTCGTGCTACCGATGCGGACGTCGCGGCCATTTTGCATTCGAATGCGCAGCTGCTTCTACCTCGCCGGGAAACGGCACGCCCGGTCCCCTGGGGCAGGGCCGGATGTAAATGCTGAAAGACCCCTTGTATCAGTTGCAAGCCAGCTAACATCAGTTCCTTTGCATCCTGTACTGGTCGAACACTTGGGGATTGTGGACGCACTTTTTGACACTGGGGCAGCTGTCAATGCTGTCGATAAGTCTTTACGTCCTTCAAACGTTGAGTTCTCTTCTGACTGCCCAGCACTATTCACGGCCCATGGTACTACCATACCGACTGCGGGAAAAGTTCGATTAAGCATCACAGTATTCGGTCGCACAGCCGTTGAAGAGTTTGTCGTAATCCCAAATTGTGTCTGTCCCGTGATTCTTGGGTACGGTTGGTGTACTAAAGCCGGCTTGTTTTCTTTAAACGATTCTGCCGGTATTCAGAAGAGCCTGCTTACTACTTGGGAACCGCATGCTCATGGTGCATGCCATAGCTTTGCGTCATTTCGGTGGTTTTGGGATTATTTTATAAACCTTTGGGCATTTTTTCTTTGTTCTCTGCTTAGACGGTTTTGTCGCAATTCCATGAACGTTTGGAGGTCATGTGCGTCTTGTGCGGTAGATGGAATGAAAAGCTTATTGCATGTCTTGCACCAATCTGCTTCTGTCCTTGAAAAAGAGACTTGGGATGTACGCATTGCTGCTACGACGGTGATACAGCCAGAAACAGCCATATGGGTCAACGTGAAAGCAAACTCACCTCATCTTAACGGGGACATTGTCTATGAGGCATCGCGGATTTCGAGGCCTGATTGCGAAGTAGCAGCACCTCGAATGTTGACTACATGTACTGATGGTTGTTTCAGCATCCTGCTGATGAACCTCGGGCGTACCCCTGCCAAGCTTAAACAAGGCCACCGCGTCGGCGAGTCGCTTCTCTTTCGTTCGCCAGAGTTTTTGACAGCAACGGTCGATCAAGCACGACCACCAGCACAAGCTTCAAATCAGAGTGACCAGGTACCTTGGGAGGTGTTTAATTTTGGTTCATCCCTCGACGAACATCAGGTGGACTTACTCAAGAGACTCATTACGACTTACCGCACATGTGTGGCCCTTACTCCCGACGAACTGGGATGCACGCATCTTGTGGAACACAAGATTGACACAGGTGGGCATGCTCCTATTCACCAGCCCTTACGTAGACTGGCTCCCGCCGAGTACGAAGTTATTCGAACACAGGTCGCTGACATGCTTAGTCAAGCGGTTGTCACACCATCCAACAGCCCGTGGTCGTCACCGGTTGTCCTGGTGCGTAAAAAAAGATGGATCTATCCGTTTTTGTGTTGATTATAGAAAGATCAACAGCATCACAAAACAAGACGTCTACCCCTTACCCCGTCTTGATAATTCGCTCGACAGATTACAAGGCGCCAGATATTTTACGACTCTTGACCTGTTATCCGGGTACTGGCAAGTTCCGTTGAACCCAGAGGATGCTGAAAAATCTGCATTTGTAACTCCCGCTGGACTTTATCAATTCACACGATTGCCATTTGGCCTTTGTAACGCTCCAGCTACATTCCAACGGCTTATGGATAAGGTTCTAGGTCACCTCAAATTGGCCATGGCACTAGTTTACCTTGACGACATTATTGTCTATGGTAGAACGTTCGAAGAACATAACCGAAGGCTTGAACTTGTTCTCGACGCACTCCATCAAGCGAACTTGCGCATCAAACCTCAAAAGTGTTTTTTTGGATTTGAAGAGGTTCTTTACCAGCAAAGACGGCATCAAACCCGACCCCGCGAAGCTAGAACCGGTATCAAAGTACCCCAAGCCGACCTGCCTCTCCGAAGTAAAAAGCTTCCTCGGCTTTGCGTCTTACTTTCGGCGGTTCATTCCGCAATTCGCCAGTCGCGCAACACCCCTTACACGTCTTCTTCGCAAAAATAGCCCTTGGCAATGGACCATAAGCGAGGAACGAGCTTTCAACGATCTTAAAGAAAGTCTTCTTCAGGCACCAATCTTGGCCCATTTCGATCCGGAATTACCATCTTTTCTGCATACCGACGCCAGCGGAAATGGTCTGGGTGACATTTCGTGTACGAAACTGCACTCGCAGTTCTAATCGTACAAAGGTCACATTCACGGTGCATCGTAGCCACCTTAAAGGGGCCCTGCAATCATATTTAAGCGTCTGCCTTTTTTGCGGTTTCCACGTCTCTTGGGGTTCGGGCAAGCCAGCGGGCACGGAGAGAGTAACTAAATATCAGTGCGTCATATTTTAACCGGACGACGCGGAAACCTCCTGCGCCTACGAGGGCGACCCACGTTGCCGAAAGCGCGCGAAATGTGACGTCTTTGGTCCTGGGCTTACAACTGGTCAGAGCCGCTAAAAGCTTTTTTTTAGTCGAGATACAAAATAGAAGTGTCGCGAACCGTTTCACTTATGTATGAAACTAGTTTTTATTCAGTATTTTAGATCATAAAAGAAACAAATGCAGTTTGTAAAGTACGGAAACAAGAAATGATCCGTCGACGTACCCGCCACCAAGCGGCGGAAAAAACGGCACATACTAGAAAGGGAATACACAGAAAGAATAAAACACACGAAGGACGAACACAGACACACACAGTTCTTTTGAAAGAACTGTGTGTGTCTGTGTTCGTCCTTCGTGTGTTTTATTCTTTCTGTGTATTCTGTAGTTTTCAACGCGCTCTGCTACGTATACTAGAAAGGGCTAGTGGGATGAGGCCCCGACGAACGGCGAGCGTAGAAAAATCCCGGGTGTACGCGGCGGCGCTGCGATCGTATACCGGCTCGAGCATCCGACCGCTTCCGAGCGTTCCGAAGGCCTTCGGCGCGGGCTTGGTTGGCGATTTGGCCATTTGGCAGTATGGCAGCGCGAAGTGGTTCCCGTTCTGAACTGATCTTTACCCCGTGTTTGCTGTCGTTTGTGGCCATTGAAGTGTTATGCTGAATTAGTCTTTAATCGCGCAGCAAATGCAATGCGAGCCGACCTGGCCGCCCGCTTCATACAGCCTATCCAAAACATGCTTTAGTGGCGCCCTCTCGAGCCGTCGACACGGAGTGCGGCAGCCGTGAACGCTCGATGAGCCCACTACCCTTCCTCTAGTTCACGGCCACTCAAGCCAGGACCTACGACGTCATGAAGGAGGTTATTTTTTGCTTGTTTTTGTAATTCTAATTTGCCTATAACTTTTAAAATAAAGCGAAATTTGAGAAAAAAAAAAAAGTTTCATTAAGTTACTACGTCCAGTGCGCTCAGGTTCGGTGCAAATTAAAAATCAGTAAAAAAAGTCATTGCAGGGCCCCTTTAAAGGGATACTTCAACGAAATTTGAAATATTCCCGTCGTGTTCAAAAATAGGTTGAATATGATCCACAATATCCGTAAATGACACTCGCACGTTTGTATTTTGATCCTGGTGGCTGTATTTTTCGTTATAAACGGCCCACTCTGGCAAGCGCTCGGAGAAGGCCCAGCTTAGAGCACGTGACATCCAACGCAATCGTGACGTAGGTCGTCTCGAGACGAGCAAAGCTACGGCGAGGCTGACGTCGAGAGGATGGCCTAGTCGTTCCAGCCACCGAAGCGGCTGCTTTTGTACGAATTTTGAGTGACAGGTTAATCTTCTATAATCTTGTAGGGGGACAATAGCGACTTCTGCGACACACAAAAGGGATTCTCGGGAAGAGGGGAGTTCCTCCTTCCCCCCTTCTCTCGTCGTGGCCGGAGGCGAGACAACCTCCGTCACTAGCTGTCAAGGTTCCTAGACGAGCATTACAAACGAGGCGTTAGCGACATCCACCAGGTGCTCTTTGCTAATCGTTTAATTCGTTTTAAAATTCCTTTTCGAGACTTTTTTAACAAGATATTGGTATGTTCCATGTGATACTGCTCTCTTGAACACATATAGACCAAAAAATGAGCGCCGAAATTTCGTTGTAGTATCCCTTTAAGCACTACATCCCTCGTTCATCGGAATTTTAGACAAGAGCTCGACCCGTGACAATACCGTCAGTTCACTAGGGGACGGGGAGGGCGAGTGTAGCGGTAAGCAAGAGAAGAAGAAGAGGAGAAAGTGAAGCGGGACACTCGGGCTAGGAGAAAAAGGAAGAACGTCGATCGGTCGCAGAATAAACCGTTACAATATATATATATATATATATATATATATATATATATATATATATATATATATATATATATATATATATATATATGTGTGCACCCACACGCGGCCCTCTAGCCCAGAGACGGAGAATTTTCCCCTTCCCGCCCGCGGGGCAGAGCGGGGGCCTCGTCCCGTTTACGGCCTGTGGGCGCGTACGACCGCGCTTTCCGACGACGACGACGGCGCCTCGAGCTGCTTGCTGCAGGTGCCGCTAATGCGCGCATAATCAACGCCGTCAAGTGCGCGCACCGGCGTCGCAGCGGGCGTCGTCCGACGCTACGTGCTCCGGCGGGCGACTCGGGAGCCCCGGTCGACGCAGCCTCGTAAAAGGGCCTGAATCATTGCCTAATTAAGGAGGACTCGGCCAAGCTCGTCGTCGCCCCGGGAAGAAGGGCCTTCTTGCGCCCGGCCACAATCGCGGCGGCGGAGAGAGCAAGCTGCGCGCCACCTGGAGGAAGCAATTACAAGTGACTCCCGTGGCGCTGCTCATTAGACGACGGGAGATGGGCGTCCTCGACCCCCCCGGGTAGCTGGCGTTGGCCGGGTAACTCGAACGCCGCCGCTCGCGGGTTCGAGTCGAGTACACGCAGCGTCTCTTAGATAACAAGGCCTAGTGCTTGATCTTTTACGTCACCCGTTGGAGACCAGGTTGGGCACGACTGCTGCGTTCGACTGGGACTTGCGTACCGTAATAATCCGAGATATAGCCCACCTAAAATCAAAAGCAAGTAGGGGAAAAAAACAAAAAAAATGGACTAACGTTATGTTGTGCTATACAAAAGATGTAAAAAAAAACCCCAAAAACCGAGTCTTAGATTTTGTGGCCTCAGAAACTTGCTATTGCAGTGAGGGGCGTTGAACTAAAGATATATACTTACTGTCTTCCATGTTCCCAAAAGTTCGCTTAGCTTCTGTCGTGGCCAAGTAACATCATTTCTGCCGATGTCGTTTCTGGCCAGGGCTCTGCAGACTAGAAGTAAACTAACTTTGAGTGTCTTTAAAAAAAAAATCCTTTAAATATTTGGAGTGCGTTCTCTTTTGGGGGTGGGGCATCTCACGGGAAATTACGGTATTTCTTTCAGTTACGTCTTTCAACTGCTTCATGTAACCTTGACGTTTATTGCCGACTATATAAATAAATGTAACGCGCACACGGTTCTGGACTTGCCCAGTGCGTGCAAAGTGCGGCACAGTAAGCCCGAAATATCCATCGCCGGTTTGTCCCATTAGGCTGAACAGTTTGGAGTTAAGCGCCAACCCGCATGATTCAAGCGGGGAAAAAAGCGTCGATATAGACTTCCCGCTAATTCTGTCGCGCAGTGTCCACTCCATGCATGCGGGCTTTGCGGAGTGCTCGCTACCCTTCTTCGCATCATGCCCAGGGGGACGCCTCGGAGAAGAGGCCTACGGGCCAGCTGCTGTCGAGCCTTTCCCGGTCACGCGAAGCACGTTTTACGACGTCGAGTCATCGCGACGGCGCTCTTGCGCAACCCAGCTAAACGGGCGGTTTAATTGCTCCGCGTAAACATCTGTACTTAGCACACGGAACTTCCCTTCTTTTGTAGTTTCTGCGGGCGCAATCTCAGCGCCCAACATAATGGACGATGCATGACGCTTAATTGCCTTCCGCTAGCAGTAGAGACAGATCGTCGTGGAGAAGAAGAAGAGTGGGAGGGGGAGAAGGAGTGAGATGGGGAGGAGTTCGCGGGGTACAACCAACACCACCTAAACAGAACGCGGTAAGGCTAGATTTTTCACGTCATTTACAAAGTTTATTCTTGTTGGCGTTTGGGGAGTAAAATGATGCGATAAGAAGGAGGCAAGAGCGTTCAGACACTCTCACGCACGCACATGCATACACGAGGATATACAAAGGAAGAAACCATGAAAACGAGTTTGCGGGTTCATACTTTGTTACCACTGGTCGCAGCGCTGGCTCATAGCCGTTAATGACGTCAGTTTCGTGAATGAAGGTGAGCAATCTGGATGTGGTGACTCTGACTTGGCCTGGAGTACCTTGAGGTCCTCCCGCGCGCATACGTTGTTGAGGCGGGAGTGCGGTCGTCCATTTTCATGCAGCTGAGATCCTAGATAGGAAGAGTACAGATTGCTCGCAGCTGCTAGCCGTCAGCGGGAGGCTCAGTCTCGACGCGAGCTGCGATTCACTGTCGTTGTGTTGCTGCCGACATCTGAGCGTCAGCGGGGCTGTGTTATGTTAGCAAGAAACTTTTGTCTCGTTTTTCTTTTCGGTGTTATGGTGACAAAGCGCTAGCTTTGAGCTTCGGGTGTTCTTGTCCCGAGCTGCTTAGCCGCGCCTCGAGCTAATTACATCATCGCATCGATGGTTCACTGTAAGAAGATCCCTGCGCATGTCTACTTTCGCACAAAACACGTGCTGGGGAGGGTTACTCACTGCCATCTGCAGAGCACACTCAAGGAATGAAGTCCAAAATGATGTTTGGCTCGAGAACGTCATCTACGCTGGAACATGAATCGTGGCATTTAATTTGCTTGGCCATTGATCGCCAATCCCGATTTCAACTAGCATTTTTTTTTTTACGTGCCTCTTTAGTGTTACATTGCTCCGTAGTGGTTGAAGTGATTGGTGCTTTTCGGAAAAGCAAACGCAAATACTGATATTTTTTTTGTATTCTTTGTATTTTTTGTTTGTGGGCTATTGGAGCGTCTACACTCGCGGATTCGCGGGCGGCTTCGCGCAGGCGGAAAGGGGATTTCAGAGCCGGATGATGAAATCGACTGGTTGCTGGGGGGGAATCTGGATATGGGTCCCGAACTCTTCCTGATCTTCCGTAAGCAACCAGTCTATTTGGCGACCCGGCTCCAAAATTCACTTTCCGCCTCCGCGGATCGGCCCGCGAATCCGCGAGTGTAAACGCGCCATAACACCGCATACCTTCGACATGGTGATGAGAAGCTGGACACTGAAGCGAGCCTTAGAAATAGTAGAAGGCGCAGACAGCGAATCTGTGTTACTTGTGTGCTTTTTGTTATATTTGTTTTACTTCACGTGATCATCTCGTTTTTTCTTTTTTTGTGTGTGTGCCATGATTGTCTGCTAGCCTTTGTTGCTTTACTCCCATAGATTGTAAGTTGCAGAATACTGAGAAAAGTGAATACGAGTAGCGCCAGATATGTAGCTTCGTTGTAGGCGGAGTATCCTCGTGCATTCTATAAATAAAATTTTGAATGACACATAAAAATTAAAAAGTAATAAAAAAAAACACACTAAGTTTTCTTTTACGGCTCCACCGACACGGAACTCGAAGTGACGTGGGCTTGACTGCCCGCCCCGAAAAGCGAGCATCGAGGCAGCGCGTTTGTTTCCGCATCACATCTCGATACCCCTCTTCCGAAATTGCAGCCATAGGATGCAGCTACGGCCTCCTCCGCCGAAATAAAATGAAGCAAAATCGCGTTTATGGAGCGCGACTTGGAGTTACACCGGAAATAACGCAGCCAGGCTCGCGGCCAAACGACTTTTTCTCGTGCTTCAACATTGCGCCGCAAGAAAGAAGGATGCTGCAGAAATAACGCCGAGGTCGTCCGTGGCGCGTGCAGTGAAACCGTTTCTAAGCGGCGCAGTTTTTTCTGAGTTTTTTGGTGTTTATTTTTTTATTCTTTTATGGGGGCGGCCGTCCGTATGTGTAGTACGCCTGCCGAGAGAGTCGGCGCGCAGTTGAATGCGGCCGACCGTCCGTGGCCGCACCAACGCATCGTTGGGCCCCTTTGGAAAATGGGCGCAGCACAAGGCGTGCTCTGCCAAGCGTCCAGGGTCCTGTGTTGCCCGTAGCGCGTCTCAAAGGCTCCCACAACGCCCCCGAGTGAAGCGACCGCTTTTGTCACGCGCCAGGGGAAAAGCGGACGGACCGACTGTTTTTCGGGCAGCATCGCGAAAGCCTCGCCTCGGCGTCATCTCCGGAGCGCCGCTTCTTTATTCTCGGGCTCTCCTCTGCCTTTGAGTCCGGAGGAGATTTGCCCTAATCGGTTCTGAGCGCTGTCACGGCCGCTGTTCTCTTGTCCGACTCGGGGATATTCAGATGGCAGGGCGGGCATCCGACCGCGAACGCGCTGCAGCAATATGCGCCGTACTTTTCAAGCCCTAGACACTAAGAATTTTTTTTCTTTTTGATAGCGATTGATGGAGATGATTTTGAGTCGAAGATTGAAGGTCATATGCAGCAATTTTGAGACAGTACGGCCTCGATTGTACTACCATTAAAGGACGATTCCGCGAAGCTTTTTCTCCCTTCCGCTTTAACCCGTGTTCCACCATGTTAATAGACAACGTCCGTCACTTTCGCCATTTGTTTACACGCCGACGCTTAGTTACAGCGGAGCTGTTAAGGGCTAGTTTCCCCAGTATCGTGTCCGTCCGCAAACAATCGATGACACGAAACTCTGGACAGCTAACGCCATCTATGAGCGACGGCGGCAACCAGACAATCAACATGCCGGTTATCTGGTTGCCGCCGTCGCTCATAGATGGCGGTAGCTGTCCAGCCTTTCCACTCTGGTTTGTCGACTTTCGGCCGACCATTACTTCATTCCCACCATAGTACAGCTTTGCTGGTCTTCCTTCTTCACCAGAGTGGAAAGGCTGAAAGGTTTTACTAACTTTGTTTTTGGTGCTGCTGAAACGCAGTAACACGGCGAGTGGCTCCGTCCATGACGAAACGCAGTGAGCACGAGCGGGGTCAGCACGAGCGCCTCCCCTAAGTCTCCCAAAGTGCTTTTTTTTAATGCTAAAATGGATATACATTCGCAAAAAGTTTAGTTTTTGGTGAGATATCAAATATTGGGTCAACAAAATAGATCTGGGCAATATTTCGGCCGTAACATCATATCAGAGAAGACTCCCCTCTCCCCCCCCCCCCCCCCCCCCCCCCCCGCCGCCCTGAGCCTGACCCATGCATTCGCCCCTGGCGATGTAAGAATTTTTCCTAAGCTAAAAAGAAAACAAAATGGTGCCTTTCTGGAAAGACTAGTTAAATGGCGTATTTTTGTGATCGAGGTGTTTATTGGGGGCGTACGCTGCCGCAATTTGTACTATACTACTAACTACTAACTACTACTACTACTACTACTACTACTACTACTACTACTACTACTAGTAATAATAATAATAATAATAATAATAATAATACAATTATCATATTTAATATGTAGTTTAACGAGCTCTCATATACTTTTATTGTTTATGATTTAATTTCAAACGCATGAACAAGTATGACAAACAAAACAAATGCCCTCCTCCCCCCCCAAAAAAAAAAGTAAAAATTATTAGTTTTTGCAGAACATTTAGTTTCTTTAATTTTCATGCGCCGTCGTTCCGCCAATCTCAGCGTTGCCAGTACGAAGGAACGACTGCCCTCTGGCACGTCTGCTCGCTGCAGCACGTTTCGTTGGCGTTGGAAAACCGGTGAAACAGTAGTGAGTTCCAGTGTTGCGCTTGCGAGCGAACACGAGCGCCGTGTGTTCGCGTTAGCGTTGCGTAGTTTCACACTGCGCGTGGGCAGAGCCCAAAAATTCCGGTCTTGCATCGGAGCATGGCGACGACGCGCATGCCCAGCGTGGAGCACGCAACTCTAACGTAAAAGCACAGCGCTCGCGTTTGCTTCTATAGGCAATTCTATAACTCTCTAATAGTGTACAATCTCATACCATCTGTAGCACACTACATTGGGACAGTGAGAGTGTTGTTCGCATTCGGAAATGACATTTCGCGAGCCATGATCGCGATCAGTTCCGCCATGCCCGCCGAGCGGGTGAATTGGGGAACCCCCACTAGAGCGCTTCCCGTTTCCGCCGCGGGAGGGCGGGCAACGAGCTGGAGACAAGTAAAGAAAGACATCCCCGCGGAGATCCCGCTGTACATTTTGCGGGGGAGGCGGATTCGCGACTTTGCCGTAAAAGCCGGCGTCGGGAACAGGCATACATACACTCTGCTGAAATAGGCGGCGACCGTGAGTGAACGACGCTTGTCTCGCAGCGTACACGCCCCGACGCAACTCGAGGAAAAAGAACTTGGCGGGCGTCTTCTTCTCCGCTTTACGGCGAAGCGTTTTTGGGCGTGCAAAAAGAAGTGACGCCCGGCCGGAGAATTTGCATGAGCGCGTGCCGCCACCCCCGCATTCCGCAGACGCGGTCCCCGTGCCTCTGTATCGTGTATACACATTGCCGGGATGAGCGTCAGTCAGCTCGTCGCATTCCGGAACGGGTGTCGTCCGCGGGCGAGTCTGAGGACACTCGACACTTGGAATGGAAAACTAACACCCCGTCTTTTTTTGTTTTCTAACTGACGCGCCAGCGCGCCGCGCGTCACCTGTTGTTTGGCGCTGCGCGAACGCGTTGTAGTGCCGCTGGATTAATCTGCTTTTGCTAGGGTGGTCGAAGAATGTTTCGCCCATATTTCTGAAGGTTGTCAGCTTGATGTCCTAAAATTTTATATTTCTTAAATGAATGGAATGTAAGGAAATGTCTTACACCTCCGCAACGTCAACTCATAGGAGGTTCTCACTGACGTGACTTAGCCAAACACTTGCCTTCTCGTATTTATTTATTTATTTACTTATTCAACATACATACCCTTAGGGCCGAAGGCATTATAGAGAGGGAGAGGGGATACCTCAAATGGGGACTAAACCTTTAACGAATGAACAATAATAATGACATAAAAAAAATAATCAATTGAGTGCCGACAACGAGGTTTCATAATGTTTCGCATGACGGCATGCTGCAGCTATATTCACCCTTTTTTGTCCGTATCACCCAGACGAAAATCTCCGAGCCACTTGGCTGGGGTCGCATGCGCAGCGACTGATGTCTCCCGCAGAAGAGAGCTACCGCGCAAACTCAGAAGGCTTTCCACAACCCAGTGGACAAAGATGGCGGCGCGCAGAAGGCGTTTATTGAAATGGTTTATATGGTAAACTCCCCTCGATACCTTATCTTACAAGTAACGACCACCAAACACAAATGACGAAGCACATTTTACGAAAACAGTATGGCGTCCTTCACTTCATTGCAGAAGTGTTGCTCCGTCGTTTGCTTCCGAAACCATCCACTGCCATGCAGTCGGCGTTTCAAAGAATGTCGCTACTCGTAACAAACACGAAGTGCGTATTTTGTCCAAGAACTTTACATACAGTCGTTTTGCAAGCGCTAGCTCCGAATCGAGCTTCGCTAACGCGTGCCCATAGTTGTCAGACTGGCGCTTAAACGAAACATTTTCCATTCACGGTGACCAGACTAGCTTTTGACGCGTGGTGGCATGCAAACGTCTCTTCTCAGAGCGTTTAGGGAGTCTATCTGTTCTGTTGTGAGCACGAAATGCAGGCGGAGTACAGCTCCGCGTGTGTTGCCCTCAAAACTCTCTTCCCGAGTCACATAACATCATGAGCAGGACGGCATGCCCAGTCACGACCGCGGAGCTCAATTAATCGAGGAGAGATTCCGCACACGACCCACCCGCCCCTTGCACGCACTGAATGGAGGCCCTCGCCAAGATGGCCGACGGCGGGATCTCGGGTCCCGAGACCGCGGTCGGAGAACCTCGGAACCCGGGATACAATTGGTGCCGCTGACGCACGACATGGAGCGGCTGCAAAAGATAGACGTGACTGTAAAGACGACATTCATGTGCGTAGCCGGAGGAAGAGACAGCAGCCGACCATTGTGATCCTCCTAGCCTCCCACTCAAACATCTACACACTTTTGTCTTCCTCCTTGGCGTCTGTTTGTCTGTTTAGTCGTGGCTGTATCGTTGTATGAATACCATCTAGATGACAAGGCGTGCTTGTCGCTTGAGGCGGGGTCGGGGCAAGTCGCGGATCTTCTAACGATGGTATCATTCGCGGGTCTTGTCTTCTTAGATTGTATTGATTGTGTCGCGACTTATCGATGATTGAGATTCAAAGACGCGCTGGGCAGGCGAGTCATGGGTCTCTGGAGTGAAAAACAGCGGGGAAGCGATCATGATTGGTTGATGCACGATGCTAACAAGGGCGACTTTGCGCAGTGTCGGCAGTGCGTGGAGTTCCCTACGCGCTCCTGATCTTTCCGTGAGATATGTCTATGAAATATGCGAGTTTGGATCAAAAAAACGTGTGTTCTCTCAAAGTTTGCCTCCCCGTATATTCTACTTTCGTATCAATAATACGGATCCCTAGTAAAAGTTCGATCGATTTGCTTGAATCATTATTTTTTTTTTCGCCATTCCCTAGCCAGGTAGAGACTCAGCCCGTAGTGGAAGCCGACATTACAAGTCAGGTTTTATTTTGCATCCTGCAAGAATACAGACAGAAGGTGTGAAGTAGAATCGGCGCCCCTGGGGGCAGCTTGACAGCTCCACGGTGTCTCCCAGGCACCCGAATTTCCATTCACAACAAGGCGGACAAAAGTAATGAAAAGTGTAGATAATTTTCACGGCATTGAGTGGAAGCGATTTCTCATGCCGGAATTGTTAATCTTTGAATAGTCTAAACTAAAAAGACGAACTTAGTGGCTGAGTTATGGGGTTTGCTATATAGGTATCCATTGCTTGCCTGTTCTGAATCTTTTCTGGCAAGATCAATGGTAAAGCGAAATAAGTAATGAAATAATTGTATGTTATCAACAATTGTTTTTTACCGATATTAGTTAAGAAAATAAGAATGCATACTTATATCCTTTTTAAACCGATATCTTGGACTTTCCCCCATATTCTGTGATTCTGCAGCAATTCTCGAAGGCTATTTCGCGAATCAATTAAAGAAAGCCTTGGCACGTCTGATAATTTTTTTTCCTCTCTGGTGTTGTAATGCAATCGTGATAATAACCTCGTTCTTTCTTCTTTAATTTTGTACGCAGGTTGTTCGGCACGACGGGCCTCTGTTCGGCGTGCAGCAAGGCCATCCCCGCCTTCGAGATGGTCATGAGGGCCAGGGGCAACGTCTACCACCTCGAGTGTTTCGCGTGTCAGCAGTGCAACCACAGGTGCGTACCGCCAGTCTCATCCTGCGAACAAAGGCGGGAAAACTACTCTCCTTTCGTAGTTACGTTAGGTCTCCGTGAAAGCGGTCGGCCTAATTATACGGACACGCAACTGCGTTGGCCCCAGACAGCAAATTTACTCGAAATTATACCTCCGACAGCCCGGGGAATTACAGCCTTCTCAAAACGCCGTTTTACGATAATGGGTAGTGTAGGTTGGCAACCCTTTCTTGGCGTTACAACTTACGAAACTATGGTCAATAACAGGTGAAGAATTGAGAAACTCGTCACACCCCTTTCCACTTTAGCAAAGCGAACGCTGCAGAAGAGGCGACCTTCTCAACAGCTTTCGCTCTGCTAAAGTGGGAAGGGGCGAGAGGAGAACTCTTACCCTGGCAGTGACTATAGAGCGACTTCCGGACAGTTAACGTGAAGGCTGGATTGTAGCGTTTTCTTTCTCAGGAAGTCTCGGTAATATAACAATGGCACAATGAAACCCATTCATCCTTTATACTCGTACATTTCGTCGAGTAACAGTCGACGTTCATCTTCGTGGTTCGCAGTCATAAAGCGCCTGACAAAATGCTCGGATGCGGAAATGTCACCAGGCGAGTTTCTTCGGAGTTTAGTAAAACACGAAGTGCTTTTCTTAACGAAAACCTCTAGTTCCAGAAATTTGTTTATGAATCCGTCCGTTCATCCGTGCTGCAGTTAGTTTCCCGCCAAGTCTATAGCCAGGGAAATTCGACTACACGTGACCTTGCGTCACGTAACTTATACTCCAAGTCAATGTCCGCGTTAAATGTAGAGGGAAAATTGTAACGTGCGCCGTATTTACCGATTCAGTTTCAGCGCTAATTTTAATAGTGAAACTCACGTCACGTGACCTAAGCAACAATTAAGTTTCCCCGCTAATTTGAGCTGGAAACTGAACAGAATAAAGGTTTCGTTACACTTCGCATATAACTCTTCATTGTTTTCTAAACAAATCAAAACGCTCGCTCCTTAAATGCTGCGTTTCATTCTTAATAGGACTTCCGAGTTAAAGGGACATTGACAGAATATTTATGCTCGTTAAGGTTTTTAGTTGTACATGACATATCAGAGCTCAGCGACCCATAATTTGCGGCTCGAAATTCGCTTTCTTTTTGCCCGAAAACCGCCGATCGAGATCTAGCCGGTGCGAATCATGCTCACTCTCTTCTCCGTGGTCACGTGCCCTTTTCTATGGTTTAGACGCAGCCACCAAAGATAATCAAAGTCGTGGGTCATAAAAGGCACAAACTCAATACTAGAAATGAACAAAAACAACGATACCCATTTTTTGTGACTTCTAAAAAACTGCAAAGACGTTGTTCGAAAAAAAAAAAAAAATTGCACAGCCACGATATTTTCGCAATCTTTCTCCTCTATGTTTCTCCTCCCCAGTCCAGTTTCGGTTTCGGTTTCGGTTTTGAGCAGTTGCGTTTTAGAACTTTATTGGAAATATACGTGACACTGTAGGAAAATATTGGTTTATTGATCGGGTAGTATTCTGACACCTTAATGGATCGCCTGGCAAAACATAAAACAATTTTTCGTTTTTTTTTTTTTTTTTTTTTTTTTGTGGGGGGGGGGGGGGGGGTCCCCCGCTTCAATGTCCTTTTAGAAATCGCTGCTAATTTTCTCTGCTTCCGACCTTTGGGGCGAATGTGCAAAACTCGCGTTTCCTGACTATATTTTCCGAGTCACTAAACAGCTGTCCATTCGTTCCCAGGTTCTGCGTGGGCGATCGCTTCTACCTGCACGACAACCGGATCTTGTGCGAGTATGACTACGAGGAACGGGCGTTGATGGCCGGTGTGCCGCCCCCGTTCTACGCGGGCGCGAACCCGCAGGCGGCGACACACCCGGCACCCGTCAAGCGTCAACAGCAACAGCAGCAGCAGCTTCACCAGCCTCACTTGCAGCAGCCGCAGCCGCAACCCCCGCACCAGCCACAGCAGCGGTCTGTGGAAGAACCTGCCCGCGACGATAGGTCAGACCTACTCGGAGTACTTTCAAAGTCAGCTTATGCCATTGTTACACGGTCACACTTAACTGCAGTTAAGTCACCTTGGACTGCAGTTACGCGAGGCCACAACTTACCAGACTACACTCGCGGACAACGATCTGTGCCCATGCAGTCAAAGCAAAGGGCCCACATGTGCTTGCGCATCTTGAGCGTCCGTGAAAACTGTGGACGCGCACTTTTCATTTCCGAAATAGCTGTTTGAGAGTGTAGTGGGGTAACTGTGGCGAAGCGTAACTGCAGGTGACTTAACTACGGTTACGGGTTCCCGCGCAACAAGACTATTAGATATGTAGTCGCGGCCATGTTCCGTTTAGCCGAGCAGCTTCGTTCCTTTGTCTCTCCGTCGGGATAACAGATTGTTCGATTGATGCTGTCACTATACAAAAGCTTTCAGATCTGTTCGTTCTCTGTCAGATCCGCATGAGTAACCGGAAATTTACTCGGGGAATGTCCTACGAGAGTTCACTTTTCTTTTCTTTTTTACAACTCTTACAAGTACAGCATTGGTCTACTCAAATGTTATTGAATGGTATAATTAAAATAAAACGAGTAAAATAAAATTTCAGAACAAATGCAATAGATTAGAACTTTACTCAATTAGTCTAGAGTTGCTCCTGTATCAAGTTTATCAAGCCTCCCGATTTTCATAATAGTATAATTCGAGGGCTGCAATGAAGGCAAACGTCAGTAAAAAAAAAAAAAAAGAAAAAAAAATATAACACGCTTAGAAATCTGGAGCGCCTGCTTTCCCGCAAAGCTTTTGGGAGAGCCAATGACAGCAATTTTCAGGATGAGCTAGGTGAGTGACGAGGCTTAAAATATGTTTAGACCTAAATAAACAGTCTGCCATCGTACACTGAGCACGGTAAACCGTCAGCCTTGGTTCCGCAGCACAGACGCTTGTTAGCTTTAACTGTTTCAAACGTAAATGTACAGATATGTGTGCATCTAAAATGCGCGCTGTTATTTCGGAAATATATTGCATGTTGAGTCGTTTTAACGATTTTAGCGGAATTCTATACTCTTTGTCTGGAAATTAAAAGTTTATAACGAAACTTTCAGTGAAAATTGTCTTCATAAACAAAACTTGTGAAGAACAACTTCTTTCTTTTTTTTTTTTTTTCACGATAAACGGCGAGCGGAGTTAGAAAGGGCTAAACATATTTTCAACCTCACCATTCGCCGAGCTCCCTCCGTCTTTGGCAGCGATTGGCTTCCCCAGACGCTTTGCGGGAAAATAGGCGCTCCAAATTTCTAAGAGAGTAGGTTCTGTCTTAAAATGGTTTACAACAGATTTAGCGGTCCACACCGCCCACCTTTCTTACGGTTTAGCAGTAGAAGGTTAAACCATGATGTTCCACATGCTTAAATGAGGCAATGATGTATTTGCCAGTAGAATAGATGAAGGGAGGCGCGCCGTGCGCCCAACTTCAGGCCATTCCAAGCATCAAGTGTCAGCGTAAAAGTACTCATTCGGGCCACAATCCTAAGCAGTAAACTTTGATGCCGCCGTGGTCCTTTCTAAGTGGAATGCCGATGCGCCGATGTCGTGTTCGCGCTAACAATGTCACGCGGTGTACTTACTCTACTTTAGAAAGTGTTAGAATAGGGGTCACAACGCTTTGGTTCTCCCAAACAGCTTGGGGAGTCGCGCAGAGCGTGCGCAGAACTTCTGCGCATGCGCAGTACGACACCCCAAGCTGCCAGGGGTACCCAAAGCGCCGTCGCCCCCTGTTCGAGAACTCTACAATGCCCCTCGAATGTCTGGGCTGAGAAACGTTGGTCGTGTAATTTCACCCAAGTAACGCAACCGTCGCCGTCTTTTGATCCAGGTCGAGCGGCTACGGCAGTGGGGACTCGCCCTACGACGGCCGGTAGCTATGGCGTCCCCCGGCGCCCACGGCGGCCGCTGTCGCCCCACGACCGCTTCTCAGTGGCGCCAGCAAGAGGAGGAAGACCAGGAGGTAGACTGGCGTTCATCTCGTGCGGCTGCCGGGGAACTGAACTCTCTCTCTCTCTCTCTGCCCGCTTGCGCGGCCGTAACTCCGGGTGCTCTCTTTCTGTATCACGCTATCTCGCAAGCCATCCGGCCAAAGGAGCGCCGTCAATTCCGGTGGATAACACGCTGTAGAGGTGTAACCGTATCTTCCTCTCCCAGTGGCCACTCTACCCCTTCACCCGAGTGCAGAGGTGTCAAGAGCTTCATGGACGCTACTGTCGAGACCTGTTATAACGAAGTCAACGGGAATCGGAAATCACTTCGCTATATCCGCTATTTCGTTAAAACCGACTTTGGTTATAACGAAGTGCAAAAGGGAATGGGAATTCGTGATCACTTCGCTGTAGCCGCTATTTCTTTATAACCGACTTCGGTTATAACGAAGTCCAAAAGAGAATGGGAAGTCCTGATCGCTTCGCTATAGCTGCTATTTTGTTATAACCGACTTCGTTATAACCGGTCTCGACAGTATAGTCACGGAATGTTTTAGCATGGCGTCTGGGAGCAAACGCGAGCCACGCGGCGCTTGCACGTTGTCGCCATGCGCCAATCTAAGACCGCGGTCTGAGCTCCGCAAGAGCGCAGTGTGGAACATGCAACGCTAACGTATACTGACAGTGCAGGCGTTCGCTCGTGTACGCAATACTGAAACTCACTACCAAGAGTTTTAAGAAACAGAGGGCGGTGCGACTGCCGAGCATCTAATATTCGTTCCGCGGTCAATGAGCGTGTGGCGTTAGCCAAAAATAACGCAACAGAAAGGAACGCTAAGCAAGACGCGGGAACAGAGTACGAAGGGACTCGCCACGTTCTGCGTTTCTTAAAGTGTCAGTGGCTATACTTGACTTTGGTTCACACACCTCAAGGTCTGGGATGTTTTAGGCTGCTTTTGTGTATCGTTCTCACGGATGCAGCACTTTCGGGCATTCACAAGAACTGACGGTTTGTAGTTTTTTTTTAATAATTACGATCCCTGTGATGAGATCCTCAGCCAGGTGACACACTGAAGGGAAGCTCTAATGCAACATCTGACTGATCTATGTTGACCGACTCAAGCCTCATGGAAAAGAAGATGGGCATGTTCAACAAGACCGATTCACTAATCCGCTTTTCGTTTATTAGTTTGTTCACACGAGGCACTCAGCGTGTTATTCACCCGATTTGACGATGGTAATTCCTTTATCGCGCGGCTGGCGACGACGGACGTTCGAATCAACTTGACGTGTTTGTAGCGACACGCCCCACGAGCTCTTCCCTGCGTGGAACTGTGAACGAGTCAAGCGCTGTTGTGTTTCATAGGGCATTCTGTGTTGTTGTTTTGTTCTCGTCACGATACAGAACTGGGGACTTCGCTCACTGTGTCGGTGAGCACGTGTGTGTTTGTGAGCTGTGTTCGTGAAGTCGGATCCTGCAATGAGTCATCTGTCAGCCATCGCAATCAATCGCCGCATTGGATGTTCACGGCCCCGCACAGCGACAAGGAAGCCAGTGAATGTGTTGTGAGCTGTCACAAGGACGATTTTATTCGCGCACACTGTTTGTGGCGAGGCTGCCCGCTGACGAGGAAACTGACTTGCGGGCTTTTTTTGCGTTTGTTTTTGGCGTTTCACTCTTACACTTCGAGCACCAAAGAAGTTCCCACGGCATGTGTATGGTGTACGCGCCAGACCAAAAAAAATATACTTTAGAAAGCGTAGAACCTGAGGCCCCACCAATCGACTATTCAACCTTCACTGCTGACAAGAGAAGAAAAAAAAATCACGAGAATGGCAGTATTGCCATCTGCAAACATGCGCGTTTATTTCTCTATCGAGTTGTGGCGCTGCGTCACTACCGAGGCTGGTTGCCAACAACGTGGTGACAGCATGTTGGTCACGTAGGAGGTTGGCAACACGGTCTTTTTTTCCGTGCCTGCGGACAGAGTTGACTGAATGTATACGGCTGTGTGACTCGGATATTGACGACACTGCTTCATGCCAAAGAACTTACCTACACCGTGAACGACAGCACCTGAAATAAGGAAAGCAAGGAGTTACACTAATAACGCTCACACAGTATATTGTAATTTCAAAACTTCGCGTAAGAAGCGAATGACCTAACTAGACCGGGAAACTGTGACAACGTAATTGTGGCCTTATTCAAACCATCAATGATATTTTCGAGCTGATTAGACTTCCGCCTCTCTACTGATTTAATTTTACTCTTATTGAGAATTTGCACCAAAATATACGCCGTGCAAACCGAAATCGATGAACGCGGACGTACAGTACGTGCACGTCGTGCGGTTTTAGAGAAGTATGTCAATGACTCTGGCAGAAAATGACACCGCCTACCTCTGTCTAACAAAAACAATAATAACCAAATAAGATGTGCAACCCACGGGTGCGGCAGTATGACCGGGACCAGTGGAGTTGAAGCCGAGGCGTCACAAAAGCCATGTTGGGAGCCCCGGGTAGGTTGAATTATTGAAAAAAAAAAGTTAAGATGGACTGCCACGTTTTCTATTGTCACAACGTGACAGTCGGTTTCGTAAGTTAGCATGCCGAGGGCACCTAGTGCTAAGTTTGACCTCTTTCGAGCACTTGGTTGGGCCAGCTCATACCGCCGCCGGCTGTACTTTGATATTTTCATTGTACGGTTAGAGCTGTACTGCAAAATCCCCATAGATCGCCCACCTCATATTTTTCCCATTTAACTCTTTATCGTGGGCGGTTTTTACTAGGGATTTTACGGTAGTCGTGCTCACCCCTTCAACAACTAAAGACGGCCTCCTCAAGCTACTGGGACGCGTCAAAAGTTAGTGTCTTTGTTTGTCTTTGGGGAAGTCACCCTGTGTCACATGAATCACGTGCAATAAAAGCGAGAAGCCCGCTGGCTAGTCATGAAGGTTCACCAAAGTCCCCGTGGACCAACCACCTATGAGCACCCCCGGACCTGGTGTAATAAAACCCTCGCGAAGCAGAAGAGAATGCTTCGAAAGCATACCATTCACTGTAAATTGCTTCCTTCTTCACTTCACACTCTTTCAATTTCCTTGTTTTTCCGGTGGACCTTTGTTCCAAACACACACCGCGAGTGGTGCACTTGTGCCACCAAGATGTTGATGCTATTTTTTTTCTTCTTTTTGGACATAATATATGATTACACCCAAAACTGAGCGTTCGCTTTGTCTATTTTAATGAACGAAAGGAGGTTGCGTGTCTCCTTGTGGGCTTTCTTCCAACGTGACTGTCTTCGTGTACGGGCTGGTGGTCTGAAGAAAAAACAAACAAGAAAGAACAATTATTAAGTTCTATCTGAGCACGCACACATCGTGCCAACCTTCAAGTAAGTTAATTTTATTTACTTCCTCTCTCATACTTAGATAGTCGTTGGCTTGAGGTTGAACGTTAAAAAACCACGCAGGTAATAAAGCAAACAAACAAGTATAACCTTATGAACACAATTGATTTTACCGAGGACAAGAAAAATATCCATTAGCTACTCGAGTATCTGTATGGATTCTAGTCTTAAAACCATTTTCGAAAAGTTATTTAATACCCTGAAACAAAGACCGCCATACATATAACTATATTCTTTGGCAGCTTGAAGAACTTGAGGACCGCAGGGTTTGGCGAGTTCAGAGCATCATGTTACTCTGCTCCGCAGCAAATCAGATTGCGGCATTAGTCAACAACAACCAATCACGAAGCATGAACGTAACGGGGCACGCCTTGTGTTTCTGAAGCTGTCGGTGACGCATGTTTTGTTTGAGCCCTAGGAAGCTACGTAGTTTTCCTTGCTCTGATAATGAATGCGGTAAATGTCCTTCGTAATCCTCCGTCCCTTCCACAACGCCTCGAAACGGTCCCTGCTGCGCCAGCGCCCTGCAGCTCTGCGCCGCAGCTCTACGCTTCTTTTGCCCCTAAGGTGACAGTGCGGTGGAACCTATGCGCTTGCCGGACCAATCAGCCGCCTCCCTTTCCATCACCGGACCTCGCTCTCTGCGCTGAGTACGGGCGGGAGCACGACCCCGTGACGAAAGATAGGCGTAGGACAGGTCCTGCGTGCACATAGCTTCCGCCACACTCTCGGCTCGGGTGGGTTGGGGCGAACGCGGAGTAGAATGCAAGCGTCCGGGATCCGGCGGAGATTCGGCCAACTGCACGGCGCTCTTCCTGGGACGCGATTTGCTTTTCAAATGGGAGCTGCTCCGCCCGGCGCGCAGAGGTGTGGCCCGCTTTGGGGCGTTCTAGGGCCGTGCGTTTAGGCGGCCGACAGAGCCGCGTGTCTCGCCTTGTGAACACGAGTGTTCTGTTACGTCGTCGCGAGGCGTGGAATTTCCGGGAATGAGGTTTCCAACGCCACCTGAACAAACGATTCCCGTTTATTTGTTTTTTTCCTCGAGAAGCACGATGTATTCTACTGTGAGGATTGCTTCTGCTGAAGGTGAACAAGTCACATGGTGGTACAAACGCGTCCACATGGCAGAAAGTTACTGCAAACGGTTTATTATGTTGCTTGTTCTACTATCTTTTTTAAAGCAAAACTTTCATGGGAAAAAATAAATAAAACGATCTTAATTAGTGCGGTGACAGTTCTCTATATTTAACAAAGCTCCCACACCTCGCGAATTTCTGAAATGTGCCCTCTCTTTCTACTGCTATGCTCTCTTGGTTTTCTACGCATCTTTTGTTTATTAAATTTATTTAAAAGCTCTTAAAATTAGGCACTTGATATTATTTAAGTCTCATTACTTGTTTTCATCCTGGCGTATAGTGAAAAAGCAAGCAAAAAAAAAATCAACGCACTTTGTCAAAGTAATTGGACTTCGTCATAAACATTGTTTTCACAAGTTAGTTTTCGGAACGTTACTTTGTGTGTTCTTATGGTCTGCCAGCTTATGAGCAGCGAATGAGGATGGATATTTACGGTAAATAACGAGCTTGAAAACCGAATTCGAGCTACGCGCTGGAAACCCCGACGTATTTGATAGTATCCTCAACCATAAATGAATTGATCACTGGGATTCCAATTCAGACTCAAAGATAACAGTAGGGAGCAGGTGTTACAGTAAAAGATAAGTATACGACATTCGATGGCTAACCCCAGTAAATAAATTTGGATTTTAATATTTCAATAAGCTTAGTAAAGCTGATGTGCCGCAAAATGAAAGTCATCTATTATATTTCATAATTAAATATATACTCCGTCTCATAAAAAAGTGCAGTACAGCCAAAGCTACAAGGGAGAGAGCGTATGCCAACCTGTTCAAAACAAGGTAAAGAAGGAATGGGAGAGAAGGGATGAGATTCCCCCGTTCCTTCTTTTCCTCCTCTTGAACAGGTCAGGATACACTCTCTCTTCTGTTGCTTTGACTGTACTGCACGGTTCTTAGTGAGAGGAAAAACGCTTCTAGTTTGCCGCCATTATCCTGATGGTGATGCGGCTGGTGCGACTCTCGCGTTCCCTATCAGCTAGAAATTTTCTGCCACTCTCTTGGACCGTGGAAACCCGCTCAGCGCGATTCTCTACTTATGTTTCGCGGTTTTGCATTCGAGGTATTCTGGCCCCTCTTGAAAGTTTCCATTTAATTTTTCTAATGCATACTGCGTACCCTTTCTGTGTTATCTTCCACTGTGAGAAATAGGGCTCGTAAGTGCCTGCCATGCAAGCGTTTCTGCTCGACATTCACGGTAAACGAAGGGGGGGGGGGAGGGGGGGGGTATGTTGAACAACCCTTGGCGCGATTTTGCGAATAACGACAACTGTTCTCCGTCCTCCCAGAGATAATCCGCGTAGAGGCCTTCTTAATTATAGCGAAACATAGTTGGATTAAAATTTGTGTTCGGGCGAGGTGGTTCATACTGATTTAAAATGTTGAAAAACGCAAACAAAGCAAGGACAATAAAGACACAAAGACGAGACGCCCGCCCTGTCGTCTTTGTGTCTTTATTGTCCTTGTTTGTTTGCACTTTTTAACACAAAAATAGTTGTTCGGGTTGAAGTCAGTCGCACACGTTCCTTTGCCTTATTTGAGATCTTTCTCAAATAAATTCTTTTTAGATAACGCTGCATCCTGGGGTAGGTACTATATATTGTTCGAATGCTCACACTTACAAAATTGTATGTCCGGGTCTTGTCCATCGGGTAAAAACTTTTTGTGAGCGTGAAAAATGCCTGCCTTTTGGCTATCTTCTGTTGTAAATTATTTTGACAGCTAAGCGCTTTGTCGTTCGACACGCGGCTAATCAAGTTGCGCCGTCAAAACTTACCGTAAAAAAAAAAAAAGACAACTAGCATTTTAGTCGCATTCGTTCTGTCGCGCGTGGATCCAACAAAAATAGTTTTATATGATACAATGCTTTATCTTTGTCTTCGGGAAAATACATACACCATGAAACACAAAATGCATCGGGAAAAGACGATAATTTAATCGCCAGCAGTGTTTGAAACTGCGTCTACACATGCTGCACCTATCGAAATCACAGTCCACTCGGTTAGGGTTAGCAGGGCCGCCGGTGAGAGTCTAGCCTCAAACTCAGTGACTGGGCTCGAAAACGATTTGTTGCCCCTTGGGTCGAGTGTTTCTGGTAAAGGTGTACAGGTACTGTGGTTGTGTCTAAACCTGCCCCTCTTGAACAAATATCAAACTTGCAAAAAGTTGAAGAATTGACTATGTTTTCTAACTTTTCATTACAATTTAGAGCGGAAGCCTCGTAGAACTTTGAAAATGCACCAAATTGCAAAAAAAAAGCAAGAAAAAAAAACATGACGAATTTACATTTAAGTTATACTTACTTTTACGACCAACTTTCATAACGATTTTATCGGTTAAAAGCGTAATTTTAAAACTCTCGCGAGCGCGACTTCACTACTTACAAAGTTCCATTTTTCCTTTACTGTTTTACTGTTGTCGCAATCGGAAGTTTGTGTCGTAACCTTTCGCGATAGGATTAGCAGCTTTATGTATCTTCGGTGACACACTAGTACAGAGAAAGATACCTGGCACACTCCACGAGCTTCCACGAAGATGATGTCATCACTGAAGCTCTAAAAGGGTTAGGTGCATGAACTGATGGAGATCATTTACCCCGTCGCTCCCCCTCAAAATAAATAAAGCAGGAAGTGAGCCTCAGTCATTGATGGCGTAAGAAGTAGAAACGTAAAGAACGTTGCCAGCAGACGACACAGGAACCTGCAGGCGGAAATGAAGCGGTCGAATGAAGCGGTCAGCAGACATCCACCCAATCGCCACCGCTCCACTACCGCCGTCCACTGACCATGCACGCTCATCGCTGACGCCGCGACCCACATGAGACAACCACTTCGCCCAAACATACAAACAGCAGGGAACGCGCCGAGATAAGACCACTTCCGGCCCGGAATGTCTCTTCCACTCCATTCGTTGCTCGCCAGGACCGGAGACGGCGACCGTTCCAGAAGGCAGGGAGATAACCACACAACGGAGGATACGAGCAAAAATCGGTTTTCCCACAAAAGGTCTGCGGGCACATCGAAAACGGCCGGCAAGGTATATATAACTGGCTTCGCTCGTAAGGCAACAGTACAGCGCCAGTCACCTACCGCGTTGGCCAATCAATCGTCAGCCCTCGGGCACGTGGTCACACACCACGTTTACGCAAACAGTGAGAAGGCCGTCACGTGTATGAGTTTGATTGTCGATTGGTTCACCCAGCGCTTGGCGTCCACTGAACTATCAGATATTGGGCGAATGAAGGATAGTTCCAGGCGGCGCTCTGCGCAGAACCGCTTTGATTCTGTAGAAGTTTCCTTGTGTGGTAACAGTCCAGCGCCAGAAACCTGCCGGTTGGGCCAATCAATTGTCAGCATTGGGGCACGTGATCACACACCGCGTTTGCGCGTGCGGAAAATAGGCCATCACGTGTATCAAGCTTGGTGATCGACTGGTTCACCAAGCTTGTGGCTTCCACTGGACTATCCACTTTTAGGGAGAGGATAGCACCACAAAGGGCTTGCTGAGGCACCGCTGCGATTCTGTAGAAAGTTTGCCTGGTGTGTACAAGTCGTTATTGCCCGCGGAGGTATACAAACGCAGAGCTGACCAGAAGTCGACTAGAGATAGCGGCGGGACTGGACACGCCGTATAAGCGGCGTCGCAGCCTTGCCACGCCGGCTGCACTCACAACGAGCTCTGCTTTTTGTCGCGTCGCCTCGAACGCGTGAACTTTCGCAGAGAGATGTCTCGGGGCAGTGGGAGCGCAAGGACCCATTCTGGAGCGCTCAATAAAACGCGACTGTTTTGGGAGCCCATGGCCTCGGAAGCTCAGCGGAACTAGAGATAACGCCGCTGCGCTATCCGCGCGCAAGGGCAGGCCGCCTGCTCTTTGTATAGGAGTGCGACCCACTATTTCCCAGTGACTGTATACCAAAGAGGAACTTGGGTTGGAAGCTAGGGCCAGAGCTTCGGTTTACAACTTTGTGTTCTCTGCGGGGAGGCACTCTCGAGCAAATCGAATGAGTCGGGCAAACCCCAGGCTGCCCTGCGTTCCAGGTCGTGCAGTCATCTGAGATATTGACGCTATGAAACTGCCTCTTTTTTTAGCGTAGAACTTTGTTGAAGTGCACCGGTGCTAGGGGTCTCCGTGTGGAGATAGAAGACCGTCTCTTCTTTAGCGCAGAACTCAATTGACATTCTTCGCTCGGAGTCTTCAATAAACAGTGCCTGTTCTTCCGAGCTTATGCTAGAGTTAACATCTATTGCGGCGATATGCCATTACAATGCTGATTCTGTGGCGCTTGGGAGACAATTCACCCCGCGCTCTCTTGTGAGGTCATAAAGGAGTCAAGTCAGTCCAGGATTATGCAATGTTTTAATGTTCTTAAAAAGAAGATAACTTACAGCTTTTAATCGATGACCAGTCTTTATGTAGATCTATTGTGCGTATGTTTTAAAGCGGAAGGAATCACTAGAACACTTATGGTTCAGAAGATAGTAAATAAAGATAAACATTTTTATTTTCACACAGAGCGCATGGACACTTTATTCAAAACATAATAACAAAATAGCAATAGTGCGATAATATAAACATTCCCTCCACCGGAACAATCTGTTCAGCTCGGCCACAACCGCACACGATGTCGTGCATCGCAGCATCAGGCCGAACGGGGAAGGACTGAGAAGACTTGCGCAGGGCGGGTGACTGTTGCGTCAGCCGCCGACAGTGTGCGCGGGCCTGCATCTATCAGGGGCGACCACCTTGCGGGACGGGGTCGACCGACGCTCGATAAAGTCGGCCCGCTCGGGGGATATCCGACCGCGACGTTATCCGAGAGAAAAAAGCGCCCGGCAGACGGCACCGGAAGGAGCCCGCAGGAAGCGCGCGACGGCGCGTCTTCCCGGATTCGTCCCAACTGGAAACACGACGGGCCACAGGAACGCTCCAGAAGGCTTAGCCAACACCAGTGGCGCAGCGAGTTACGGATAGGGGGAGGCTTTTGCTTTTCCCGAAATCCAGCCGACCCTATACACCTTTTTCACAAGGGCGCCGCCATCTTGAATTGTCGTCACTTCCAGTATGGGGGAAAACATTGTTTTGCCTTCGCTACGCTAATACAATGCATTTAGGATATAAGCGTAACCGTCACACTTTCTCGTTTTGCCTCCCCTCAATTTTTTTTTACTATTTGCAGGTTGAAACGTTGTATTATTTTTTCGTCGTCCATACCGGATACGCCTATTAGGTGGCTAGAGACGAGAGTACACGAAAAAGGTCTATTCACGACTCCAGCGAACTGTAGGGAGCGCGCTGGTCAGGCAAAATGGCGGACAAAAGAAAGTCGTTTTCGTCGTTCAGCAAGCGGACCACCATAAATGTCTTGCACTGCAGCGTAAAATCGGTGTTACACATGAAAGCAAAGCGATTTTCTCGACGGTAGAAACCTTCTAGTCAGCGCGTAGGAGTGACACGGCGGAATCATAAAAATAATTACTGAAAACGATGTTTGTTTCTATGCTGCCTACGGGAACCAAGCAGCGATAGCGGACGACAAAGTCGAAACGACGTCCTCTCCTTAGCTTCTTAGGCGTATCCGCTACGCGGCGTTGATTGCGCTGGAGTCGCCAATAGTATTCGCAGCCTTCAGCGATGGTGGTACCGCGGTGTAAGAATCACGATGCGATCCCTACAGTCGGCGACTGGTCAAGCATCTCCTCCCACATCTTTCCACTTTAGCAGAGCGAACGCTGGAGAGGAGGGTGGACCATAGGGAGTATTCACTGGCGGCCATAGTTGTGTGCCTAACTGCTGAGCGTGTGCCGACAGCGAGCTTCCACATTTATTTTGGAACGTGCATTCCGCACTATTAAGATTACCGGTCTTAGCAGCCTAGTAATGTGAGGTCGTTTTCAGCATGCGCTCTACACATCGTTCTCAAACATGGCATCCAGTGAATACCCCCTTTTAGCGGAGGGTGTTTTGGTGGCGCCCTCTTATGGTTCCCTCTCGTGACGTCATCACCTTGCGAAGAACAAGTTCGACGGTGTTTGTAATTAGCATGGTAGAAGCTTGGAACCATTGCCCTCTGAAACGAAACCTGCCAACAGCGTCGAAATTGGAGTTCTTACATTACGCTTATTTCTGTCGATCAGAAATCCTTTGCTTACGTCATACTCAGCATTCGGCCAATCGTGGAAGGCCGACAACAGCGACGCTTTCGACTGCGCACGTCGCTAATAGCTCCTGGAGGATATGCTTCGCATTGAAGATGCTTGCTTACACCTTCCTGACGTGGAAGAATGAGGTAACGCTCTTAAAATTACTTTCGCCTCGCAGGCCTAACCTCCTACTGCTGTTCTACAACGATCATCCAGATGATTGGGATTTTGATAGGAAGCAGTGCGAAGTCATGGACATCCCAGGCGCCTCTGCCTTCCACCGAAAATAATTTCTGGCTATGCCACTGGCCAACACCACCCATTCTTTTTTCTTTTCGCCTTATTCCACAGCTCTGTCGAACGAGCCGAGGAGCCGAGGGGAGCTAATCAAGTAGGGGAAAAGTGCAACGTCACTGTGTCTTCGCGCGTGGGTGTTATCTCGGGCCAATCCTATGGAAGCTCAGCGAATGCGCCACGAACTTTCGTCTTTAGTCTGTGCAGACGTGGCTGTCTGTCTTCGTGCCTTTGAGTGCGATTTGATGTATGGTATGGCGAAGTGAAGTATATATAGAAGAATCGAGTTGTGGCGTCCTTACAGTAAGATCGAGTGCAGACGCAGATTAGTCATGATGTGATGTGTAAGCGTGCGGCTAAGCATCGCGTCCACTTTAAAGTCCCTAGACAAGAACTCCCTAGAAGTAACGACATTCTTTGAAGCGCCGACGGCGTAACGGTGCAGGTTTTAGGAAGCGAGTGGCGGCGCAAAGCAGAAATATAAACTGAAGCCGCCATTTTGTTCTAGTGGAATGTGCTTTGTCATTTGTATTAGTTGCCGCTACTTGTAAAAGAAGTGTCAAGGGACTTTAGCCTACTGTCCAGTGAGCGCGTCTATAAAGACGCTCGGGGTCGAGCTCGGGCCCAATGGACCTTTTTCGCATTAAGACGACACCAAGTGGCTAAAACTCCAACTATACGGTTGGTGGATAAACTGGGTGCTGCGATACCTTTCCGGCCTTCTCTGACCCGAGTTTCGGAAGATGCAGGAGAGGTATAGTGAAACCATCCTTCCGAACGCCAACCTAAGGGAGAGCTTTCGCCGGTGCGAGAGGAAGGCCTACGCATGTGCGTAGGCCTTCCTCTCAGGCCTTCCTTCTTGAAAATGGTCCATTGTTGAGTTGGCGCCATTTTAGTGTGATGAGGTTCCATGGAGGTATAGAGAAGGCTGTCAACAGGCTATGATTACCGTAGGTTGTCACAGCAGTTCTCGGAAGCCCCCATGAACTCCGCGTTTCCGTCTGAAATGTCCTTATTTGTTTCGGCCGCCTCCGTGACTCTGGCGCAAAGCGCCGTTCTGCGGATCCCTGGTTAACAGGTTAAAATCTCCCCCGAATGCCCGAACTTTGATAAAGCTACGGGCAATGAATTGCGGAGAATGTCTTCGTCTTACTGAGATATTCAACCTTAGATGGTCGAAATTGATCCTCTGTCTTCGCTGGGCCGTGCCAGTTGCCTTTCATTGCGTTAGCACGCAAACCTCCAAAGTTGTTTTCATTTTTTTTTTGTTTTGGCAAGCATTGGTGTATTTTAGAAGTCGCTTTCATGGTGCCTCCCGTCGAAATCGAACGTCACACTGAAACATTAGGAATAAATGACACGTGCGCTAGGCATTAGCCTGTACACACACACCTCGTATCCTATCGTTTTCCTAAATCGTTGCAGCTGCGGACGTAAAACTGCTTTCTGGCGACGTGTGACACCCACCTCCTGTTGGCTACAACGTCGGTCACTCTCGGAATTTATTTGCCATTGCTTATTGAGCGTTTAAAATGTGGCATAAAAATAACAATACCAAGGTCTCTCCTGATGAAATGTTTTCATAGATATAAATGGTTTCGCGAGAAGCCAAGAAAGCTAAACTAAATTATTAAGTTTTATTAAAAAAAAACAAAAAAAAAAACATTGATAGGGACAAGGCATGACAAACCTGTCTGCCCTCTATGCACGTTTTACTAACATTTTAAATTGAAACTACAGGTAGAAAGTTTAAAGGAAAGTAAAAATCATACAAAATGCCACAGCTCAAAGAAAACAACAAACACATGATACACGAAGCGTCGGTTCTGTTGCACGAAGAGGCTGCTCCGTCGCATGGGCAGAACGCATCTATGCGCACGCCTGAAGGTTTTTCTAGCTGGCCGTGCACACGAGTGACCGGCAGCTAGACAAACCTATTGGGGGACTCGTTCGTTGGGCTCGTGCGCAAACAACCCCGCGCTTGTCGCGCTCCGAGCGCTTACTGAACAATCAACCGGAGTCACTGCCCGCGTCGCCTCGCTCTACTGACAGCCGTGTTTGCTCAAATCTATTCCACTAGAGTCATTGAGAATCCATTATCAGCGACGCGTTACATAAAATTTAGTGGTTCCTACCGGGTCAGCGCCAAACTGTGTCAACGTGAGTGCGGAAAATATGCTTTATGCTGTCCTTCTTTAGAGGCTGGTTGAGTCATTAGATATGAAAATTTCACGAGAAGTGACGAACACGAGTGCTCATGGAATGAAACTAGAAGAGCGGGACACTGAGAAAATATATGTCAGATGCATAAGTACTGTTACGCACAAACAAGCCTCCGCGAGGTGGTCTGTATTCTCTAATATTCCCGCAAAAGGTTACGCTAACATGCCCTGCATTTTCTTTTCCTTTTTGGCAGGATTAAAATTTAGCGTTGATGTTGAACATCCCAACACGTAATGGGTGCAGTTCCGCCACTCGGTCTTCTATGCGTACCTAAAATTGCTTCAACTCAGAAACCAAATTTATCAATAAAAGGAACATGAAAGTTAATCAAAACCTGTATGCATTCTAACCATTTTTTTAAAGGTTTCTGATTTAAATTTAGAAGCTTTCATTTTTGAGCGATATAAAGCTACTTTGAAGAAAATTTATCCTATTGTCTTTGTGTCATTCTATCCTTACTAGAGCCTCCGGCTGATCATGTAAAACGCAGACGAGATAGCTTGCTTTGTGTTCAGTTTACCAAGTATTCCTTGGGGCCTTGATATCTGTCTCAAAAAGTAATCTGAGATGTGACATTTAAGTAATTTGCAAATTATAATGTTCCTCTGATCATATTCTAAGTGTGGTTTGCTGGTGAATGCCGCTATCTCTCTTAAGAGCTAAATGAGCTGCAAGAGAAATTTTCTGGTCCCGTCAGTGGCTCAGAGAACAGGAAGTAAATCGCGTTCCAGCCCGTTCCGCTCAGCAAAAATGAGCCTTCCCTGATGTTTTCCTTAACTCTCCCTTAACACGATCTTCCCTAGAAATAACTTTACACGCCGCTCTCAGTGCACACAAATGCAATTAATTTCACTTACATCTCAAGCGAGGGCGTACCTACGGTTGCCTTATATGCTTGTCTTGGCGTCAATTATTTTTTGTTGCCCAGCTAAGGCTTCCGCAGCTTTTACAGTGCCCTAACACATAGCCTCCTCTATACTACCAAAGCCTGGCAGTTCAACGACGGAGCGATAAAGAGTGCCTTGTCGCAGATTTGGAGCGCGCAAATCTGGTAGCACAGAGCATCAAAGAGCCATTTCTCGGGGAATCTGAACGTCAGCGCACAGCTTTTGCAGCGGCGAGGACCCGAAACACACTTGTTCGCTCGGGAGAAGTGCGTTTCGGCGTCTCGCCGCAGCGGGGCCCCAGGCAGGTGGCTCTCCTCTCATCCGTTGTCTGCCGCTCCACCTTTTCCATTTCGGCTGCCGCTTCTTGTGGTGATCTGCCAGGCTTTGTCAGTATATAGGAGGCTATGCCTAAGGCTGTCCCTTAGGTAATTACGCGAGTGCGTCGCTTCGTTTGGTGTCTCTTTTGTAAGACAGAGCGTGCGAATGAGACGCGCCAGAAAAAGCCATGCGTTCTTGCAGCAGTGCTAAGCTGCAGCACTGTGGAAGCTACGCTAGCCTTGACAACGTAGCAGAAAATAGTTGACGCAGAGTTATTTTTACATAGGTGTCCTTGTCCTCATGAACCGGTCATGTCACACAAAATCCCTCTTGCTGGGATTTTAGCTGCCGGGAGAGATACCCGCATTCACCTGCAAACCGTCCCTGGAAGGAAGAAAGAACGGCTCGACGATCCACCATTGGAGCACTCAACATTGCCGAAATTCAGTACCGTGGTTTACCAGCTCGCCTATTCCTTTACAGTCCGGGTTCCGGGCCACGCGGATATTCAGGGAAACGAAGCGGCACACCGGCTGGCAACGGCATCCTTGTCTTTCTCCTAGACCGGTCAGCCGCTGCTACGTCCTTTAGATGATCCAACCTCCGGCTCGGACACAAGCACTGACATCTCACCACCACCGTACCCCGCACCGAGGTCAGGCGGCGCCTGCCCACCCGGTTACCTGAGTACGCGGTCCCAATTCCACGGGGATACCCGCGGGAGGCCGAGGTCCGACTTCGTCGTATCGCGACCGGCTGCGCTTGGACAGCACACGGCCTCGCCCGTATTGGACTACGTTCCCCGGAGCATGCTAGTTGTGACTGTTGCGGCACTAGCCCCACTTCACCTCAGGCCGAGCGTACCGTATGCTTCACCCCCAATACAGCCTTTAACGACCATTCTTCAGCGCCTTTCACCACCCTGCATCACCAGCTTTGGGAGTGCTCAGCAAGGCGAAAGGAGAGGGAGGCTGCACTAGGCTAAGCTCATCCTAGCGAGTCGACCCAAGACGCTCGAGGTTTGGACGGCACCAAGAGGCCCCAACGAAGCAAGGAAGCTTGTCTTCGACTCTCTGTTAGCTTACATTAGAACGGCTGGTGTAGCCGGCCTCATAAAATTCTTCATCCTCCTCCCCTCCCCCATATCCCTCTCCCTTCCCCTTCGCGGCAAGGCCTGCAAGCGGCCGCGTCGTACCCTCCTATACCCAAATAAAACGTTTTCAACAACACAGCAACTTTACAGTCTTCACTATTATCACTAGCGAATAAGCAGTAAACCTAGTACACCTCAAAAAGCGCGAATCAGCAGCACATTGAGAAGGGCCAGAGAAGAGCAGCCGATAATTCAGCATGGTACAAGCTCCACGCTGTCCAAATTACAGTCTTAAAAAAAGGATGTAGTCTTACGCCCTTTGCCACATATAGTGCATTCAAAACTTCAGTTTCACGTACGGCGGCCTGACGTCGAACTGACGGTCCCAACTTTTGCGAGGGGCTTGATAACGGCGCGATATAACTTAATAAACAGCGAAAGTACGTAGAAAAGACTAGAGAAGACAAAAACTCGGAGGCTTTGCAGTAAATCTAAAAAAAAAACACGATTATTTCTGTTTTTTTAGTTAGTAACACGTACGTTTGCTTTTTTAATAAGTTGAAGCACTCGGTCATTAAGCCGCTCGGGAAAGTTGGTACCGTCGGTTCAACGACAGTGCGCTGTACGTCGAACTGAAACTCTGTTTCCCCTTACGATGTACCGCAGGAAAGGCTACAAGCGCGAGCTCCTTGCTCTAGGGCACATCTCGGCGGCACAAGCTCTCGCGCATTAAGAGTAGCTCACAACGCTATGAGCTCGCGCTTCTAGCCTTGTCTGCAGTACAACATAAGTTGAAACGGAGTATATATGCGGCAAGAAGTGTAAAACTACACCTTTTTTTTTTGTTGTTGTTGAGAGTATACAGACGTATATGCCAAGTGAGACTGCAGGAAGATCAGAGCGGGAGGAAAAAACAGAATTTTACCTTGGTTGGGGAAGGAAAGCGTAGAGTATGTATTCTATGTGCTTAGCTTCTAGTCTAGGTGGTGCAAGCAACCGCTCGCTATAAATGGTTCAGCCATTAATATCCAATCCTCCATCCATCTATGGGGAGATGAAGAAGAAAGGTCGAGGTACGCGGCTATGTCCGACTGCAAAGGCATTGGATAATGATTCGCAGATTCCTCTCAGTGGATTTACTTCTTTAGGACTCGATTGCGCGCTTTGCGTCGTCTTTTCTCCTTCAAAGCGAAGAGTTTCTGGCACTCTGGTATAATCGCTCGTTCGCTTCAGAGAGTGGGAGAGAGAATTCGATGCTCTAGGCTGCTGCACCGGGGCTTTATGGTCCTCAAAATCGCCGCGGTTAGCTCCACTCGGAACTCGCTGTTGGTGGCACTTCTTTTCGGAGCTTACTCGACAGAGCCATTAGGCTGTTCATGGAGCAGCAAAGAGCCTTTCTAACGGAAGCGCAGGCGGCAGCAAGGGCTCTCGCCGTAAACCAGAACTTCCACGCCGAACTCTATCCTCCGACCGCAGCACTGTTTTCGGCGGGGCATTCCGAACATTCCGGCACTTTCGCGGACCGACTCGTCGCGAAGGAGAAAACGCCACGACCACGAGCTCCAAAGAATTTTCCGTTTATGACACTAAACGCTTAGGTACGCGGTCGCCTGCTACTTCCCTTTCCCGGTTGGCAAAGAAAAGGTTTTCTTCCTCGTTTGTGCGACGTTTTTGTTGCGGTTCAAATCTCCCGACCGCTCTTCTGCACTCGCCTCCGCACTTTACACACAACTATTATGCGACGGCAAAAGTAACCGTCTAAAAATAAAAAAAATAAATAAAAATAAAGCAAGGCTGCAGCCGGAGCAACGCGTGCTGTCAAGAATGCGAGTGCGGCTCATGCACGCTTAAACACGAAGAACACAGGAGTACCGTAAAGATCTGGCTCGTCCCCGTAACGGCGGCTTCTTCGCTCTTCGTTGAGCACGCGTCATCTCCTCACTTGGTTTGGGAGGCACACTTTTAGTTTTTGGAGCTCGGAGTATTCTTTTTGCTTTAGTTCGCGACACCTCTTCCCGTGGCTACTTCGCTCGACTGTTGAGCAAAAAAGAGGGCTCTCGACCATTTTTATTTTTATTTTATAATAGCCAGTGTGGCCAACCGAGGCGTGCGAAGATTTAAAAATAAAGGGAAGAAGCTGGTGGTTTCAAACAAAGGGGTGAAATGGCCGCGTGCAAACAATGGAACTCGATTCCTGTTCCAGCAAGCGTGACGAAATGGTTATTTTGTACGTCTTGCTCCTATGCGCTCATCTTAAAAGCGTGTTCCTTTTTTTTTCTTTTCTTTACGTGTTGGGTACAGAGACGCAATTTGGTGACATCCTCTTTACAGTTTTTTAAAGCTTCTTTCTTTTCTTTTTTTGCTTCTTGTGGTACGCAAAAGGAAGAAGGCCTGCGCACTTTTCGAAGGGTGGTTTGATTTGAAAGGTGGACATTAAAAAGGCTGGCAGCAAGAGCCAAATTACGCTGCGGTCTAGGGTCTGTTTCGCTGTACTCTTACAATCACTAGAACAATCCGCATGTCTCTCCTGTTTTCTGAGAGAAGCTCGCCCTAATAGTTCTTCCTGAAAAGGTCAGCAATTGCACACTTTAGAGAGCTATCCAACTTAGCGAGACGCTACCCTCCTGACATTGTGCCCTTTTGAGCTGACAGCTCAAAAGAATCACTATTTCCTGACTGATCGCAGCTTTGCCATATATGCTTACAAAAGGCCGACGCGTCCTGGTGTCAGTCGCACCCGGTTAATCAAAAACTTGCCGGGAAAATGGTGTTGCTATGAAGAGTGGGACCGATCTCGTCTTAGTTTGGGTAAAACGTTTTAAGCAAGCACACTTTTATTCAGTATCAAGAGTGCTTTATATAAAGCAGGTGTATGGTTGAGCCTCTTAGAAGCTGCACCAGACTGTCAAAGTCTCAAAAACCAGTGATACGGAGCACAGGTTTAATATTGCCAAGATTAAACGGGCTCAAACATGTTTCGCACTGCGAATAAAGCTTATACCTTAAGTCTCTCAGATTTGACTTTTCCTTTTTTTTTTTCTAATCTTTTAAATAGACCCGCATCTGCATTAAGAAACTCCGGGAGGTATTTTTATCTACATTTTAATCGCCGTTATTTTGTTTTAATAAATGCTCGTTGTTTCTCTTCAGGACACAGTAAGCACGTTTTGACTTCCTGACTGAGCTAGTAAGGGACTCTCGGTGCTGAAGGCCTATCTAGGAGCCAGCAGCGGTAGCAAAAACAGAATTTGCTGTTACAACAACGGACAGTTATAGCATGCCGCATTCTTCCGTAAGCTTGCTGACTAAACCGGCAGAATGTGGAACGCCAAAATTGGTATGTGAGCTGGGCTTTTGAGCAGTTAAATATTTAAGGTAATGTGCAAACGTTTTAGTACGCCTCTGGCACATGTCGATGAAAACGCATCGCAATAGTTTTCTGACTTTGCCTAGCCTAGTTCTATTGCAATATAAGCGCGGCTTTATACAATGAATAGCTGAAACCAAAAAAAAAATGTTCTTAAAAAAACTGATTCTTTTTTTTTTAATTTTACGTCTTATGTGGTATTTGCGTGCAAATAATGGTGAACAGAAAAAAAAAATATTTTAGTGCACATAGACATGCATAGGTGCATGTCTATTTTAAAGACGCTTGTTCAAAAGAGCAATTGCCGCCAGAAATACATACATACATACGTACACAAACTCAGCCACGTGTTTTTTGTCTATGGTTATTGTCGATGTATAATTCTTCTACCTGATACAAAATAAATCGTGCCAAAACGAATTAAAAAATTCCATCTAATACTACGCGTATGTGGCAGTCTTCCAAAGTTAGGATACCGTTTACTTCGGTGCATCATCCGGAAAAAATCAAATTCGATTTTGAAAGTTGCGTGTAGCACCACCGAATTCATAGGTGCAAGAGGGCAGCTCCGCTGAATAATTTGTTTGCAGCGCCACTAAATTAATTTTTAAAAAAACAACATGCTTTCCACAATGCTGCAGGATACTCTCCAGCTCCATTACAGGGTTGAAGGTGTATACCCACCGGGCAATAAAGTTTGGCTCGCCACCGACGCAGAATTCTCGTAACTCTAAAACGGAAAATAATTGGACCCCATCTCAAGCTCGGACCTCCGAGTGTCGTGCGGAACCCTGACGCAACGTTCGTGTCCGATCGTTCGGTAGCACGGCCTTCTCATAGCTGCCTTTTTTGGGGCGCCACAAGCCGCGCCGAACAGCAACCGACCGATGCGTCTTATGTTCACTGTTTTGGGGCTACACTCGCGCTATTTTTCTGGCAACTTTTCGTTGTTAGCGGCAGCAGAAACAAAATCTTGGTTGAACACACTTGCTTCGAAAGCCCACCAACGAGGTTAGCAGAGCGTCGGTATAGGTCCCTTGGCGGCGCTCGCTGGCTTCCGGCGTGCTGGTACTCCTCGAGCAAGAAAGCGGAGGTTCCAACGGCGCGGAAAACAAAGGGGGACCATTGCTAAACAAACGTCGGCGGCAGCGACAACGTGGCAGAGCACAGCGACGGCACGGACAATGGATGACGGTCGTGGCGCGCGGGGACGCGCTCGCTGGTCTCCGGACGCAACCCGGCTTCCGAAGCCAATGAGCCGTGAACGGCACTCCAGAAAGCCCCGAGCTGACAGTGAGGGGAAAGCTACGCTGCTCGTTGGACCAGTCATACACCTATCTTTTGCCACGTGATCTCGCTTCCGCCCGCACCCTGGCGCAAAGAGATGGGTCATTCGATGAAAATGATTGGTCCGGAGAGCACGTAGCTCCCCCTTGCACTGTCAGCTTAGAGATGAACGGAACATACCGCCGACAGCATCGGACGAGTGCCCGCCTCCCACGTCGAAGTTAGACCCGCGGGACGTCACCGTGTATACAGCACCGTGTACACGCCGTTTCCTTACGATAAACCTCAGAGGAGGTTACGGGCTATCGAAGCCAATTCAATGCCATGGAAGTGTCACGTGATCTTTAGGAGGGGTGCTGCAGCAAGGTGCGGTGCTCATAGTCAAGTGATGCGTTTGCAGCGTTGGGTTGTTTGGAACGGCTGGTAGCGTACACTGCAGTCTATCGGAAGGTGAAACGGAGCGTGTAGTACGTGGCGACGTAAGAGCTGCAGCGCGACGCGCTTGTCCCGAAGGCGAGGGCGACCGCAAAAGGAATCTGCGCTCACTCCGATTTGTGTTTTACTGCTAGCCTTTATTAAAGCATGAAATGCTTCATAACGGTTAGATTTATTAAAGCTTGGAATGCTTCATAATGCTTCCCTACTCTCGGTAGTTTGTTCCTCCGTCGTACATCCATCCGTCCGCGCATACCCCATGACTGGGCCTGGGAGTGTCAGCAATACGCTCTGGGCTGCCATGGCAACATGAGTAAACTAAAGTGCACCAGTGCCTACTCGAAAAACCAATATACAACCGTATATTCATAAACCACCAGAAACCGAACCAAGAACCCCTGGCCCCTGAGTTTTCAGCCGGGTATACCTTTCCGCCAGCTGAACGGATTTTACGTGCGCTGGCTGAGGTGCGCCCCCTATTATACTACAATTACCACATGCCTGTACTCTTTGTAGGGCATGGCGATGTTGTAGAGGAGGGTGATTGCAGTTTATCAACAATATAATCTCCTTCACTCCCCGAAATGACTCTTTGATTCATTCTAAACTAATTTAAATTATCAATTTTTAAATTATGCATTCCTCACTAGTATAGAACTTTGGATGCACTTTTCATCTGGATTGTATGTTACAGACCGTGCCTTGTTTTCGTAATGAAGTCGCGAGGTTTTCATCTCAGCAGAGTGCTCAATATTAAAGTTACGTATTCGCGGATCCAGCTTGTTGAGACGAAACAAGGTGCCTTTACCAGCGTACATATCTCGAGGCGCTGTCAAAAGAGTCGTCTGACTGTAACAATGTGGCACCTCGATATCTTGAGGTTAGTCTTGTTGAACTAGTATTCAGAAGGTATAGCTAGAGGCCAGTGTATTTCGCAAGGAGGATCGACACGAGCACCCAATTTTATAACCATCTTGCCAACACAGATACCGCGAACAGTGTACTGCAAAAATAGTTTCAATGGTGCCGCTTATCACAGTGGATCAGCACCTAGACGGAAGGCCTCAGCGCTTGCGAGTATGTATGCAAAGATGGCGGAGAAGGAAGGTCATGGCCCCGGCGGCCGGTGGCGGTGACCGGCATGCCGCCGACGCCCTCACCACGCATGTTGAAATGAACAGACAAGTCAACCTGTGCTATGAGATGTGTTAGGTTTTAGTAGGAAGATTTTGTACGAGAACATCATTCAACGCAGTTCTGAGGGTGGATTTATTTGTTAACGATGACTTCTCGACGTTTCTGAAGATGGGCACACAAGTATGCACGTTCCGGGATACGTAGTGCTTTTCAGTCGAAACACTTCTGCTGTCTTCCAAGTGTTATGCTTGTGCTTCATACAAAGTCGACGTGCCGTGCACGTGGTGTGTCTTTGTGTCAGGAATGTTCTCTGTGGATACGCAGGATGACTTCATTCGCAGCATTCATAGGTGAGATATACCACAATTTCAGCTTGATTTGTGGTGTATATGCCAATAGCTGTTGACAAGAAGTTCTCTGAACTACTTGCATTCACACATACACAGAAAATGTATTTATGAGGTTGCATTGTTGGCCAGACATACTTAAAAGCAGATGCCATTGAAGATAGCGGTTTTGTACTAGGAGAGGTGTTTAGAGTCTTCGTCGAACTGAATAATGCCATACGCAGATAAGTTGATGTGATTTGACTTGTATAAAATGAAACAAGGGGAATCAATTGGCAACACCAATATATTTACAAACCAGTTTTCATGACTATATTACAGGCTAATCAGGAATCTTTATTCTTTGTTGCAGGCATGGGACGGAGGACATAACAGTGTTATCCTGTGAATGTTGCGGTGTAAGCTTGAACACTTTTATTGGAAGATAAATATCTGAACCTTGAATTAGAAGATGTATGACAAAATTTCAGGTGATTCTAGCTGCAAGGAAAAGGTCTCTCCTTAAGAATAAAGTAAAATTTGTGCGTACAATTTTTACACAAGCAACAACTCTAAGGCAAAAGGAACATCGGACCACTAGTTTTTGCTTTTAAATTCACGGCTGTGTTAGTTTCAGGCAAGAATGCAGTTATTACATGCGTTTTCTACGTCTACCGTGTTCGCACTGTGATCTGGAATGCCGTTTTCAATCACTCTTTATTATGTTATTTTGGCAAGTATTCTTCATAAATATTTCATCTTGCGGGGAAATTACATCATTTACAATTTCGTGCTTAAAAGTAAACCCCATCTATCTTGCGACCTCGTTATACACCTACCCTCTTCTTGCATTTTAGATCATTGATTTTATGAAACAATAGCTTGCCCATCTAAGGTAATCAGCTTCCTAACCCAAATGTTGGGCGCAGTTGGCACTTAAGCAAATGAACACGCTTGCATAAATAGTAACTCGTTGCTATGACGGTAAATCCACGTGTGTTGACTTCTTTTCCGCGCTCGTGGCACCAATGGCCTTCTCTTTCGGCCTTGCGGAAAGAGCGTTGAGGCGTTGAGGCGTTGAGGTGTATGAACAGGGTCAGTCAAGGCGGCAAAATTTTGCTCAGGCTTCACCGATCTTCCGACAGGAGTGCTGTTGGTTTAGAGGCCTCGGGGCAGGCGCGGTTGCGTGAAAATATGTGCGCGGTTAAAGACGGCTTCTGGAGTGGCTCTCGTCGGTCTTCTACTACCTTAGACGTGCTGCGCCATCTCGAGGCGTTTTGTCATAAACGCAGACGAGCCTTCGACACAGTTGCTCATGGCGAGACGGCTCCTTTCGAACACGTCTCTCTTCATCTACTATGGTCGAATCTCAAGCACTCACGCACCCCAGGCTTGGCAGCTGTTTGCTTTCACACATACTTCATGTGCGTGGGAGCGAAGCTGAAGCTATATAGCACGATCATGTTGTCCAGAACGATGCCTCCACTACGGGAGCGTGCATGCCCGCGGCAGGGACGCTGACAGCCCGGAGCTCGTTCTTGCGTAGCGTCTGTAACGCTGCTTGTAGCAAGACAGCCCAGATGCCTTCTGTCATCCACCATGGCATCAAAACGAGCGCGAATCCAACATGGCAGCGACGCGGCAGCCGCGTCGTGGGGAACGCGCCGTCTTCCTCGCCCATGCGAGGCGTCGCACGCCGGAGGTCCCGTCGGCGGCGAGAAGACGGGCGTCGTGCCGAGATGCCTCGCTAATGAGGCGCTTCGGGGCCGACCGCGTTGCGGGCTAACGAGGCGGTCCGCGCAGAATTGGCCCGGCCCGGCGCCCAGGGAACCCGATCCCGAGCCCCGACAAGAACGCGTGCGGAGCGTCAAGCCTGCTCTCTTCCTCGGCCGACTTGACTGACACTAACAAAGCCGCCGTGAAGCGCGCTCCGCTGCCGCCGATGCTCGTTATAAGCGCGCTCGGCGACTGTGCCGTTCCTGTCCGTCCAATTGCGCTGCTCGGTCGGCTCAGGCTCAAGGCCCCAATCATAAGAACATTTTTTTTTTTGTTTTTTGGGCGGACCAATTTATCCCTACGATTTTTATTCAGTCCACTGCGGCGAACGAGAAACGCGTGCCTCTTAAGCCGGGGTTCACACTGCTCATACAGCATACGAAAGGCAGTCTGCAAGCACGAGTCACCGCAATATCCGTGGTTCGAATGCCGCGTGACAAGTTTTCTCCTCGAACTCGTTGCCACGCGGCATTCGAAGCACGGATTTCGCGGTGACTCGCGTTTGAATCTGTATGCAGTCTGTCTTTTGTATGATGTATAAGCAGTGTGACCCCGGTTTTAGTGAAGATAAAAACTGAGGGAGAGAAGGGGTGACAGTACTCGGGGTCCTCAGAGCACTGACCTCTGGTTGGAAGGATTAGTGGGTAGACGCAAAGGCCAGCTGCCTTTGTCTCTACTCGGTTTTCGAACGCGAACGGCGAACGTCGGACGCCGGCGTTTGGCGTTTGCGTTCGAACAGCGAGTAATGAACAGCGAATTTAGAATTTAAAACTGAACACACGTGTTCGATCACGAGAACTTGTACATAGAACAAAGGGGCGCCGGCGGAAAGGCGAGCCACCGCATGGAGCGACCTACAGCTCCTTTATACTGTTAATGACTGAGAGACGGACAAACAAATTTACTATGTTTTAACAACCCCCCCCCCCCCTTCTCCTCCTGTTAACCCCTCGCGGCGACAGTCTGCAGCGGCTCATTCACGCGCCCCAGTGATACAGGCGTAACGTAAATATACTTCACAGTCCGGGAGCCAGCGTAGAACTTAGATTAGGCACGAGTGCTGTGTCTGCATTGGACTGGGCCGTTTATCCTCACTGATTGAACACGGGTCTCAGCTGAACGCTGACGCTGTTCTCATGTTCCCTTACAAAAATAGGTATGAACGTCCTATGTCCATACTAGTATCACTCTATCACCCCTATGTCCATCCTGTGGATTCATGTAGACAGTTCATGGACCATTTATGGACAGCTGGTATGCCATAGAACGGCCATACCAACGATATAGGGATCTCCCAATACAAAAACGTTTTCATTCCATCCTATTGCCATGCAATGGCCCTGGTGAGTCTAAGGACATCCTAGTGCTTCCCTATGGTGTGAGCTATAGATTGATAGATTACTAAAGTGATGTCGGGTGATGTTTTTGTTGGGTCTAGGGAGGTGTCTGAGTTAAGCCCGGTTCGCACAGTTGCGTTTGACTGCGTTTGACTGCGTTGCGGCAGCGAGACACCAGGACATCCCTGCTGCTTATGTCGCGTGCCAAGATGATTCCTTGAATTGGATTCCAGGCTTCATACAAAGCACAGATGTGCCGGTGACTCGCTTTCGGTTCTCGCCGCAACGCAGTCAAACGCACTCAAACGTAAGTGTCTGAACCGGCCTTAAGAGTTGTTAATTAAGCGCCGGGCATCAATATGTTTCATTGATGTCTGGAGACATGTCCAACCTCGGGGAATATTTAATGTGGAGGTGGAAGTGTACAGTAGGTACCGAAATAATTTCCTTACTTTTTCCGTGGGAGGTAGGCGTATGTGGGTCTCTGCAGACCCCGTAGGTATATCCCCTGCAGACTGAGTGGCTTGGCTTCTCTACGGACCCCGTAGGGACTCTGTGCAGACCCTGTATGGCTTCTCTGCAGACCCCTGCGTAGACCTTGTATGGCTTCCCTGCGGACCCCGTATTGTACTCCCTGTGGAGCTTGTATGGGTTCTCTGCAGATCCCAGAAGGACCCTGTGTAAGCCCTACACTCTTAAAAAAGCTTTTACAAAGCATGTTATTGCGTAAAAACAAACGGAAGAAAAGCTCTTTTGGTAGAAATTATGATTGGAGATGAGTACAAAATGACACTAGCGTGATATTTGCATAAAAGTTTAGGTTTTGCGGCACAATCATTAATTTTTTTTTTTTATACAGCCATGTGTCACCGGTGGCTTCAGGTAGCGCGTACCGAACTGGGTGCGTCTAAACTTTGGTGGTAATTCGCGGCGCGTCCGCCTGGGAGACGGGGGTTGGCATCCCTAAAACCCCTTCTACCTTAGATGTTTCGGCGCAGAAATGGCCGATTATAGCCCAAATAGAGCAGTCACGGCGGACGCTTTCGAATGCGTTACTTTCGAACCAATACAAGCGGCCGTGGAGTTCCCGAGTGGCCGCTGAGAGAGAAATGGCGGCGTTGCGATCGCAATTCGTTCGGTTCTCGAGTACGAATCGGTGCAACTTTTTAAGAGGCAGTTTCCCAGCTGAGTTTTCCTAGTAACATAGTGACGCAATTACCATATACACTCCCCATAAACACCATATGGATCATGTGTGGAAACCCTATAGAGTACGTATGGACATTATGAGGTCAGATTTGAAAAGTGTCATCGGCCATATGGACAACTTAAGTGCATCCTAAAATGTCTTACTATAGATAGGGCTTAGGATGACCTTACATCGTCACTAGATTAGGACGTACGTTGGCCAATATTCTATAGGGCGGCCATGTTTAGCGGCCCCTCCTGTCCATATACGTCAAAAGTAGTCCCGAACTCGAAGTGGTAACAAATGACGTCACAGAAGCCGAAGTGTCACGTTACCGAATGTCGCGACTCGCGATCCTGGCGGCTGACGCTTGAAATCCTGGCAAAAAGTGCGAACCGACTCGAGTGTCGGTGACTGCGCAGAGTCCCAACCCCTGGCTGCCAAAGCTTCCGTAAACTGTCACAATGGAGAGCGATATGCAGCAGAACAGGCGTCTCCCATATCTACCACCGCTGCTGGGAATCCGCCAGGTTCGCTGTCGGCGACATGTCATCAGCGGTAAGCACACCGGTCGTAGGCGCGTTCTAGGCAACATAACGGCGCCGGCGTACAAGTTCCGAGATTAAGCGAGGATACTTTGTTTCCGCGGAGTCTCCTCAAGCGACACCGCCCGCACAATTAAACTATGCTCTGGCCCTACCACTTTGCCGTGGAGTCTGTCGGAGGTCCCGCGGCGTCTGGCGGCTCCCCAAGCGCCGGGCCTTGGTCTCGCTCAGCGCCTTCCTAATTGGGTCCAAGCGCATGAACCGGCGGCGTCCGGATACTGCAAGGGGCCGGCTCCAATTACGGCCGGCGTCTTCCCTTCTGACGGCGCCGGGAGCCGCGGCGGGCCGCTTAGCTGTCGCGTCGTTGGACTGTCGCCCGAAACATTCCCGAAGGATGGACGACGGCCCGGGCTCGTTTCGCAGCGATGATTGAGTTTCGCACGCGTCGACGCTCCCTCGTCGTGAAAAACACGGCCTCATCGTCAAACCCGGTCCCGGCGGATTCGCCTCGAGATCGAACTAAAGGTGGCGCTACTGTCGCGCTATCATCATCATCAATGTGTGGATAGGAAGATGGCTGCCCCATAAGCTATCTGCGGTCGCGGTTAAGAACCTGCAGAATATCGCGTTTATTGCCTCGTACAGTATTATTGTTAAAGCAATTTCAACAGAAAATGGTCACATACTGTTCAAGGCCTCAGTGCACTACCTAATGCACCGAGGTGGGGGTCAGTTTTCACTGATATTCAGCGGCCGGCGCGCTGAGGAAAGAGTGGATCTCGAAGTTGAGATCTGATTCAAGCAATGGTTTGCTCTAAACATTTCCCCGCCGAAAACTTCAAACCAACGATGCGTGAAAACCGAGGTAAGTGGAAAAATAAAACTGTTTACGCAAGTGTCACGAGTGGCCCAAAGTATAGTACGCGTAAAGCGTGCGCGTTGCTCGCTCGCTGCTGGGCAGTGTAATCGTCCTTAGTGTTGTTCTCCCGGTGCGGTGTTTTTGCAGAGAATTCGAATGCCACGAATTTATTACTGCGTAAGAATCCGACCTTTGAAACATTGTAGAATCGTCACTACTAAGAGCCCCCCTACACAATGCCACACTAAAGGAGACATCGACTGCAGCGGAATTGACCCGCTCAGTGCCTGCGTGTTCGTCGGACGCACCTGATCAATTTTCTCGAAGTTCGGTCGGAAGTACGCGGTAAATAGGGCTGATAGAAAGTGGTTTATCTACCGAAGGAGCAACAGGGACTATCGAGCCTAATCAATTACTTGTTTATACTCAGCGTGACGAAGGTTTTGCGCCACTTCTCTTGAAAAACACATTTTCAACGGCCAATCACGCTACATGAAAGCGGCATGATTACATCTAAGGTTAACAGCTCACTAAAGGACATGGGTGCCACGTACGAAGCTGGAGCCATTCTTTTTTTGAAGTGACTGCACCGTTTACTGCAAAACCCTTTGCGAGCCCCATATTTTCGAGAATTACAAAATACGCGAAAAAAAAAAAAAAAGGCGCGCGAATACCTGTTTTGTTTTGAGGCTAGAATTCAAGTATTTATAGATTCGGGAGAGTTAGCGGCTGCGAATAGGTTCCTATGCCTGATTTGCAAATAATACGGATCGCAAAAATACCGGGTTTTACGTATGCAGCGTTTTAAACGATCGGGAGGACGAATCGTGCGATTCTCTCAAAGACGTATCCGGCCGTTTGAGTTACAAACAATAGTTATTCGGCAGGGCGAGTGCACGAAAGTTCATGAATCGTGGCACCGTTCATGAGTTTGAGATCCACAGTGTGGGGATCCCTGCTGAAAGCCGACGACTGCAGTACGTAACTCCGCACGTGTACGCTCGTCGACGTAGTCGTTGGAGCCACAGCGCTGCATTCAATAATATGCCCGGCATTTACAAGTTGTTTGCCTTCTACAAGGCACCGCTTTCCGTCGGCATTGTACTAAATAATGGTATGCAATGGCACTGAAACTGAAACAAACTACCGCATCACAATAACAACCACAGTAGCAACATTTCATAAGCATCCGGCTTGGCATTCCTTGCCTTCGCGTGTTTCCACTTTCGTGGAACGATATACAATCTTTTCGAAGAAACAAGCATTCACAACGTAAATAGCGCAAAACAAGCCTTCATCGTCGCGAAGATCCATGTTTCAACGTGCGCCGAGAGCAGACGACGTACGGCTAGTACGGCGGTATCCACACTAGCAGTGTTTCTAACATCGACCGCGCGGTGGCGACTCTGTTCAATCTCACGGTGAATAGCTGAGATAAAGTCAACGTTGAACGGGGCAGGCTGCTGTTGTCCTAGCCGTCCGAAGGCTTCGGGGACTTCCAATAGAACGGCTTGCCGTTTAAAGCCGCAGTGTCACTGGTCGTACATTATCGAAAAGACACGGTGTTCAGTAAATACACGATGATGGAATTACCTGCCGACACGCTTCAAGCAGGTTCAAAGTATATTTGCTTAAGAAATTGGGAACAGCGCGCAAAAAAAGACGAGGACAACGAGAATAGAGCACAGGACAAGCGCTGACTATCAACTGAAGTTTTATTAAAAACGGCTAAAACAAGAAAACACCACAAAGCCAACCAACGCCGAAACAACCAATGGCGTACGTGTCGCTCACCATGCATCTATAAAATTTATATCTTTTTTTGTGAAGATAAACCGATGACTGGCTGACCCACACACACAAGCATGGCATGGTGTACAAGTCTTGTCACCATGCCATGCTTGACAGCTATAAAGCTCAGGTCAAGCGACTTTTAGGAGCAGGATTTCCTCTGTCCGTTTTGCTTGGTGTATCTCTGACACTCTTGAAAAAAGTCAAGAGTGGTTCTCAGAACCAAAAGTAAAGCCCAAACAAAGGCCTCAGGTTATCCCATATATACATAAGGTTTCACATAATTTGAAAAAAGTGGCTAACCGGTTCAATATGCCAATGGTCTTTTCAGCGCCTCGCAAATTAGCACAACTTTGCCCGCGCGTAAACCAGGCAAACAGTAACAAGAGGTCATGTACGGTTAAGCATGTCAACAAGTTCGTGGATTGCGTGGTGGGTGTCATCTACAAAATCCCATTGTCATGCGGCCGGGTATATATAGGCCAATCGGGACGCTGCGTCAATGAGAGAATGCGTGAGCATGCCCTTTCACTGCGTTCAATGACAGGAGGTCACTTATACGTACACTGCAGAGACTGCTTGTGTCACCCCGTCTTCGAAGATACCATAATCATTGGCAGGGGGCGCACAAAAGTGCAAAGGGAGGTGCTGGAGGCGCATGCTATCGAAAAAGCTGGCTCGGGGCACTGCGTCAGCCAGCCATCGGTTTATCTTCACAAAAAAGAGATCGATTTTATAGATGCATGGTGAGCGACACGCCATTGGTTGTTTCGGCGTTGGTTGGCTTTGTGGTGTTTTCTTGTTTTAGCCGTTTTTAATAAAACTTCAGTTGATAGTCAGCGCTTGTCCTGTGCTCTACTCTCGTTGTCCTCGTCTTTTTTGCGCGCAGTTCCCAATTTCTTAAGTCATGAACCAACTCGCATGCATCGCCACCTTAAGTCAGTTTATATTTGCTTCATTGCACTGTGTGCTTTGCACCTGTCTGCAGACAGTGTCTGTATAACCAATGGCAGGTTCGAAGTATATTTGCTTCATACCATTGTGTGCCTCGAACATGTCTGTAGACAGTATCTGTATAAGCAACGGCAAGTTCGAACTATATTTTCCTAATGTGCTTGAAACCTGTCTGCAGGCAGTGTCTGTATAACCAATGGCAGGTTCGAAGTATATTTCCTGCATACCAATGTGTGCTTGGAACCCGTCTGCAGACAGTGTCTGTATAACCAGTAGTGGGTTCGAAGTATATTTGCTTCATACCACTGTGTGGCTTGGAACCTGTCTGCAGATTAACGCTATGAAGAAACATCACGTCAGTTATACATCATAACAACAACAGAATGTCGAGAAAAGCACAATCGGACAAAACTGCCATTATCGTGCAATGTGTGGCGGTGGTGAATTGGACCAAGCACTCGTGGCTCCACAGGGCTGTGCCATCTCGCGTGCGCGGCCAAACCAGCTGTACGTATGTACAACTAGGGAGATTAAAGGGGCCCTGCAATGACTTTTTTACTGGTTTTTAATTTGCACCGAACCTGAGCGCACTGAACGTAGTAACTTAATGAAACGTTTCCTTTCTCAAATTTCGCTTTATTTTAAAAGTTATAGGCAAATTAGAATTACAAAAACAAGCAAAAAATAACCTCCTTCATGACGTCGTAGGTCCTGGCTTGAGTGGCCGTGAACTAGAGGAGGGGTAGTGAGCTCATCGAGCGTTCACGGCTGCCGCACTCCGTGTCGACGGCTCGAGAGGGCACCACTAAAGCATGTTTTGGATAGGCTGTATGAAGCGGGCGGCCAGGGCGGCTCGCATTGCATTTGCTGCGCGATTAAAGACTAATTCGGCATAACACTTCATTGGCCACAAACGACAGCAAACACGGGGTAAAGATCAGTTCAGAACGGGAGCCACTTCGCTCTGCCATACCGCCAAATGGCCAAATCGCCAACCAAGCCCGCGCCGAAGGCCTTCGGAACGCTCAGAAGCGGTCGGATGCTCGAGCCGGTATACGATCGCAGCGCCGCCGCGTACACCCGGGATTTTTCTACGCTCGCCGTTCGTCGGGGCCTCATCCCACTAGCCCTTTCTAGTATGCGCCGTTTTTTCCGCTGCTTGGTGGCGGGTACGTCGACGGATCATTGCTTGTTTCCGTACTTTACAAACTGCATTTGTTTCTTTTCTGATTTAAAATACCGAACAAAAACTAGTTTCATACATAATTGAAACGGTTCGCGACACTTATATTTTGTATCTCGACTAAAAAAAAGCTTTTAGCGGCTCTGACCAGTAGTAAGCCCAGGACCAAAGACGTCACATTTCACGCGCTTTCGGCAACGTGGGTTGCCCTCGTAGGCGGAGGAGGTTTCCGCGTCGTCCGGTTACAATATGACGCCCTGATATTTAGTTACTCTCTCCATGCCCGCTGGCTTTCCCGAACCCCAAGAGACGTGGAAACCGCAAAAAAGGCAGACGCTTAAATATGATTGCAGGGCCCCTTTAAGGACGGTCAAATGCAGTGTTCTCTGAGGTCGGGCTGACTCGCCTAACCTCAATGATTTTCACGTCCTGTGGCGTGCATTCTGTAAGAACTGTTTTACAGCGAAGCTGTTTATGGCTAGGGTTTAGGGGAAACATATCCCCGCCAAATTTAGCGGAACGTTTCCCCACTAAATTTAGCGGGAAAAGAGCGGGAAGGAGGAGGAGGAAGGAAGCGCACTGCCCTCTCTTTGTCGTTGGTCCAAGCTCTCGCGTTCCTAGTTTCCTTTCATTCCACCGGGTGGCGGTCCCGTCGCGCGTGTCTAGTTTCCTCCGGCTCCTCGGGGCGGCGGTATTCCTCGACATATGTGTGCGTACCTTTCGTCACGATGAGAACCGATCAAGGCAATAAATGTGTTCGTACCTTTGTTTAAAATTCTGTGTCACTACTGTGTCGTGTGCTAAACAGCTTCGCTGGTCATTCACCTTCACAAAGTGGAATGGCTCGTAATGTTTTTTTTTTTTAATTTATATAACCAGCTTCGCCGGGAGTAAAACGCAACCTATTTTCTAGCACAAACATTTGTGTACATTACATAACAGGAAATTCTGCTAAGTTTTGTATAACAAAGTCCACCTTTTCTTTATCCTCAATGAGCTCCGGATTTCTAAAGCCGGGGTCACGCTGCTCATACATCATGTAAAAAACAGTCTGCAAACACGAGTCACCGCATTATCCGTGGTTCGAATGCCGCGTGTAATAGTTTCTCCTTGAACTCGTTGCCACGCGGCATTCGAAGTACTGATCTCGCAGTGACTCGTGTTCGAATCTGTATGCAGACTGTCTTTTGTATGATGTATAAGCAGTGTGACCCCGGCTTAAAGGGGCCGTAAAACGATATTTGCTTGGAATGTTTTTTTGTTTTTTTTTTCACTTTACACGAGCTTACTGGCACTGGGACTCAAGTATATATACTCGCACGCAACGCCACTGACCAAGAAACTCCTTTGTTGCGGTGTGATGTCATGGACAAAAGCGAGCGTTTTCTTTCAATCTCTCCTTTGCAAAACTTGATGACGTAGCTGGGGAATCGCAGTATCCCCCAATGACGATATTTGAATGCGGCTCATAGATTGGACCCGAGCATTGCGTGAGAACTCGATTTGGGCTCGTGACAATCAATAGCTCGACAAGCATTCGGGTAGTGGTCCGTGTCATTGTCCATGTCCAACAATAGCCGAACGATAACAGTGTCTGGAACTTAGCACGTGTCCTGTGCTTTTCCAACCCCAGCGTGTGGCTGTGGTAAACATTGGCGGCATATAATCGGCTCCAGATTATGTGGCTACTCGTTCTGGATGCAAGTTAGGAAAATAAACGCTTCTCGGTTTTTTTTTGCAGCTTTTATAAAGTGTGGTAAAAAACGAACGCTTGTTTTATTGGTCATTAACGTCAGGGATTCGGTGTAAGCGGCATTTGTGCAAAGCAAAAATATTGTTGCATTGCCCCTTAAAAGGGGCCTTAAAAGGATTTTTCTACTTTCGCTAAATACTACTGAGAATCACTCCCTAAGTTATTAGCAGAATGAACTCGCCTTAGTTTTTCTTTCTAAGCAATGAAAACCGGCAAATCAATTCGAGAAATATGATCATCCTCCATTCTCTCATCTCGGAGCCCAAACAAGCGGCCACGTGGCCTGGTGCCGATCCTATGCCGCCAACGTTAATCATAGCCACGCCCTGCGGTCGGCAAAGTAGAAAACTGCGTGATGAGCTCCAGGCATTTTTAAAGTTCGGCTATTCTCATCCCCGCAGTGGTTGGACACGAGCCACCACCCAGTTTCCCTCCGAGACATTGATTGCTACTAGCCCAAGTCCAGTGCTCATGCCGTTCTCGTGTCAAACCCATGAGCCGCGCCTTACTGTCGTCAGGCGGGTGGCTTCAACCCCACAATTACGCCATCGGGCTTTGCGAAGGCAAGACTGAAAGAAAGAGACCCCTTTTATCCTCGCAATTTCATCGCGACCAAGAAGCTTCCGAATCAGTGGCGGTCCGTGCGAGTATACTTGGGCCAGACTAGGACCAGTACGCCTTTATAAAGCCATGAACATTCCAACCCCATATCTTTTGATGACCCCTTTAGCGGACTCACTGCTTTATTTCTCGGCCTTCTTTGATATGCATGGTTACCGTTTCTTACTGCTTTTCAGTTACACTGCATCTCACAAATGTCTGCAGTAAAGAGAGAGGCACACGCGCGTGAGGCTATCTCAGCGGAAGACTAACCCGTGTAGAAAAGGTACTTTCCAAAGCAACGCGCTCGTGCCCCTACCTTTGTAAGCACTCAGATATTTGTGAGATAAAGGAAGTGTATATGTCTTCGTGTGTTTTGCATGTTTTACCCTTGTAAAACATGCGTGTTAGCCACTTTGACTTGTTACCTTCCCGGTTATTTATTCTCTTCCGTGTCCTCCTTTCTTTTTCTGGCACCCTCCTCCAAAACACTTTGCGACTCTAGTTTGCCCCCACACCTGAAGGGAGGAAGTGCCTTGCCGGAAGTATGTTCAATAAAGTTTTTGTTGCTGTTCACTCTTTGGTTTGCGTTTAAAAGCTTTGCGATAAAAAAAAAGTTTATAATTACATTCAGTACTTCGGGAGCATTAAGCTGTTCAAGTTAGAGCACCCCTGTAAAGAGTTAAAAAATATGTCACCTGGAGCTGTAAGCCTTCCAGTGAGGTAATTGCAAGTGAAATGACATTGTTTTCACAACTGATGTCTTCCCTTCACACATAATTCACACTTCCGCATTCAGTTTTTGAAATGCGCATTGTCCCCAGCCTCGGCTGATGGGCACCACTAATTGGACTGCTAAAGAGTATGAAGCACCGCACTCGCTATAACATTATGAGTTGATTAAAAACATTCGTCGCTGCTTTTTTCTCGATGACGACTAGCTCGAAACTCCCGATCCACTCATCTCTTGTTTAAAAAAAAACAACACAAAAACATACAAATTATTATGCGTTAGTTTGAGATGATATTGCGATTTCGATAAAGGAGGAAGGGTCGTCGAAATTGCGGGGTTTAATAAACGGGGGGCGCGAGTCGCGTCCCTCTTCGTTCGCAAAATAAAGCGGCGCTCTTTTAGTTGGGATCTGCGCAGCCAGACGGCATTGTGTCGCGTGCAGGCCCGAAGCTCTGAGCGGACGACGTTCTCTTGCAGGGACGGCGGCCGTCATTTTACCCCTGACACACACACAAAAAAAAAAAAACTAAAATAAAATAAACACAGACTAAATGAAGGCGCACGCGACGGAGAACGATTTCGACCAAATGAGATTGGCGCCATTCGCTAGGAATATTTTAATTAAGGGAGCAACCGGAAGCCCCAAGAATCGCCGAGCTAGAGAAAGAGAGCGGGGGGGAAGCTGCTTCCAATCGATAACAAATTAAATTAGGGCGCACTCGAATGAAGCCGGGAATCATACTAAGGGCGCGGGGGACGCCGCCGCCGCCTCGCCGCCGAATAATAGCGATAATGGCAATGACGGACACGGCAATCATGGCGCAGACGGAGACGCGAGCGCGCGCTCTGACGGAGAGAAGAGCAAAGAAAACACGCTGAATATGTGGCGCGAGCAAGCGGACGCCGTGAATAGTGTGTGTGTGTGTGTGTGTGTGTGTGTGTCTGTGTGCCTCTGCTTCCTATAAACTCCCGCCGCATGCGGAGCACAGTACTTCGAAACACTCGTTAAACATGCGCGCTGGTGTGGGGGAAGGGACTCAACAAATCGAGTTGGACGGGGGATTCAAAATTGGCCGAGCGACCCCTGACGTCATCTGGGTTCGTTATTGCCAATCAACCATTCTGCGTGCAAGCTTGCTTTCGAAGGGGGAGGGGGGGGGGGGGGGGGAGGGGAGGCGTAAATATTTTGCGAGTGGGAGTCGGCAAACATCTTATAATTTTCAATTACCGCCTTCCTGAACGTACTGTAGTTCACGGATTAGGGGGCTGTTTCACGGAAAACGAGGCGCCATATATTGAAAGGCCTTGCCACTGTGAACGTCACACGGTGATGTGAGAGGGAGTCGAGATTGGCGAGGCCTTGAGGCATCGCGACTACAATTCGTGTCAAAGAGCTGAATCCGGTGTAGTAGTACCGTACTTGAAGTAGCCTGCAGTAGATTGCCGTATTCGTGACAGTAAATGTTTTTTTTTTTTTGCCTGTCCTCTCTGAATATATTGTCTTGTCAGTGTTGCTAAAATGCCATTTATGGAATCAGGTCATAAGGACTTGCTGCTCTTTGTGTATTACCTTTTATACCTTCGTACAATAGCCCTTCCTTTTCTACATTCCAATCTTATCTGTTATCCGAGCAAAATTATGAGAGGGGTTATCTTGCGTGCGACAATAGATCCGCAAACTAAGAAAGCATGGAGCTTTCGCGGCAATAGTATTGTCTAACTAAACGTAAATATCCTCAATAAAACGCACGAATAACTGAGTCAATTGAAACGAGTTCCGCGCCTGCGTTATGATCCAGGCACAAAATAGAGGCTAAACCCCCATACTCGCGGGTATGCAAATTGTTCATACGGAAAACCCCTGCAATATAAGACGAGTTACTAGTTTTTTTTGTTTGTTTTTTTCTCGTGTGTGTTAGTCGTAGCTGATTTCTAGTGACAAACGCGCCAGGTGCGCATCCACAATTGGCCCTCTCTTCCTCCCCCATCTTATTCACAACGCTCACAAAGAAGAAGAAGTAGCTGATTTCTGTGTTGCCCGTCTGAGGTTACACAAAAATGTGTTTTTTTCCTTGGTTTAATTAAGTCGACACCAACGCAGACTGAGATCCCGGGACCATTCTTGTTCAGTGGATAAAAGCGCGATAGAGTTTAGTGCGCGGCAATCCGTGCTCGTGTTTGAACCCCGTGAGAACAGAACCCCAAAGCGCGCCATGACGAAACACGATCACTTTGTGCCCCCATCTGTCACCCGGTGCACCACCAGAAATTCCTGGTCGGTGGTCGCAACTCATCCTTGCTTCCGCCAAACGTATTCTAACCCGACGCAAAAGAAAAAAAAAAGTGCTCACGCAAAAACAAGGCCATTATACTTTGTTTTATCTTACGGTGCACCTCAGAGGACGCTAAGAACAACCAGAACCAATCCATAGCCCTGTGTGTGTCACGTGACTTGGCGCTCCTCTGGTAGTTCTGCGCGTCCGGAAGGGCACGTGACACCCTCCGAGCTATGGATTGGCTACGCTGACCCGTAACGCCTTATGCGGTCTATGGTAAGCTGAAACGTAGTATAACTCAGTGAGAGAAAGAAGGAAGAGCGACATGGGCCTCCGGTCTCTCCGTTTTAATGCGCAACCACGTTCCTTCCGCAGGAAGAGCAACCTGGGCCGGCAGAAGCTGCGCGGGCCGTTGCCGCTGTTCGTGACGGCTGAACGGCGGCGGCGGCACTCCGCCATCTGTATACCCGACCGCGCTCAACGCCCGACTGGCAGCGTTCCCAAAAGCGGCGGGCGCCCCTCTGGGTCTCCTCGAGGGTCCACGGACGCCGCCTTTGTGTCCCTAAGGGCGCTACACCCTTACTTCGACCAGTTGGGAACTTGCCAGATTGCGTTACACCGCAACTCTGTGACTTTTCGTTTTTTTTTTTTTTTCTTCCTAACCAAGAATTGACGTGTTTCTAGCGAAAAACAATAAAAAAGTGATAAGTGCGCGAGAAAAGAGAAACCGGTAAAAGTTTGGGAGCTCCGCCCAAATGTGCTTGAATATACCAAGGAACAGGGTGTCATGTCATAGGGTGAACTCCCCCCGCAGATCTCGAACGCTCCAAAAGCGCTCCATTTGGAGCGCGCATATTCCGGTCGCGGATCTGGCTCGAGTTGGTCATCTTCCGCTCGTAGATATCTGGCAGTGCCCGCCCCGTGGAGCACCTCCAACACCGCCAATCTTGATCCGCGGAATTTCAGGGATCTTGGCGGAAGTTGACAAAAGCGCGCTACGTCATTTCCTTTAACTCGGCGGTGCGCATGCGCGGCTAGGTTTGCTAGGTCGCGGGAAGGGCCGGGCCGTCGAGTTCGATCTCTTCGGATGCTCCGGTTGTTTACGCGGGATTGTAACGGCTCGAACGCTTTTACTTCGCGTAGATTAGGGATACAAACCCGGAACTGGAGCGTGGCAAATCGTAAGCGCTGACATCTGTGATCGTGAGAGGAAGAACGAGAAAGAGAACGACAGAAAATCTGGAGGGAGACGCAAAGTTAGGCCTGTTCATTTTGAAGCCAGTGATTGTTTACCTTTTTACACTGCATGCCGCCGGCGTTTTCTCGTGCAATAAAGCAAGAACAGATTAGGCAACGACCGTGCAAGTGATGGTTTGTTGCCTCTTTGCGTTTATTAAAGTGTTACCAGCAATCTGAACTCCACCAAGGCGATCGCTGTGCGTGCCCCGCCGCTTGGAGGCGGCCGAAAGGTATGTGACGGTGTCGAACGCGGACGTCTTCCTCGTTATTTCTGACACGGGCTCTGTTGTATGAATATACCACAGAGCCCGTGTCCCGGCCTTTGTCGCGTGTTATTTCTGCAACTAGACAGTGACAGTTGCGACTGGTCGCCGAAAAGCTCAGTCGGCTGAGGCGTTGGTTGGCTTGCCAAGTTCGAGCAGTGGCCATTATGAACGGCCCACCGTTTCGGGCGGGTCGCTACAAAAATTTGAGTTCATCTTCAGCTCGCCAATGTGAAGCGAGCCCCATGGAGTTGAATTTTGCCTCCCTCGCTGATTTTGGAAAGCCCTCCGGATCTACCCGTGGGATTCACCAATAGACTCAGAGCAACGGTTCTCAAACTTTTTAATTTCAAGGAGCGTGCATCTCTTCCAATACCAAAAAAGAAAAAAATAAACGTGCCGATTTTGGCGTTAGTGTAGTCAAGCAGTGCAGATGTATATATACCTTGTAAGCAACAAAACATATTCTATATAGCGGAAGGCCTTGTACATAGTCATGCATCAATAAACGGCTCATATTTCTAAAATGGTTCTTAAACTGAATGAACATTTTTCTTAGGGGTAGGGACGACCAATAAAATTTGCAGTGCTTCGTCACGGCACTTTGCGTCTTAGTGCATTTGCTATCAGCGACTAAGCCATTCACACACAGTGCTTGCGCAGCGGCGCGGAGAGCAAACCCACAAAAAAAAAAAATCAGCGTCGTTTGACGCTGCTTGATTTCCTGCATCGCATTGTACCGTCGGATGGGGTCGTACATAATCTCAAACGGAGAATAGGAATCCAGTTTCTGAACTCATATTATAAATGATAAAAAAGTCGAATTTGGGGGCTTTACGTCTTTGAACCAAAGGAGGGCATCTGGCACGCCCCAGCGAAAGACTGAGGACTGATTCCTAACACCTGGATATCCCTGCTGACCTTCAAACGAACAGTTACACGGCGCTTTGTCCGCAACAAGCCTCCGTCAAATTTGTGGCACCTCGTCCGGGATTCAAGCCCGCCAACTGGGGATCCGTAAAGCCGGGGTCACACTGCTCATACATCATACAGAAGACAGTCTGCCAACACGAGTCAAAGCAACATCCGTGGTTCAAATGCCGTTTGCCAAGTTTTCTCCTGGAACCCATTGCCATGCGGCATTCGAAGCAGGGATCTCGCGGTAACTCGCGTCCGAATCTGTGTGGAGACTGTCTTTTGTATGACGCATAAGCAGTCTGACCCCGGCTTAAAGGGGCCCTGCAACGACCATTCGACTGGTTTTTAATTTGCACCGAACTGGAGCGCACTGAACGTATTAACGTAGTGAAACTTTTTTTTTCTCGAATTTCGCTTTATTTTAAAAGTTATAGGCAAATGAAATTGTCAATAATAAGCAAAAAATATCCTTGTTCATGACATCCTTGGCCCTGGCTTGGGTGGCCGTCAACTAGAGGAGGGGTAGTGAGCTCAGCGAGCGCTCACGGCTGCCGCACCCCGTGTCGACGGCTCGAGAGGGCGACACTAAAGCATGAGCAGGATAGGCTGTATGAAGCGGGCAGCCAGGGCGGCTCGCATTGCAATTGCTGCGCGACTAAACACTAATTCGGCATGACAATTCGTTGCCCATAAACGACAGCAAACACGGGGTAAAGACCAGTTCAGAATGCGAGCAACGTCACGCTGCCATACCGCCAAACGTCCAAACCGCAAGCCAAACCTGCTCGCCGAAGGCCTTGGGAACGCACGGAGCCGGCCGGATCCTCGAGCCCATACGACCGCAGCGCCGCCGCGTACGTCCGGGACCTTTCCGCGTCGGCGCCTTACCCCACTACTCCTTTCTAGTATGCGCCGCCTTTTCCACCGCTTGGTGATGGGTATGTCGCGGGTGATTTTGTGTTTCCGTACTTTATAAACTGCATTCGTTTATTTTCTGGTCTAAAATACTGGACAAAAACTACTTTCATAAATAATTAAAACATTTTGTATTTCGACAAAAAAAAAAAAGCTTTTAGCGGCTCTGACCAGTAGTAAGGCCAGGACCAAAAACGTCACGATGTCGTCACATATCACGCGCTTTCAGCACCGCGGGTCGCCCCCATAGGTGGGGGAGGTTTCCGCGTCGTCCGGTTAAAATATGACGCACTGATATTTAGTTACTCTCTCAGTGCCGGCTGGCTTGGCTGAACCTTAAGAGATGTTGAAACCGCGAAAAGGGTAGACGCATAAATAGGAGGCGCAAAGCAAGCAGTGGCGGATCGCGGATGATAAGATTATCATCGCGTTCCGCCACTGCTAGCTTTGCGCCTGCTTCACGAGTGGTAACTTTGGCGCGCCCCCAAGTTTTCCACGAGCTTCAAGTCTTTCTAAAAAGAGTTGATTTAGTGGTTTTTGATGGCGCTCACTAAGTTTTTAATTGGAAGCATATGTCTGTTTTCAGTCATTATAAAGTTAATTAACGAATTATAAATCATTAGCCGGCTTATCGCAAAGATTAGCCACCCACATAATGTCCCCCTGGCCGTATGGCTCACCTGCACAAACCGCGTATGTGTAACTTTAACGGCTTTTTTAAACAAATCTGTAAAGCTCGCAAAAAAAAAAAAAAAAACCCTGTATGAATGTATATATACAGCGTGTTTCACGTAAGTGTGACAAAAATTCCTAAAATTGGTCTATTCGAGTTAACAAGATAATTTTCTAGGGACCGCATTACGGCTGAACTCCATAGAGCGAATTATGCGACGAATAACTGACGAACGCCGCCCGACGGCACGCTCGCTTTGCGCGCGACATAGCACCCGCTGTGCTGATACCACGCGCAGAGCAAAAGCCGCCGGGCGATATTCGTCGATTTTTCGCAGCATATTCGTCCCATGGAGTCCAGCCTTTACTCGTGGTGGCGGACGTCAAAAAATGCGCGATACGTTCTAATAAGTTCGCTAATTTCAAAATAAGTTCGCCTTCAGTCCTTGTTTCCCTTTTGGCTGATCCGAAAGGAATGAACTTCAAACGTCATATATATATATATATATATATATATATATATATATATATATATATATATATATATATATATATATATATATATATATATATATATATATATATATGACGTTTGAAGTTTATTCCTTTCGGATCTCATATATATGTATATGTATGTATGTATGTATATGTCTGTATGTATGTATGTATGTATGTATGTGTGTATATGTATGTATATCTATGTATGTGTATGTATGTGTATCTATGTGCATGTATGTGTGTGTGTGTGTGTGCGTGCGTGCGTGCGAGTCTGGAAGCCAGACACAAAAACAAATATTTTTGTCAAGTTTTAATTTATTTTCGTGAAATAAAAGTTTCACGGCCCATCGCCGAAGTTGACAACAAGCAATAATAAAAAAAATATTTATTATTATTATTTTAGATCCCAGCTCTTAGGGGCCCGTTTCCGGCTTGTGCGGCGTCGGCGTCGCCGTCGCCGTCGCCGTCGGCGTAACCGCGCGTAACCCTCGTAACCCTCACGAGGGTTACGAGAGTTACTCTCACGAGGGTTACGAGGGTTACCCTCACGAGGGTCACGAGGGTTATCCTCACGAGGGTAACGAGGGTTATGAGAGTTACCCTCACAAGGGTTACTAGGGTTACGAGGGTTACCCTCATGAGGGTCACGAGGGTTATGAGAGTTACCCTCACGAGGGTCACGAGTATTACCCTCACAAGGGTTACTAGGGTTATGAGAGTTACCCTCACGAGAATCATGAGGGTTACCCCGTGAGGTCACGTGATCCCCATGAGGTCACGTGATCCCCATGAGGTCACGTGACCCCCTGATGTCACGTGACCCCCTGAGGTCCCGTGACCCCCCCCCCCCCCCCCCCCCCCGCCGAGGTCACGTGACCTCATGGAGTCACCTATCCCTCAGTACCCTACCATCCTATCCCTCAGTACCCTTCCATCCTCCTCCTCAAGAGCTGCGCTCTGATCCGGCGTTACAGGGAGTTGTAAACCGCTTTCATTTTTTTATTATTATCTTTCTGATATATCTGAAGTGTATTTTCTTTGCGATGCTGGAAATCACTGAAATCAACATTGTAATGTTTTCTTTCTGAAAGCCCTCCACTCAATGTCTTCAAATTTTGTACAATATATGGGGTGACCCAAGTCGCCAGGCCCGATCTAAAATGGACCGTAAAAATCGACACCTGCACGTAGCAATCTAAACTTTTCGTCAAAGGTGTATTTCACAGGTCGGTTTTTTCATCTAAAATTCCAAAGCGTAGCTCTCTTTTTGTAAAAAAATAGGGCTAAGAAACTTGCCATGGTGTACGGCGGGCGGCGACACACGCGACCAAGTCTAGTAGCGGGGTGTGTTTGGCGTTCGTATTGACAGATGGCGTCGGGAGCTGCGCCCGAAGGTGCAGCCGACCAGCGCAAGAAAACAGACGACACGCAGACGAAATCCATTGCCAGCAAAAGCGCCGTCGTTATGCAGGCGCGTTTTTGTTTTTTGTACTTGAAGTTTTGCTTTTATTGTTCGCATTTATTTTGTAACCAAAGGTAAATTTCAAGAAGATTATGTTCATTTTAATACACCACGGTGTTCGCTAGCCGTTGCGATAAGGAGGTAGCGCCATCTATCAATACGAACGCCAAACACACCCCGCTACTGCACTTGGTCGTCTGTGTTGCCGCCCGCCGCAGACCCTGGCAAGTTTCTTGGCACTATTTTTTTACAAAAAGAAAGCTACACTTTGTAATTGTAGAAAAGAAACCCGACCTGTGAAATACACCTTTGACGAAAAGTTTAGATTGCTACGTGCAGTCGTCGATTTTTACGGTTCATTTTAGATCGAGCCTGGTGACTTGGGTCACCCTATATATTGCAGGGTTCGGTTCGTACTCCTCACCCGCAAGAAGGACAAACGAGGCAGACACCAAAACACACCTTTTTACTTCGGCAGCCGGCCACCGACTCCCGGCCGCCCGAGGCCGAACGTGGCTCAGGCTTGGCTCGGGCGCACGTTGCGCGTCGGGCGCCGAGCGCGAGTTCTTTTGCGCAGTGATGGGCCGCAAGGTCCACAAACTCCCCCTTCCCCCTTCCCCCCTTCCCTGTCCACTAGTCCCGTGGCTGTCCTCTCTGGTGTGTGACGGTAGAGGAGGAGGGGGTTGTGACGATGCATAGGCGGCAGAATGCGTGTCTTGGAGGCCGGGGGGATCGGTGGCCGATTGGGCTAGCGATCACCAGCTCGGAGCACGTGGAGCGAAAGTTCGCACTGCAGAACCGAGGATCCTGGGTTCAATCCCCACCCCTGCCCTTTTCGATCTGGATGAGCATCGTACCGGTGTGCGGTCGTGTGTCACTACTGCGTGGTGCCGGTGGCAATCAGTTCGTCGAACGACGTTTCATGGACAAATCGTTTCGTCGACACTGCGATGTTTCATCGACAGATCGTTTCGTGGAAACGAGCACCCGCTCATATCATCGACAGACGTTGCGACGTTTCGTCGACAGCTCGCTCTGCCAGCTCCGCCAGCTGCAGCTCCTCGCGGCCTCTGCGCCTGCGCGGCGCGCGGCCTTGTGCTGGATGGATGGATGAATGGATGAAAGGGGAAGCGTTGTCAAAGCCGGAAAGTTTTGTTCTCGACCACTGTCCTTTATCAAATTAGATTTTAAAACATTCAACAGTATGCGCTGCTCTTGAGGGCTATAGGCTTTTGGCAGCACACGTGATCGAGGTACCTGTACGCCATCGAATGCAGCCCTTCGCGGGCTGGCCGCCGGCACTCCGATTGTTTTGACGAAGTGGCAGGGTCGTTTCCAGATCAAGTGTATCCTTCCGCGCGTCGCGTCTTTTGGTAGAATCCTCAAGAGCCACCTGAACATAGCATAAATAGTCCAAACGTCAAAACATAAAGCTCTTTAAAAATATGAAAAAAATAGGCCTGTTTGCGATGCACACGGCCATTCTATCGTTGAAAATGGCATAAAATGGTTTTTAAGCTAATTGGCATCTGGTCTTAGCCGCTAGCACTAAACTTTGGAGGAGACTGAGCATTCGGTTAAGCGTAGTTTACTTTTACGGTGATAAAACACGGTTCTTTTTTCCTCCAAGTACCGGGTATTCAACGTTCTGTACTTACCAGATCGCATACGATTTTTATACTTTAGCATTTTTAGCTCTGGATATTAAATAACGCAATAATTCTGCATATGTTATGTCGTTACTGAAATTTTGCATGCACATAAACCAATATGCGACTATAGAATATTAGATTTGGAAGCCGCTCTTTTATGCAAAGAGCTGGGTCACGAACTTGCCCCTGGTATCTGTCTGCTGGCATCGATAAAAACATTTGAATGTCGCGTGTGAGGACAAGTCGACTGTTGCCGACAGTTCTCGTCTAATGGTACTACCGCCTTCAAGGCCTTGCATGTGGCGGCTGCTCGAGAGAAGCTATATAATGCATTAAGTTGCACATTTTATATCAACCGTGGTTTACTTTGTGTAATAAGACTAAACTTGGGGTAATGTTTTATTTATGTTTTACCAATTCTCGTTTGTTTGTTTTTTTCATTGCATTCTAGCGTTTTTTAGGTTTACTCCCAGGCACCGTGCTCGCGGGAGTGCGAGATTCACTGTTTATCGTGCTTTCATTATTTATTTTTATTTTACATTGTTTACAGCCCCCTTCTTATGTAATGTCCTTTTTAAACGGCCCTTAAAGATAAATGACGATGAAACGATTGCGACTAAACAGTTCTTTCGCGTATAAGTCACAGAGCCAGTAAAACACTGCATCACTTTTCCTTTTGAATAATTGAGGGCAATGCACATGTTTAATTTGAATTGAAATATTAGGGTTTTAATGTAGCAATAAAAGACTGCAAGCTGAATTTTCGTTTAAAAATAACCAATAGAAAAAAAAAACAGTGTCCACGCCTTTTTCCGCGACCCACCTTTCTATCGAAGTTTTCTTTTGCGCCTACGGATATTTTTATTCACAACTTCTCTTCTTCCAGTAACTTTCGGTTCCATGAACGGGCATCGGAACTTGCAAATATCCGACCAGGCCGTGCGCGAGGTCCTGTGCGGTCTTGCTTATTCCATGTGACACGGATGAGAGCGAGAGGGTAGCGCAGTTGCTCTCCTTGGAGAGCAACTGCACTAGACATCGTCTTTGTCATCTGTTACAACCGCGTGTACCTTGAGTTTCCGGCGTTCCTTTCAGAGCCGCGGAGAAAAGAAAAAGAAAGAAAAAAAAAGTTTGTCGACGAAACGTTTCAGGGTGGTGCTGTCCACGAAACGAGTTTCGACGAAACGTCACAGTGTCGACGAAACGTGTGTCCATGAAACGTGTGTCCACGAAAAGTTGTCCACGAAACGTAATTCCACGAAACGAGTTTCGACGAAATGATAGGGACCCGCGTGGTGCACGTTAAAGACCCCAGACTAGCGGCTGTACTTCACTGGCTAAATTGCTCATCTACAGCTGGGAGACGGGTTTACTACGGTTTAGAGAATGCCATTTCGTCGAAGCACGTTTTAGAGAATGGGCACGTTTTATCGAAGCACGGTTTAGAGAAAGCAGGGGCTCAGTTTAGAGAAACGCCGTTTATAGAAAAGGGGACGCTTTTTTAAAAGAGGCTTTCCTACTTCTCGCGTGTATCACTGGTCCGCGTGTTAACCCATGCCCCCCGCTGCGCTCCCGCCGCTTCGCGGCGGCAGTCTGCGGCGGCTCATTACAAAAATGTTAACTCACCTGATTTACCCGTACAGGCCGCTTCGCGGCGGCCGAATTCGCTAAAAGGAGGCTCGTCGCCATTTTCTCTAAACTGGGTTCTCTATAAAGGCATTCGATAAACCGGGGTCGGTAAAATGGCGTTCGCTAAAACGAGCTTCTCTAAACCGCATGCCTCCGCTGGGAGACTCGTCGCCCGTTGAGGCAGACCAACTTCTAGGCTGTATAAACATCCAGACAACCTAATTTTTTTTCTTGGAGGCCGCCTCCAGATTGGTGATGCGGTTGTTACAGTTGTCCATGAAGTCCTCGAAGGACGGCGTGCCGTCAGGAAGCTTGAAGGGCAGCTCCACGTCATTTAGGAACGCCTGGTTTGAGTACCCGAGCATCTTGATGTCGGAGATGGGTGCGTTGTTTTGGTGACCCACTGCTCTCCTTGGCCAGATGGTCCTCCATCTTCACCATGGCACAGCGCCGTTCTTGATTTTCAGGAACTTGATCTTGACGACGTTGCCGTACAAGCAGAGGAGGTTGAAAAGCTTTTCGACGTTCATCTTCTCAGAGTTGAGGCCCTACACCCTCAGCACGGACGACTGGTGCGGACATGCCGCATGCGTGGATGAGTCGGTACCCCCGGGGCTGAAGCGGGTACCGTAGTGCTCCGGTGGACCGCCGTACAGGCGCGGATCCAAGGGGGGGGGGGGGGCGACGGGGGCGACCGCCCCCCCCCCCCCCAAACGAAGTCGACAACCCCCCCCCCCCCCCCCCCCGTCTCGGAGGGCAATTTGATATGGGTGGACCCCACCCGAAATAAAACCGACAACCGGCCTGCCAGGTGCACGTGGTAGAAGGCTCGGTACTCAAGGACGAGGGTTCGAAATAGTGTAGGTCGCACCCTAGCAGGCACACTTGTACTCTGAACTTGGCGAGCCACTCCGTCGCTTCAACCGAGACTGAAGTCCGCGGCGGCGGTTTCAAAGCACGGTTTGCAGCCAATAAGTCGGCGCAGCGGCGAACATCTAGGGGCCGTCGGCGCAGTGTGGTTCTGCGGCGGGTAAAACAAAAGGCACAACCGGAGTCCTGTTTATGCTACTTTAGAAGAGTATACTAGTTAGTTACGGTTAGAATGACTCAAAAAAAAGAAAGAAAGAAGAAAACCTGCGAAGGAGACATCGAGGCCCTCCAGACTCCGAGCAGGTGCCTCATAGCGGCGCGTATCAAAGATGTGCCGTCCGCCTCCGCGTGAGCAAGGTTCACCGCGTCTCCGGGAGTCGGCTTTGTCTCTTTGCGGTGAAGACGGGTGCGTCGGAAGAAATAAAAAAGTCTAGCGGAAAACAAAACGAGGTCTTGTTTCTTTTTAGACGCTCTCGCCCCGTCTTCGCCCATCCCGATCATCTCAAACACCGCCGCCTCCTCTGCGCCTTTGCAAAGCGACACAAACGAGGAGCGGTTTGCGTTTAGTGTTGGACGAAGGGACGAGAATACATTTCTTTTACATGTGCCGCTGCGAAGCACTTGCTGGGAAGCTAGTCTCCAGTATAGGTGCCTACATGTTTCCGCTTCTCCGCTGCTTAGGGTGGCGACAACGTTTGTGATACCTGTTGCCGACAAACCAGTGTTGCCTACCTCGTTACCATGGCAACCTCCGCTGTTTTCGTCGACCATTTTGTCACACTCGCCGGTCGTGCGCTCGCACTACGCCGCTAATCCTCGTTAGGGCTAGGGAGTGCTCACCGCTCTCGTTCTGACGGCGAGGTTTCGGCGTGCAATGCCGGTCTGTTGCGTTCCATTTTGTCGCAGGAACTCGTGTTTCGTTAAAAGCAACGCACACTCCCAGCTCGTAACTTCAAAAAAAAAAAACAAAAAAAAACAACAAAAAAAAACAACACACTAATAAAGAGACGGACAGCCACCACGACCGCCATCCCACTAAGCCTCCGACTCCTCTTATAAACGGGAACGGAAGTGGCCTCACAGTGTTGCCGGTGTTTCAAAACTACAGAAACTCAACATTGTTTACGTTTAGCGAATTAAGAAGTGGAAAAAATGGCGGTGGGAGAGGATCTGGGAAAGGGTAACAAAAAGTTGGCGCCACCCTAAAGCGGAGCGGAAACGTGTAGGCACCCTAGTCTCCAGGCTTCCTTAACGTAAAACGAGCCGCGGTGCCCGAGTTGATGTTTCTTGCGGCCGTCTTTCCTCTCCCAGGGGTCGCGTGCCCGTAGTTTGTTCGCCGCGGTCTTTTCTCTTTGTTCTTAATTGAGTCAAAAAGAAAAACGGAACATCGAGACAACTTTGCACTTTTTTTGTTTATTCCTTTCTTCGATCTTTTTTTTTATATAACGGTTTTTCCCCGTCTTTGCGTGTTGGTCTGTATCTTGCCTCCTTGTCAACTATGGAAGAAAAAGCGCGCGCTTAAAAGAGAAAGAGAGAGATAGAGGAGACATTACGGGAGGAAGGAGAAACAGTTGGAAATTAAATGCCACCATGAATGGTAGCGGGCGGCCGTGACTCTGGTCGGGATCGCAAGAGACTGCGTTATCTTGTTCCGGAGGGGGCGTCATTTCAGCGAGTCCTTTTCCCGCCAAGCGGCGCAACTCGTCGTGGGACCGTTAGGGAAAGAAGAGTCATTGGGTGGTCATCGGTCGTCGTATGAACTCTGCATGCCAGGGATTTCCCTAGACCCCCCCTAAACGGGGTTTAGACCCCCCCTCGTTTTTCCGAAGGCACCCCCTTAATTCACAACGACTCCTATATTCGCAATGCCCCCCCCCCCCCCTTTAACCCCCCCCAAAAAAATTTAGACACCCCCCCTGATTTCTATTCCTGGGGAAACCCCTGCTGCATGCTGTCCTCGAGCTAACCAGGGAGAGAACACCTACGCGACTGTGAATGAACTGTGCACCCGTGACGCGACTCGTACCGCTGCCTCTGAATCGTTGATGCCGAAAGGTTAGTACTTTTTCCGGGTTTATATTGTTTTCAGAGACCCGCTATCGATCCGGGCGCGCGCTTCAGAGCATGCTTCGAAGTGGCAGCGCGAGCTCCCGTAACAAATAGCGTTGCATGAAAACAGTACCCACTAAAACCCTCTGCTGTTGCTAGCCAATTGTGGTCATTGCTGCCTTTTAATCTCTGTAGTTGCCGAGTGTGAGCTCATTTCATTTCTTTTTATGAAATGTATGTTTATTATCTAGCCCATGGGTCTGTCTCACTTAGACTACGAGTCCCAGCGACGGTGCGTGTGTGTGTGTGTGTGTGTGTGTTTGTGTGTACCTCACATTTAAAGGGGCACTGACACGTCAAAATCATATTTTTTTTATTATCCGAAACGATTGAAAACGGTGCCGGGACATTACCCTCAAAATACGAAACTTGGGAATTCAGTATTTGTGAATTAAAAAAACAACTTCCAAATGCCGAATTTGAAGTTCCCGCGCGATCCCCGCCAGTGCAGTCAGTCAAATTTTGCGGTCTCCTGCGACTCGACTTTCTCTCGGACCTCCGCTGACCCGATGCGAGGAGCAGGCGAGCTGGCGCGCGGGAAAAAACCGGTTTCTTCCCCAACTCGCCGATCTGCTCGAGCACCGCCAAGTTTTCTGAGAGAGGACACACATCTAGGAGGGGACATCTCACCGAACTCTGATTTTTGGTATTTCAAAAAAAGGGGCCGTAGTGCGTTCGCAATTGCGTTAAAAAACATGTTTTACGATTGCCGTTATTAAATGTTATAGAAATGTCACCTACAAAGCTTCTAAATTTCCTGATTTTTGACGTCACCGATCAAAAGAAGCGAGGAGGTAGCGGCGGGAGATTTAAACGCCAAAAATAAAAAGGCGCGCGCGCGCGCGGGGAAATTTTTTTTCGCGATGCGTTTTTTTTTGCGTGTCTATGACTACAACTTGCGTCGTTTTAGACAATAAAAAAAATACGACCTTTGGGGTGTCAGTGCCCCTTTAAGGCCGCCACACAGCGTACCGGGTAGGAACCGATCTTTGCGAAGCCAGTTTCGTCCCACTTCCCCGGTGTTGCGTGAAACGTAAAACCAAGAACATGGCGTGAATCCTATTCACTTGACATCCTTACAAATTTTCCGCCCCCCCCCCCCCCAAAACGGAGTTCTGGATCCGCCCCTGCCTCCGTAGCGGTCCTGGGTCCGTTGGGGGGAGCCAGGATTTTGTTTTGGGCGGGGAGGGGGGGGGGGCGCCCATGAGAAAATGCTGTATGAGGGGGAGGGGGGAGAGGAGGTCCCAGCAAAATGGAAGATATCGGGGGGGGGGGGTGCCGTAGCTGTTGTTGTAGCCACTACAGGGGCTGCTGAATTGGATGTCTCAGGTCCCGCTGTTAGTCGTTGCGTTCAACGGCGTGGCTCAGGCCGGTAGAGGGTTCTCGGTCGTCCACTGCGTTGCTGTAGTCCCGGAAACCACGTGACTCGTCGATGAGGGCGGGAGAACCTCCGACGATGCTTGTGGCGGAAGCGCGACATGTCGAAGAGCCGAGAAGAACTAAAAAAAGAATCAGCAGTTGTGGTCTGTAGAGGCTTCTTCTACGCGAAAGCGTCAATAGACAAGTTAAATTTTCGAGCACACTATCAGTGTCTACCGCACAGAAATACGCGCAAATTCAGTAGAGTGCGGGAAAGTATTCGTTCTCACCAAAGCCTATGGCAACACGCATCTTTTTTCGAGTCTTCGTCTTTGTCAGCAACATCAGAAAAAGTCCTGGCAAAATTAAGCGTGTTTTTCGTTATCACCCGGATCGGCATCACTCTACACCTGCGAGAGATGTTCATCATCCAATTCATAATACCGTTTGAAGTTGGTTACATGAACGGGTCTACGGAGTCGTCCAAACTCACAGTGGACGAGCGTGGACGAGAGGCGTGTGGCCTTCTCTCGCACTCGCTACGGACCGTCCCATCTGTTCGCCAGGGAAGCTGTGAAACCTCTGGAGGCGTCACTAAGTGGGTGTGTACGTCGGAGTACAAGATCTCTAACTTCAAATCGCATGTCCCGGTGACCACGATTGCACTGCTGATCCTGCCGTTGCGACGTCCAAGCTCTCCCGGGCATCAAGAACGATGTCCCTTAGTCTGCGTCGTAAGCTTCCTGCAAACTGACCATATGATCGAGCAGCGCCAGGATTGTTGGTTGTGCAGGTGTTTCCCAGCGGGAAAGTCAGCTCGTTTCCGAAATTAAGGCAAGCAGGCGTAAAACCAGTAGACCGGTTCACGACTCTGCGTGCTGCGAACTTATGCTCTGGGAGCTTTGCGTCCCTGTCAATGTGACGTTCGGTGGGAGCCATTAACATAGAGTTTAAGTTCCGGTTCACGCGCTCTGGGATGATAGCCAGTGGGCGATAGGGAAACGTCCACCTGTGTTGTATGCCGATTGCGGCACTGAGTCTCGGAACACTTTGCTGGGAATATAAGTAGCGTTGTCGCTAATCAATTTCGCCGGAAATCCGAAGCGTGTAACGTCTCCATCAGACAAGACCAGATTTTTTTTTTTTAACGTCAGCGATCGCAATGCAAATAGCTCCACCCACTTGTCAACGTGATCAGTGACAATCAACAGGTGCTGGGTGTCATGCAGACTGCGTGAGAAAGAGCCCTTGGCGTCAACGGCAACGCATTTCCACGGGGATTGACTCACTACTGGCTGCATGAAACCAGGGGGATGACCACCTCGGGGTTTCGCTTTTTGAGAGACCGGGCATGAGAGAGCGTACCTCACCACCTCCTGACGAATGCCTGGTCAAGTAGCAGTGCGGCTTAACTTTTCAAAAGCCTTGCAGCCACAACTGTGACCAGCCAGGGCTAAGTCAGGGTAATACCTAATGAAATACGCGCGAAGTCGGCGAGGTACCACGGCTTGAAAGATTGTACCTGTGGAGCCACTGTTTTCGGGTTTCAAACCATTTTTCTGAAACAAAGATTGTCGATGTTCCATCCCACGCGGTGACAAGAAAAGTGCATTGGGTGAGGTGCCCGATTTTCAGTCGCAAAAAGTGCAAAATACTTTTTTGCATACATCGTACTGGTGTTAAAGGGTCTCTCCACGATAAAAATAGCGTCATTGCAGCCCAAAAGCGGGAGAAAAACAGAACGGATATTCATAAAGTTCCAAAACAGCTGAAGTTTAACCATCTTTAAAAAGGCCCACAACCAAAGGAGTACGCATTAAGTAAAAAAGAAGAAAGAAAAGACTGAACACTTCTAACTACAATATCAGAGTGTAGACGCTACCTAAAAAAAGTAACGAAATTCGTTATCCATTACTTGCAAATAAAAAGAACGCGTTAGTCAAAATAAAAAGAACCCGTTACCGGTACCGCTACTGATAAAAAGTAGCGCGCGTTACTTCTGAGTCATTTTTTATTTATTAATTAAATCATTTTACGGTTTTGACATTGCAGGTATGCGTAAGCGCCATAATTAAAAATATTATACCCAGGCAAAAACTTAACATAATTACCTTGTATTTCTTACAATTTTCATTTTGAAAGTATGTGGGATAAGTGCGAGAATTCATGACCTGACCCCTAAAAGCACGAAAAACATTGAAGTGTAAATTTTTTTAGGTATTGGGGAAAAGGTGTAAGGAGTAACGTAACTACGTTACTCGAAATAAGTAACGCAATTACGCTGTTCATTACTCTTTTAAAAAAAGTAAGGAGTGCATTACTATGTTACCGAAAGTGAGACGTGAAATGTAACGCCATTACTGGCAACGCGTTGCCGCCAACACTGTACCACACTACGCAACAAGGTCACCCAAGGACACCAACACAAGGAAACGCAAAGCACACTCCACCACCACACGTTCCCCAAACATAAGAAAAGAACGGCCACACCTACCAAACACAAAATAAAATTTAAAAACAACTTAGACCAGCAAAAAAAAGTTAGACACGTTTTAACAGTTTTATAAGTCCAGAGACATGTTACTAGAACACGCAACCTCGCTAGATATCCGCAAAGGCTCCCTTACGATACGTTTGTAACTAGTGTTCTTTTTATCTAGAATTTTAGTCTCGTTCCGCACAACACAGCAATCAGAGACTGCTAGAAACATACTTAGACATATCTGAAGATTCACTCTTAATATTTACAACACGCTTGTGTTGGCATAGCCTATCGTTAGCCCCACTTTTCAGGGGGATTTCATAAACAACTCGAAGGTCACAAGCCACCGACGGTTCACTGAGCTTCCTGCCGCATTTCGCGCATTCTGCCACAAAGGGCGTTAATATATCCCAACCAAAGATCCGCCGTTTTAAATACAACTGTTATACCGAACCTACTTACAATCAACTTCAGGTTATGGGAAACCACATGAAAGTAACGCAGGCAGACAACCTTGCTTTTATCTAAGCCCTCTACGGGTTGCTTCTTAGCAAAAGTTACTAACTGGAAAACAACAGACGACACATTATTCCTGCTATAATTCGCCAACGACAACCCGACAAACTGTCTTTTTCAAGCCTCGCAAAAAAAACACCATGCACACATGAAAATGTCAAAGTATTCATTAAGACGGACGTGACCACATCTCTCTTCACAATTTTCAGATTGCAACTCAACCTAGAGAGCAAAGGTTCCGAGCCCGCCTTCCCAAACTCCCAACTTGTAACTCAGGTTTTGTAATTAGAAACCTGATAGTATGATACCCATAAACTCCAACCACCTTTCGTTCGACACTTCCTCTGAAAAGGACAGCTCAGGAGCTGTTTCAAGGAAACTAACCTTAACCTGACCGACCCCTACCTTGTCCAAACAGCACATCAAAATATCATCTACGAACTAAGACAGAATCCCTTAGATACGCCTACAGCGCTTCTTCGACGACTAGATCAATCACTCTGTGATATATCTCCGAAAGGACAGGCGCGACGCGAAAACAGATGCAAATGCCATTTTTCTGACTAAACAGTCCTTTCTGAATTTAAGTAACGGTGACAGTCAAATAAAGCTGGACAGGATAAGGAAACTACCTACATCAATTCCGGACAGAGACTGAAAACTCCCCAAATTATCTTCAAGAAACCCGCGCAACCTCAACAGAAAGGAACAGAGTGATTTAACGAATAAAACAAGTATTTGCTGTCTAGAGAAAACATGACCGTTGGTCCTCACGTCTCGCGTAAGTAGGTACCTTCAAATACGCTGTTAAAATATCAAACCAAAATAACTATCAGTTCATCAGGAAAGTATTCGAGGAGCTAAGATTTTGATACACACATTTTCGTTTCGTCCCTCAACGAAACCTGTGACGTAACAAGGTGACTAATCGCTACGTCACGCCTTTTTCGGCTCCCCTCCTTACCAACACCGAGCCACCCTCCCGAGACACTCGACATGTATGTCGGACGAGAGTCTCATTGTAAGCTTATATAGAATGCTCTGGTCGGTTAGATGGATGGATGAATGGATGGATGGCTATACCCTTTGTAACGGACGGTAGCTTGCGCCACCTTGCCTAAGTCTAAAAAGACGAACATATGATTCCTCCCGCCATTCCAAGACATTGCTCTTTGCCTTTTCCTCCCGGCGAGGGAGTCGCCAATTTTGCTCCGGTCAAGCCTTGTCGGCGTTACCCCAGCACCGGAACCACTTGGAGACAGGATTAAAACTTTGAACCGGAGCCACGCGGGAAGGAGTCCCAAATGTTCCTCTGTCCCGCCTGTCCGGAGCTGTGATAGTTAGTTGTGCATCATTAGATTTTCCCTAGATAATTTCCACCAATCTTCTAATCACCTCTTTGTAACTGAAATTGTTTTATCTTCCGTCCCTCCATCGTCGCCAACAAAACCCAGGGTCCCGGCCAAATCCGCTACCCGCTCTGGGAGGGCCGGGTGAAGCCCCGTGCACTTCATAACCAAGTGATCCAGTGTCTAGCTCTCATAATGGCAGGCGGCCTAGAAAGTGTCTACCTCCTGAAATTTAGCCCTATACATTCTCGTCCTCAAAAATTCCGTTATCGCCTCAAACTGTAAAAAAACTTCCCAGTGGATTGTCAAACCCATTTTCCTTCCTTACGTCCTATTTTTGTGACCTGCAAAATGTTAGAGCTGATTTTCCCTGCATTCTTCCTTCCGATATTTCCCTTTCTACCTCTTTCACTCCCCTTTCCCCTGAAGTAGTCTGCTTAGCCGCATCACTATTGTGTAGGTATTTAAATGTAAGCCTTCGGGTTCGGTCTGTCCATTTTGTGTACTAACTTTTTATGTATAAATACTTGAACACTTTCTGTGCTCACCGCGTATCAAGTATTTTACTCAACCTTTGTTAAAATTTCAACTTACTAATTCCCTCCCTGCTCTCAAAAGACGACCATCCCATGTCCCCTTGTACTCCCCCATTTAATGTCTTTCCATGTGCTCCCAGTGCCAATCTGCCGACGCGTCTTTGTCGAATTCCTAATCCTGATTGAACCTCTGATTTTATGCAGAGTGCCCCATTGCCCAAAGACAGCCCTGGTACCATGACTTCTTTCCTTCTACCCCTGACCACATCATATCTATATTAGTTCCATAGTGCCTTGAGCTTCATAATTGATTAATTTATTTTCCCTTTTTTAATTATATTTTCCTAAGGTTCCTCTAGATATTTCTTGCCTTCATTAAGCCATACTCCCAGATATTTGTAATTTCCTACATGGTCTATTATAATATCTTGAATCGTCGTTAAACACCATTACTCCAGACTTGTCACTACTAAAACCCATGCCCAAAGTGTCTCTTCCTCTCCACATATTCCAGGTAGTTCCTGAAATGTTATCTGCCATGAGTACTATGTCGTCCGCATACATCAGTCCTGGTATTACCTGTATTTCATTGCTTCCTTCTTCCATATAACTAACATCAAAACCAAAGTTGCTCTGCTCTAATTTCTTTTCCATTTCACTGAAATATATCATGAAGAGCAAAGGGGACAGTGAAAACACCTGCCTGAGCCCTCTTTTTATTGCTGCGGGTTGTGCAGTTTCTGCTTCCCATGTTATAACTATCTTATTGTCTGTGTGCACTTGCTGAAGAATCCTCACAAAATTTGCATCTAAATCACACTCCTTCAGCTGATCCTAGAGATTTTCCTGGCTCGCATTATCGCACGCTCCTTTGATGTCCAAATAAGCTAACCATAAACGGGACTAATTCTTCATTGCTATTTCTATACATTGAGTAGGGACGAATAAGTTATCGTCCAGTCTTTCATCTCTTTGGAATTCATTTTGGAGCTCTCCCAGCATTTGCATATTTCCTGCTCAATCCTCCATTCTTCGCTTTACTATCTACATAGCTAATCTGTATATATTAAGTCATATCGCCATTATCGGGCAATATGACAATGCTGCGTTCGTTTCCTCTGACTTTATATACTAGTCTCCCTTTACTTAGTTTTCAATCATTGGGTACCGCTCCTCCCATAATTATTTGGTTAACCACCTGGCGTAACTTCAATTTGCTTGCTTTTCCTACTTTATTTATGAGTCCCATGGGTACGTCGTCTGGGCCTGTCGCTGTACCTGCTGGAACCTTACTTTCTGCCATCTCCCATTCTCCTGTGGTCACCTCCATTGTTTGCTCCTTCTGCACACTGCTGTTGCCAGTGCTATCCACCGTCCCCCTGTGCTTAAGCTAGGAGAAAGACTCTTGAATTGTCTGCCTAATATATTCCCGTGCCTCTTCCCCTTCTACTTTTCACCTTTAATGCGTGGTCAGAACGTGTTGGAACCCCATTCGTCTTTTTCCCCTGCGATTTAATGTGTTCCCGAAACTTTTTTGCAGCATTCCTGTCTTTTTTTTATCCACTGGCAATTTTGGCCTATACCTCCCTTTTCCACAAACTGGCAGATGTCTTAACTATCAGCTGCGAGAGCATTATAACAACACGAACAAGACTGTTTCTGGCCATGTAGGGATTCAATGCCGAGACTAATTGTGATCCCCGGTTCACAAGATGAACTGTATTGGCGCGGAGTGGCGACCCTCTAATTAGAAAAATGATTGAAGCAGAGATGATCGCGCGGCTCGACGACAAGCGTATCAGCGCCCCTTCAGTTTTTTTCGTCCGCCAAAGAATTATACTATTTGGCGAAGCAGTCAATGTGATGAGCCCAGATTCCCAAGGTGCTTTTTTGTTGTTGTTCTCGTTTTCTTTGTACCATGGTCATCTTTCCTACATAGAGGTAGAAGAAAGGTGACTTGTATTCGCGGGGAGAAGCTCGATAGGGGCGCTTCTGTTTTCCTCACTCTGTAAAGTGCAGGTGTTCACATCGTGGTAATGTTTTCATTTTCATAGTGCATAGAAGCTGGGCATTGTAAGTGCTTGCACAAGCAGAGGAAGTTGAAGTATCCTCACTTAAAATCCTCACTCTGGGTCGTGAAAACAATCCACCAGGTGGCGATACCCAAAGCAAAGAAACGTTTGCAATGGGTTAAGGAGCTTATAAGTGAACGTAATCTTATAAAAACCCGAAAAAAAAAAAGAACAAAGGGGCGGTACATTGAATTGGTTTCGACAATCTCATTCGTTATGTCACAACTACATAATATTTTGGTTGTAGATTATTCAATAATTTGTGTAACGTTTTCATCTAATTTGCTGACTTGGTCTACATAAGACCACGCAAATAACGTTGGACGCCTAAACAACGTTGCTACTTCGTATAATGACAAAATCTTAATATTTAATTTAGAAAGAGTGTATGAGAGCCGCGTTCACGAGAAATTATCTTTAAAGTAGTTAAACGCAACAGAAGTGCTGAACACCAGTCGCAATTCACTGCACTAGATGAACATACTACTGCTTTCGCAATTACATCTTTGCCGTGATCGACTTGGCTCACTCTCTCTCCTCGTAAAAAAAGGAAACGCTAATAGTTCTCCCAGGAGGCGCGTTCGTCGCGCTCGAAAGCTGTGAAGCAACAGCCGCAACAGCCGACGCTTTAAGACTCCGGCGCGACCTTGACGATAACAGACGGACAGCTCGGGGCGCGGTTGTGAAGCCAGAGTCTCAACCCTAGTCAAACGAAGAGTGCAAGCGCAGCAGAAACCGGCTCACGCACGGCGGTTCTCCCCCACTAAGCGAGTATCAAGCGATCAGCGCCAGCTTGCAGCGGCAAACTAATCATAAGCCTTCCGGGTCGACAGGAATCCCAACGCGGGCTGCGAGCGAAAAAAAAAAAAAGGTAAAAAGTAATGAGCTGAGCTTAGGCGCACAGGAAAAGGGACAAAGCTAGCGGAGGCCCGTGAGCGATGTGCGCAGTGGCCAAAGAAGAGTAAGTCGCCCGCATTGGCTGCATCAGGCGCTTGCCAATTAATGCAAGGCGCCATTGTCCAACTAATGAGCCAATTACGGAGAAGAAACTCCGGCGCTAGGAAGTGAAGACCGCCAATTAACCCCGACTAACAAGGTCCCTCACCCGCTCTGCCTCATCAGATAAGCCGGGCCAGAGCACACATAATTAGGCCTAACGAGCCGCCCCGAGCAGCGCTGCTGGCCCCCCCACGCCCTCCGCTTCCTCCGGTGCTTTTGGCCGCCGGCCTTCGTCGTCCTAGTCCTTTTCCCCTCCTCGAACGCGCGACGCAGCAGGCGCGCTGTCGCCCCACAACACCGGGCCCAGATTGCACCCACGCGCAGGAGTCCGGGCTCGCAGGATCCGGACCGCAGCTTTTCCCTTCCACCGCGACGGAGAGGTCCCACACATGTTGGCTATCTTGTGCCGAGACGGTCCCGTTAGAGGGGTAGCATCATTGTACAATCCCCCCCCCCCCCCCCCCCCCACCCCTTTCCATAAGGGTTAAGTGCTCCAAAGCCAAGTACGTTGTCCAACTTGCGACTTCCACGTTTGCCGCAGCCACTACGAGGAACATAAAACTGCGCAAAGAGACATAGGGGCAAGTAGAAGAAGCCACAAACAAACGCCAACTCTCTGGCGTTTTTTTCGTTTTTTTTTTTTTCTAAAATGCAAAGAGGCAAAAGGAAAGTGTCCCAATTAAAAACGTGGCTACTAATGCAGATGCGTCATGGGAGAGATTATGGGTATGAGGATCATCACCTGAACATCCTAGGCACCGAAGAGTTCTAAAAGGATGGCGATACGGTCCACTGTTTCGAAAGAAACGGAAAGGGTTACGTTGGTTTCGGATGTGATTCGTGTTGGCGACGGGTTTTCACCATCGCAACGCAAGATTTAACCAAGTTTTTGATTTCATCGTCCACCAGTTAAAACACTTCCTTAGCTAAAAAATTAAAAAAATAAAATAAAAATTGACTCAATTGTTAGACATATAGGTAACTGTACAACTGACACTTCAGTCAACCAATCTGATTATTTAGTTTGTTTAAAAAGCGCGTGCGCAAAACACGTTTCGACGAGAAGCCAAAAAACAACAACTAAGAATCATGTTCAGTACCTCACGCGATTACACATTTCATCACAATGTTTGGAGTGAGTTAGTGAGCGAGTGAAAATATGTTTATTGTGGAAAGATACAATGACAGCCATACTATAAAGCATTTTAGGGGTTTGATACAGTGTAAATAAAGGTTAATGAATAATTAAACAGTCTCCTAAAATGAGAAAAGGAAGAAAAAGCACGTGTTAATTGGCAGCGCCTGATGGAGTTCACGCCGTGAGAAGGGAGAGAATCGAAAATGGTGGGCAGTGGAAGGACTCTGCTTACCTTCGTCAGCGCGCGTCCCCAAATACCTTTAAAAATGCGCAGAAACTAAGCGCGTAAAAGCTACCGACAGTTCACCAACCACGATGACCCTTCCAATATTGGATGTTGAAACCGAGCCACGTGACATTCAAGGCAGCCAGGGGCTGAGAAATCCCTTCTAAAGAAAGGCAAAAATAAAAAAAAGCAGATTAAAAGTAAGTAGATAAATATACTGGTTGACTTCCAACTTTCCAAATTAACCCGGACCAATTTAAAAGAAAAGTCCATCCATCACATTAATCGACCAGACTGACGCCAAACCGCGCGGTCTCATTACAATTCTTCTATTTGCGTTTGTTTTACGTTCCACTCCCGCCTTCCGCGCTCCGCCGAAAACCACCCCAGAAATGTTCGAAATTGCTCTCGAGAAATCGGTTCCATATCATCCATCAACAATGGGAAAGACGAGAGAAGGAGAGAGAAAAGAAACAAAACACTAATATAAAACGGGGCCACGTTATATACGGACGAAAATTAAATTTACCGCGGTTGGGACGTATAGTTCTTCGACAACGTCCGGGTTAAGATATATGTCAGGTCTCTAGATCACTCTAAATTGGCAAAGGCTTTGAGACGTCCTGCTTTCGTCTTCCAATCTCGCCAATATTAATTTAAAAAAATAATAAGCTTTTTTTCCTTTTTTTTTTTCCCGCGTTCTTAGCTTTGCCGTTAAAGACCATTCTTACATTACGTCCACTTAGTTACATTTACCTGAGCGCCGTTGCTCAAAATGATTAAAAAGTTTCGATTGTGACCGAGAGTGAAGCTCCATTTCATTCTCCGGCTGACCGGAGACGATTTTACGACCACATGGAGCCAATCAAGATTGGTTTAGAGGGTTATTGCAAATCACAACGACGGAGAGCTCCGTGGCGTTGCACTTTGTACGTTGCTTAACTTTATTGAATCGCGGGGTCGGCTGCGGTCCAACTCGGTGTTAAGCGGTGCATAAACTTAGCGACTTCGGTGAGGGAAACGGATTTTTGACCTGTCCCCACCAGTTCCCCAACGTTCTCATTGTTAAATAGAGTTTTACTGTTAAAGGCCAGGTGGGGGTCTAAATGTATTCTCGGTCCTCCGCTTGGGCGTGTCAAACGTCGTGTTCAACGTTTGTTTGAAAATGTGAGCACCGACGATTTAATTTAATTTTGTTCAGTTTTGCCTTGGAGTCAATGAACGTCTCCTAATCCAGGCATTCGATTAAGGATTTTTTCGAATTCTCGGTTTGAGAGCATACATTAAATGTAGATCTTTCATCTTGAAGTGTAATGAACGTGCATGAAAGCTTTGAGTTCTGGAATACATGTTCAATTCCCAAACATGCTTTCTAAACGCTCATAGTGACCACAGTAAAGAAAAATTCCGAGGGCACCTAAGCACTTCTTATGAGTTGTAAATCCGAAAGCATGAATGTCGTTCTTCCGCTCTCTTAGTTCGTCTGCGGTGTACTGGCGTGGGCGGCCACGTTTCGCTACTGCCGAGGTTGCGGCCGCCGGCGATATAGATGCCTCAGGCGCCGCCATGTTCCTCTGCGCCAAGAGGAGCAGAAGCGGCCGCAGACACCACCCCCCTCCGGCAACCCCTGCCACGAGAGGGGGCGGCCAAGCCAACACCTCAAAGATGACAAGGCCGTAGCGCTCTTCTCGTGACGTCGCGAAGGAAGGCCATCGGGGGCGCGCGTCGAAGCGAAGGCAACGTGCGTGGATCGACCGTCGTAACGCGCTTTTAGTCACATACGCGTGTCTTATTAGCTAAAATGAAAGCTGCACATATATCAAGGGGTCTTGAAAATATTTTATTACGCCGCTAAATAATCGGTATGAAATGGTACGAGGTCGGCGTATAAGAGAAAACATTGAGTCACGCAATTATTGCTGTAGGAATGCATATTTTACACAGAAATACTTCGCCAAAAAGGCGAGACACGCAGTGATTAGACACAGCAAAACAGATCACGGTTAAAAATCAGGTAGACGTAGTCAACGCGGACACGGCTCGACAAATGTCACTTACGATCATGTAAGCGATGTTATCGCGAGCAGTCACTGAATTCTTGCATCATACCCCGGCCACGTGGCAAAAGTAATGTAATTTCGATCGAATGACATTATGAGGTCGACAAATCAGCTTGCGACGATCGTAAATCACTCAAGACCGCGAGCTGATTAAGTCCCATATCATTTAATGAGAATATATGAACTTTTCCGTGTGGCAGGGGTACTAAACTTACTATTTACAGTCAACTAATTTACTTCTCCCTATGGGCTCGAGCTGCCTTAGAACAAAATATCTTATTTTGTATACAATAATACTATTACCTTAATACAGTTAAGATTCTAGTATAAAAGCGGTAAAGGCAATAAAATAACATTAGTATAAATAAACACATAAGCACAAGCAACGCACTTTTTATAATCACACAAACTTGTTATTCACCTTCCAGTGAAAACTAGAATATTACCGCACAGATTTACAAATGTCGACGCAACCGCACACGGATAACGATCAAACAAGATGCCATTCTATTACGAAAAACAAAACAAAAAAAAAACCCGACTGCAGCACTTCACTCGCGTCCCACATGACCGAGAAAGCCCGTAAATAGGTTGTTTCTCAACTGTCGATCGTATCCATACGTCCCACAATATCCGTGACGAAAACATTTGAACACGAACTTTAAGTCTCTCTCTGTCGAGAGATCTATCTATAATCGACCAGTGTCACCGTTGGCTTGTTGCCACACGTCACTCAAACCGTAGCAGGACTTGTTTCACGAATCCACGTAAATGCCGTAGTATCAAGCGAACACTAAAAAACTACCCGAGACTATGGTGATGACAGAAATACGACGGGTAGGAGGATCAAGAGAACCACACACACACGCACACGAGAGCAGCGGCCGCAGTGTGGGAGGCTTAACGTCGTCGATCCATCTCTTGCTCGTGTGCGCTCCCTGCGATGATTACTGGATTTTTTGCAGTTCCCTTCTCTTCGGAAAGTCTCAGCGTTCCTTTTTAGACAGTCAGCAGCTCACACACAACGTAAATTTACCAGAATCGGAGCCCTTGACGAGGGAAGAAAACGTCCCAGCGGACCGGTTCATTCGAAAAGTGTGGGGATCTGCGGGATTGCACGTAGTCCCGCGGTTACGGGGATAATCATAAATATAAAAAGTGGTACTTTTAACTTTGGTAACGCGTTGTATATTATGTTTATATTATATATATAATAAATTGTACAATACTGCGCTTTTAAAACATATATTAATGTCGGATAAACGCTCACGAACACCCCGCGCCGCTCGACAAGAAACGGTTATTTCACGTCGAGGCCCAGAAATTTTTCTCACGTAGTTGCGCGATGGAGTTCCTTCTCCGACATTGTGACGTAACGACTCGGAGCGCTGTGGCCTGCTCTTCTAGGAGGTGTTGGCCGAGCGCGCGCTTTCGTGAAGCTGGCCGCAGCCCCCCTCCCCTTTCCGGCAACGCCTGACACGAGAGCGGCGGCCGAGCGCGCGCTATCGTGAAGCGGCCGCCAATGGCTCTCTAGAAGCCGTTTTGAACAGCCAATAACAAAAAAGAAGCATCTCTTTCGCGTTTTTCTTTTTTGCGGCTACAGACGTTGCCGGCTTTGCTCCAAGGGATAGTTAATGTTTTCGCTTGAAAACTATATTTAAAACTGCAGTACTCTTACATCGCAGTGCCTTCAGTAACTTATAAGCCTTGACCTACCGAGAAATAGATAAATAAAAATAAGGACCTTGCGAACACGAAGCTGTATTGTGAGCGTATTACCTTTCTAGTAGATGATATATTGCGCCACCTATGCTACGTTAACACAATTTCTAGTCTTTTTTTTTTTCTTTTGTGCCACGGCCCCTGTCCCTGACTCTGTATATTAAGATCGAATAATTATTTTTGATACAAGTTATAGCGAGCAAAACGCTTCAAGTTAAGAAACATTCATTTCGGACGGGGGCGGGTTTAAATTATTTGAATGCAAATTTATTAGCCCTATTCGTTCAAAAAATATCGCCATGAGCCTCGCTAATTTTCTCAAATATATTTACAGAAACATGAATACGTAATATGCGAAGTGCACCGCATGGAAAAGCTCCGTAGCAAAGGTTGAATGCAAATAGCTCCACTAAGTAAAGAGATTGGTTTCACAGGCGACGCTTGAATATTTTTAAAAATAATCTGATCGCTCCTCTTCAAAAGCGGTCTGCTTGTGAATTTTTGTTCGTTTAAACAAAACAAAACAGTGTTAAACCCGCGAGTAGAGGGAGGGAGCAGCATAATGTATCACTTTCATTCGTCGCCGAGAGATGGCTCCACCACCGCGTCAGTGTATAACAGCGTGCGATATTCCGTCAAGACTTCTTCTTCGCTTCCCTTTCCACCTTGTATCTGTTAAGAGCGACACAGCTCCTCTCGGGGGAGTTACCCGTGCAACGAACCGAACCTTGAGCAACTTTGCTTCCTGCGGCGCTTCGCGGCTTCTTTTCAGTTCCGCAATCGGCGCGTTTCAAGCTCCAAACACATTCCCCCCCCCCCCCCCCCCCCAGAAAAAAAACAGAAGAAAAAAAAAGCGCTCGTTTCTCAATACTTTAACAAAAACATGAACCACACAACGCCATCGGTTTTGTCTTTTCGCGAGGCCAGTCAAGGGCCCATCAACAAAACTATGCTCCATTCACCCCTAACCTGACGGTGCGATGGAAGCTATCGAGTTCGTTGTACCAGTCACTCCGCTATAGCTTTCGCCGCGTGATCACGCTTTTGCCCGCACCCACGCAAAGAGAAAGGTGTCGGGTGATGAAAGAGACCGTCGATTGACCAGGCGAGCGCGTGGCTTCCACCGTGCTGTCAGCTTAAGGCCGAACAGAGTATGGAGTCGTTCTTCTTTCAATAAAACCCCTCGCGAAAGAAAGAAACGGAGGGCATACCCGATCCACAGAGGGAAGCTTCGAAGCGTCTCGAGCGCGCGAACCAAACTCGATTAGAGAGGGAGCTGCTTTGCGTAGCACAGCTTCTCGCGCAAGCTGGGCAGGCGGTAGCCACCGCTTTCTCCCGTGCTCCGTCCTACTTTACCGTGGACCACGGGGACGCTACAAGCCGTTCCAGCCAATCCAGCACTGAGACTGCGTCACGTGACCGCACACTCTGCGCGTCGCCGCGCTGCTTCTCACGGTCACGTGATACCGGCGCAGCGTTGGATTGGCTCCGATGGTTCGTAGAGTCCGCGGTGGTCCACGATAAGGTGAAATGGGGGTATAAGCGCCCGATAACTTTGTTTGCCGGCCACGGGGATAGCGGGGCAGCGGCGGCGGGAGCGGCTCTCTTTAATTAGTTTAACCCGTTATTCTGCGAAGACGAGAGAAGGCCGCGCTGCGAGCCGGCTGGTTAAAGGGAATTAGGGCTCATCAGGCCCGGATTATCGGAGACTGTGAGACGGTTGCCGGCTTCTTTTTTTTTTTTTTTTTTTTGAGAAGGTACTTGGTGGGGATTCGGAGCGATGGCTCCAGTTTGGACTTTCAGTGGTTATTTCGCGGCTTCCTAAGCAGGCGAGCGAGTGCTTGATTTTGCGTTCACCGCGGAAGTTGTTTACGGTGAGGCGACAGGCGTTTCCCGGGTGCTCCGCTTCAAGCTCTCAGTCTTTTTTTTTTTTTTAAGTGCTTCAGAATCCTAAACGAAATACGAGAAACCAAGAAGTGGTTGCATTGGCAACGGGTGAGGAGCTTTTACGTAATCAGATGTAAAATAAAAAGCGTACCACTCTATGAGCTCGATGCCTACGAGAGCTTTATTGCCGAGTGTCCCTTATGCTCGAGAAAAGTATCGCGAGAAATAATTGAAGGCTGAAGCACATGTCTGGAAGAAAGAAGCCAAAAAGTGAAGAGGAACTAAACTAAGCAAAAACTATTCTACGCGATAAAAAAAGAAGAAAAAACGTGCCACACGAAAGAATAAATTACGTGCGACTTCCAGTAAATATGCACGTGATCTTTCTCTTTTTTAAATATTGTGAAGCCATTTTTGTGTGTTAATGTTTCTGTCCGCCTTTTAGCTTATTTTTTTTTTTTCTGACGTGAGTTCCAGCCTTGTAGGTCTTTTGGTACAATTTTTCAAGATTTAAGATAGGTCCTCAAATTTTACATATGTTGCTGGCCGCTATTTTTAGTGCCAGGGGTTAAAAACAACATCTATATTTTACTTTAATCTGCCCATGTGTGCTCTAAAATCAGGACGTGACTGGGATTTGTGTAGATTAATGGACACTGTGGACTTTCGATCATCCCCCACGTGGCAAATGTCATGCCATAGGCCTGACATTTGCCTATGGCATTCATGAAGTTTAATTAGGTTACCGGTTTCTCTAATTGATGACGCCGCAGGGAAAAAGAAGGGTTTGAATATAGTAGTATAGTAGATCCTTACGTGTTCCACAATGCGGGAGTGATCAAAACCCAACGTACGTTTACGCTCATCAATAGCACAAAGCGAAACAGAAAGCATCTCTCACAACTCAAATGCCAAACTAAGAATAGAACAGAGTAATCTGACAGCGGTGCAGTTAAATAATAATAGATACATTTATACAAATTTATTAGTTTGTGCAAAATTTATTGGAATTCATGCGCGGGATTCATGAATAGGTTTTGCGCTTTCTCGAGGGTGGAGGCAAAGGTTCATGCCTATCGTGACCAAGATTGCGAGGTATTCCGTTTTAACTTTATGCGATCACACACCCGTGGCGTCGAAACTAATTGAGTCACGTACGCCCCATACAATTGATCACATGACCATGAGTGTTTGTAAAGCCGGGGTCACACTGCTTATACATAATACAAAAGACAGTATGCATGCAAATTTGAACGAGAGTCACCGCGAAATCCGTGCTTCGAATGCCGCCTGGCTAAGGAGCAAACTTGCCACGCGGCATTTGAACCACGGCTATTGCGGTGACTTGTGTTGGCAGACTGTCTTTTGTATGATGCAGGAGCCGCGTGACCACGGCTTAAAGGTTGTTCGACCCAAGTGCGCCGGTGTTCACGGGCAAGGTACCTTTACAGGTGCTGGTTCTATTGTCAGTACGAAAAGTTTAAGGGGAAATAAAAGGGATTTAGGGAGATGGTGAAATTTTAGTTGCTAGGAGTCTCACATTATTATAACCCTTGTGGATATTAAGTGTGTTCAATATGGTGGGCAGACATCCTGGCTCTTTCAGAGGTTAACCATAAAACTCAACGCAGAAAAAACAAATATAATTTGTGTATAGAAATTAAAATTGTACGTTCCTGAGTTTAGAATTGATTAATATTTAATTATTTCGTCTAGAATTCGTCCTGGTAATATTGCGATTTATGCAGTCGTTCAGCTGAAAAGGAGTTTTATGTGTTATATGCTAAAAGCACCCAGTAGAGGGCGCAAGGTTTGAATGTCCCTAAATCTTGGGGATATGCGCTTTTTAATCCCGTATCAGTGACCCGCTCTCTACACAGCTTTTTATACATATAATTTTTAGATGGGCGCCGCCATTTTTCCGCTCGACTTCCTCAGATATAAATACGGTGTCGAAGCCCAAGCAAGATCCCTTTGCTCTGTCGCTGTCTGTTGCAACGACCCTAGAGGACGAAAAAACCGTTTTGAGCGGTTTCAGATAAAGCTTCAGATAACTGGAAACAATGAGTAAAACCAACGAGATGGCCCAAGTGTTGTTACCCTGAAGTGTAGCCTTTTTAGTGCCTCTAGTCCCAGACAATGACCGCGCTCCGCGGATTTCCTTCGGCCGTTGTCGAGGAGCTCGGCGCTTCAAGAGCTCTTCTTTTACCACGCACAAACAAGACGCGAGCCCGAACTAGAGCCGAAATTATCGCTAATCGAATTTGCCGGGAGATTTTTGTCGCTAACACGATATGGCGCTAAGTTGATTTCGCACGCTTTAAAGGAATTTTTATGGGGGGCGGCGCGCGCGGAAAACGCCGAGATGCCACGGCAGCAAAAAAAAAAAAAAAAAAGAAGAAAAAAAAAAGGGGGGGGGGGCAGCAAGTCGCCGCCGGTCGGGCAAGGCCACAAAGAAGACGCGAGCGGCAGCAAAATTAGGGAAAAGCTCGCGGAAAACGCGAGCCCATACTTTGCGCTGTGCCGCCGCGCTGCGAGGACGAGCAACAGACGGAGAGCCGCCCCCCCCCCCCCCCCTAATTGGATTAACTGAGATTCTGAGTTAAGTTTTTGATAAGTGTTCCGCGCTCTCGAAGGCCTTAATGAAATTTGAAGCTCGAGGAAGAAGATCCCGTGGCAGCACATCCTGGCAGGCGCTTTCGGAGAAAGTTTGCTGCTGCTACCGAGGTGCCGGTTCCTCGTAATTGGCTTTTCTCTTCGCTAATTGTTACGACCCCTCCACCCTTTTCCCCCTCTACCTTCTTGACGACCGGCCGGGGTCTCGACCAACAAACTACGCTTCTCTGGGTTTTTAAAGATTCACGCGATTACCCCGAAAGGCCGATTTTGCCTCGCTCGCAGTTTGAACAGCTCGCGCGCTCCCGGCCTCGCCGAGATTCGTTGGAGCGAGAGGCTTTTTCTGTTTTCTCGATCCAGTTGAAGACGCCCTGCGGAAAGCCTGTTCTGGGAACTTCGTTGGATTGGTCCCTCGAGGCTGCGATCTTGCGGACGTTTTTGTAGGACAGCGATCTTTTGTGTTTGTTAAAGGTTGCATGGAAGAGCCGAGCACCTTTTTTTTTTTTTTGTTGCTATGCACTAAGTGAGAATTAAGGAGATAAAACATTCATATTCAATACTCATGGCTAAATTCATAAGCCATTCACTCCTAAGTTCGCTGTTTTTTTATATTAAAATTAAAGTTGCCAGTCAACCTTCTACATACATAAAATGTTGTCTCGTAGTGAAAACTCTTTCACGAAATTAGTTTTAAAAAGCCGCAGATCACTAATATTTTGCACACTCGCATTGAGAAAGTGGGGTACGTGGACGTTTAGACAGCCTGCAGTCATGATCAGCCATTGAAATGGGGCGACTTACCTCAAATTATAAAACTTCCTATTGTAAAAAGGCCATTGCGAGGCAGGAGCGCTATAAGGTACATAAATATCGCTGAAATAAAACAAGAAGTATAAATATTCAACGAGTCTATCAAAGTCAACTAACCTCTACTTAACGCGCGTCTCTTTACTGGGTTGCCAAGCGTCAAAGATAGTGCCAGTGACTTTCGTAAAAAAAAGTCCTCACGGAGCATCGATAAGCGCGCACAAATAACAGACATTGGGCCACGCAGGTTCGGCCAAACCGACACCGAGAGCAGCAGGCGAAAGAACGCGCGTGGCCCGTCCATCTCTGCCGAACAAAGGGAAGGGCAGAGCGGACGCCGTAGGCAGCATCGGCGGCGCTGCCGTCAATTATCCGAGTGAGACAAAAGCGGCGGCTTACTCGGGGGAAATCAGCGCGTGGCGCCCGCCGCTACGCAAACGCCAAGAGCCAAAGACGAAAAACCAAATGAATAATTGAAAAGTAGAGAAAATTAAATAACGCCCGGAGGACGAGCCTTCGTCCGCGCGCCGCTTCTGTCCCCATCTTCCTCCGGTAATGGCGTCGTGTCGGAGGGTGCTCTTTGGGGAGAAAACACCCTCCCCACTCCCGGTGTTGGTTGTTTCGGAAGGGAGAGAAAACCCCCCCGAGTTAATTAACTGCGTCTTGTTTTGTGCCACCGCAATGTGGCTCTCTATGCCACTGCTGCTGTGAACGACGCGCTGGCTGGCGCGTTCCATTCGGAGTGCCCCGGGGCTCCGGTGTTGGGGGACAGAAGTGGGTTTCGGTGTTGCTCTTTGGGACAGGAGAAGCTGAATGCGTGGAGGGTGCTATCCAACGGGATCGAGCGCGAGCGCACCCCTTCGGCGCAGAATACGTTCACACTGACGGTACGTGCTTTCGGGGTTTCGGTGTGCGTTTTGGGATGCCGCTCAAAGCATCGAAGGCAAAAAGAACAAGAAAAAAAAATGCGTTGTTGCGTGGTTGTTTTTGATTTATAAACATCGATCGTCATACAAACTTGACCCGTATTGTAGCCTTCTTTTTATGTCGAGAATTATACGTGGCGTTCTTGTGTGGTTACCTCTGATTGATAAACCTGCCTCGTATCGTAGTTTTTTTTGTTTGTTTTTTGTCGAGATTTGTACGTGGTTTTGGCGTTTTCTTTATGAAATTCCGCCTGGGCTCAGGCCAAGCAGGAGGAAAATGTGACAAACGAGTAATGGGACTTGTCACGAGACCATCGCCACCTTTGTTTTGGGATTAAACAGAAACAAAACCTGCTAGATTGAACTTTTTTAATCAACAAATGATTACCTTGCCCATGGCGGGATAGTGCGCTCGGCGGTACGAAGAACGAACGTGTGCTGTGTGAACGGTCCCTCTCTTTGACTGGCGCAGGAGAAAGTGACCTGGCGCGCACGCCTGTGCAAGCTCTGCTATTATTCTGGAATATCAAGCAGTATTTCCACGCGATGTTATCGACGGCGAGAGAAGAATGTAAATGATACATTATTGGGTAAAGCGGCAAGCGAACGAAGTTTTTATCACTTTCGTTCATAGTGACATCCAGTGCATTCATACCAAATCATTTTATCCTATACTTGTTTTTCTTTTTATTTACATCATATCCTGTTGCTCATATTAGTGCAAGTGAATTGGTTCTAGAACTCTAATATATATATATATATATATATATATATATATATATATATATATATACAAATAATTATTTCTCGACAGATAAGGTGCCGCCAAATTAGTTCCCCCCGATTAGTTCTTGAAAAACACGAGAATGTTATATAGTTTGTACGACATCTTATTTTGCTTATTTTTAAGCAGTGATTCCTGCTATTTGAGATATAATTACGTGTCCGCAGACACGAATACGTTTATTTTAGTCAAATTCTGAAATCATTCTTTATTAGGTAAATAAGCACTAGTCTATTGTTGACGTCTTCTGTTAGGATTTGGTTCTACTGCCCTTTTTCAATTTGTGTGGCGCTAGAGAAGAAGGAAAATAAATTCTTAATTTCTACCCATTTCTTGCTTTTTGTCCAGCCCTTTCACTGTGTTTCTGCGAGCGAAATCAAGCTATTTTACTCGAAGCAAGGACGGGCGCCTCGTCGTTCGACCATCGCATCGGGCTACGACTCGATCCTATAACGGAGTCGCCAAAACGGCTTCTGCTGAGGTTCCCAACTTTTGCCCCTGGTTGCCAATGGATCTTTTTCGGGTAACGAGTGCTCGTCTAAGGAGTTCTCTGGGAGCTTCAAAGCTCAACGTGCCGAAGCCCGTCGGAACACGAAGGCATCGTTCCGTTGTATCGGTTTTTAATTTTATTGCTTGTTATGCCTCATTGTATGCTACTCAAAACAGTATCGTCAAAATATGCTGACCATGTTGGTCACGCGGGACGGTCATCTCCAACTTTTTTTGAACATCAACACTTCGGCGCATGCATTAACATGAGATTTTCGACTGAACAACAAGAAACATTGCGATGTTTTCCGGGAATATTTTAGATGACAGTCATAGAACATCAATGAACAATAATTAAACTTTCGGACGCGTATAGTTTTTGTTCCACAGTTTTACATTCTTTTTTTTTTCATTGAATCTTATGGGTTTGTTTCACAAAATGATAAATTTCTGCTGTTTCGACAACATATCGTAATGCTCACCAGGAGTGTAATTTCCTGGGTATAATAGAATGCGAATCAATAATAATTTTGATGTTTTCTTGAAAATATTTATTCCACGGAATGTTCTAGAACGTTGGCTATGGCCCTCCGAAAAGGGTGACAGCAGGAAGCAAGACAGGGGACGCTTATGGCCTGAAAGTCCAACGAGACTGAATGTCCAACGAGCCTGAATGTCCAATCGGTCACCTGACAGGCGAGACGGAATGTACAACGAGACGAAAGATACAATCGAGACGGAATGTCCATCGAGTCTGAATGTCCAACGAGACGAAAGGTCCAATCAAGACGGAATGTCCAACGTGCCTGAATGTCCAACGAGACGAAAGATCCAACCTAGACGGAATGTCCAACGGGCCTGAATGTCCAACGAGTCTCAATATCCAACGAATATGAAATGAACCTTGCATAAAATTTAGAAGATATTTCCTTTTTCGAAGACTAGGATTACTGATAGTTAGGGCGGTGAAAAATGCGTTCGATAAAATGGGGAATTGGATGTTTCGGTGCGGAGATGTCGGTACGCGGTCGTTTCGGGACGTGGTCGTTTCGGTACCGGGCTTTTCGATGTACAGCTATTTTGGTGTGCCGCTGAGCTTGTCCCGCTGACGTTGCCTCTGTGAAGTCCCCCGAATAAAATTAATATTATACCGTGTATTTTGTAGACTTAATAAAAAAAAATTATTGTTCGTTTTATATATCTTAATTTAAAGATAATTTCTATAATTAAGAAAAATGACGTAGAAAAGGTCACTTGCTACAAGATCAAAGACCAAACTCGTTGACCGTGGATAATCGGTCACAGGTTTGCTTTTTAAAAGGTCGTAACTCAGGCGCGGAAGCAAATATGGGGTCCACGGCAGTTCTTAGAATCGTTAATCGTGCTTACCCCCAGCCACAGTCTTCTTTCCGTATTGTACGAGTTGCTGTATTTTGCTTATTGGTGTCCCTAGCCGCTCAAAGGTGATGTCCACCACATGGGAGAAAAACGCCTGATTAAAGTGTTAGTAATATTGTTAGGTCAAGTCGGTGTAGTATGTGCAATTACACTAAATTGAAGGGTTCTTTTTTTATAAACGAAGGTGAAAGTTTTAAACATTTCTGATTGGACTTCTCGGTCCCCAGAAACAAATATTCGGTCCTCATATCAAACTAAGTGATAAAATACAACGTTCCTTCCATTAAGCCCTTGTGCAGGTAAAGTCCTAAAGTGGTGAGCTTATGTCCGTTCATTGTCTGGCGGATTCGGCACATTGACGCTTATCGCGACGATGAGTTTCGCATGCTTCGGCCACCAAAGGGATTGCTGTCGCAGTGAACCATGTGTTAAACAAGTAGGTAATCTTAATCATTATTATAATACTTTTTTTATTATTGGCTTTCGTTGTTTTCGCTCTGCCTTTTCTGGTCACGTGGCATGCAGCAATCGTACCGATACGCGCCCAGGTAACATACCGAGGCTGCGATCGGATTTGAACTGCTTGGTTGTAACTCTATCGCAGAGCCGCTGTGACAGTGCGACCGCGATTTATTTATATGCTAGAGTCACGACTCGAGTGAACATATTCACGTAGAACACGACTTTTATAATTTTGAACGACCAGGGCACGATTCACTATCGGACCCTTGTAAATTCTGAAAGCTGCATTTGTCATCCTTTCTTTTTTGGAAAGAGGGTCTCATTGTTGACCCCCACTGTCCTGAGCTATCTACACACCCTACCTTAATCAACTCTTTTTGACAGTTCGACGAGCGGGCACTTTCGCCCCATTTTCCATTCTGCGAATCGGCCTACGGCGAATTGCCCTATTCGACGAATTGTTCTTCCTCCAGTTGCCCAGAGACCCATGGAATTTCGATGAACTGGCCGGATTTGCGGTGCAATACGCTTCCCCTAAAAGAATAGGAAGCTACGTGGAACTATCTATTGTCATATTAACACAGGATGCAGGCTATTGGTACAGCCGGGTGTGAACCTTCTGCTGCACGCCGAGATGGTTGCGTTCGCGTCCTTTATCAGCAGTCAAGCTCCCACGTACCAAGACGTCATCAACTACCTCGACAGGATCACAAGCTTCGGAGTGCTTCCAGGAGCAAGTTAAAATAAATGAGCTTCTGAAAACCACTATGCATGTTACATGCCAAAAAAAAAAAAAAAAAGATTGCGTATTGCGTGACTAGTAATATAGCTTTAGTCTTCGACATACAAACCTACTGGCAGAGAATCAGGCACGTAGCCAGGATTTAGTTTCGGGGGGGGGGGGGGGGGGGGGGCCCGCCCATGACAAAATGATGTATGAGGGGGAGGGGGGAGAGGAGGTCTTAGCAAAATGGAAGATTTCGGGGGGGGGGGGGGGGGCCCCGGGCCCCATGGGCCTCCCCCCTGGATACGTGCCTGCAGAGAATGCATGCGTATGTGAACTACTGACAACTGCAGTGTACAATGAGTAGTTGTCTGTTTCAAAGATAAAAGAACAAAATAAAAATTTGTCAAATTCACACAGTTGTTCTGCATTTACTTATGAATTGTCGGGTCACACCCTCAACCACCCCCGTGCATTTATAGGCGCGTTAGATGTAGATTTTTTTTTTTTAAAGAAGATACGTATATTTTTTTTTATTAGCGGGAAATTACGCCTGTGCAAACTGCTGATGCCACACACAAACAGCTCGCAAAGCTCCTTTCAAAAATTTTAATATTGACTCTGCGCATATTCAGTGGCGCTGGCGGGCGGTCGTGTGTTTACAATACGTAACTCATCTATAACAAGGTGTAAATTTGGGCGAGTTGGTTGATGGCCATATTGAATGGGCTAAAACAGCGCAAAAAGACGAAGGACTAGTAAAAGGAAGCACACAAACATTTCTATAGATCGAAACCAGGGTTGGGCAGAAATACCCAAAAATGTATTTGGAAATACAAATACTGGGATACATTAAAATAGTAGCTAAAATACTGATACTGAAATGTATCTGTAAAAATGTATCGCGATACGTATCGGAAATACATTACAAATAGAGGCAAAACGTCTTTGGAAATACAAATACAGGAATACAGTTTAGGGAGGGCAGAAATACAAATACAGAAATACTGATACTGCAATACATTTTTCACATTTGTTTGAGACGCCAACTGAGATGAAGCTTGAAGTCTGAAGTGGAACTTTTTGATCCCGAAATTACTTTCCAGTGGGCTTGGCACTTTGCCTTGATGGTAGTGGTTTCGGACGACGAGGAGTCTTCAATGGACTCAAACGTTCCATCAAGGACTGACCGCGGTCCCTTCCCTGAGGTCCTGTCTGTCTGACGAGGGATGCGAAAAGACTTCGACCTCTGAATAGATTCTATGTCACCCTAAATCCCATCAAAACGTCACCACGCCCCTGTCATCATTGATCACATGACGCCATGGTGGAATGAACTGGTATTCTTTATCTGTAGGTGTGGCCTTGAACATGAAACTTCACCACGCTGCTATATGAAAGGACAATACATACTTTCTTTGTGGGCTACCTCGTTGAAGATCGTGCAGGCAGTACCATTTGGAATTTTTGAGAATAGTGGACCACCTGAAGCATCCTGGAACACATGTCTTCTCTTCTGTTACGGTTGAAAAAATGATACGGTGGCATTCCTGTTGTGAAGGTCCTTCCTGCCGACCCTCCGCCACCGACGCATGGATTGCAATCCTCAAGTTTCGCCTAGCATCATCAAAACAGAGACCTCGTGGATTGCGGCCTGATTTTGCCGGCACAGGTGCGAGCTCTCCGAGAAACAGCACGTTCGAGACGAGTCGCCGGTATACGAAGTCTGGGTCGGCGCAGCGAAGCCACATCTGGCCTCCTTCCTGGGTTTCGGATCACCAGAGCAGCGGGTCACGTTCACGTCAGCTGATGACGTACCCTTGAACCGTGCAATATTACGGGCGCAGCTGCAGACGCATTCGAATATGTGTTGAACTTCACTGCGTGATTCATCTTACTATTTCAAGTCAACCACTGCCAGGCTCGTGCTGCTACGAACTGTGACTCAGCTTTAATGGCTGGGTGTACTGTGTATGCTAAGGCAAGAGAGACGTTTATAAGCGGACATTGGATGCCAGCAAACAATGACTCAAGAAATCACTCTAAGGACCTGCGGCAGAAGATGCTCTGACTCCACTCCTGGCACGCCACCTGGTTCGAGTCTCCGACTACGCAACACTTCCCAGAAGAGAGAAGAGGACGCATAGAAAAATAGTTTGAAGAATCGGAAGGAACCTTGTTTAGCATAGTAACAATGCCCCAGCATCTCCTTGACCCTGGAGGGGGGGGGGGGGGGGGGGAGTACTTCTCAAGAAATGTAACGAAATACATTTCATCCTAATTGTATCGCGATACAAAGAAATATTCAAAATGTATTTCGATACAGGAATACAGATACTGGTGAAAACAATGTATCGCGATACAGGAATACAGATACGAAATGTATTTCTGAAATACTATCGCGATACATTTGTATCGCGATACTGCCTAACCCTGATCGAAACGGGCAGGGATGAGGACTGAACTAGAAATTCCTGGGATCTGAAGCGCGGCTTTCATAGACGTCCCCCAATTGCGATGCACTAGAACACCCGACACTGCATCCCGATCATATAATTCAAATTGGCTGATCTATGTTACCGAAACATTCGAAGCATTTGAACTGCCAACTTCAAAGGAGCGTTTGGCGTTGCACAATCGACACCTTTAACAGATTGGTAGATAGCTCCGCATCGGCACTCAGCTAACTAACCGTCATGCCTTCCTGTAGATGACATTAGAATATTTGTGTTTGCTCTATGTTTCTCTGTCGGTCCGTCAACGTTGGCTTCAGTGGCACGACATTTTAGTATGACAAAAATGCGGCAGTGCCTGTATGAACGCGGATTAAATATACCCACAAGTCCGTATATTTAACAAGACAAAATATTCTAGCATGTGACAGGGGAGACGGAATGTCCAACGTGCCTGAATGTCCAACGAGACGAAAGGTCCAATCGAGACGGAATGTACAGCGAGCCAGAATTTCCATCGAGACGAAAGATCCAACCGAGACTGAATGTCCAACGAGCCTGAGTGTCCAACGAGACGGAAGGTCCAACCGAGACGGAATGTCCAACGCGCCTGAATGTCCAACGTGCCTGAATATCGATTATTTTATCTTCCGTCTCGTTGGACATTCAGGATCGTTGGACATTCCGTCTCGTAATCGACAGGGGATGGAGGGTGCATGCACAGAAACATACCGAATATTGAAACGTTAATTATAAAAATAGGGTTTTATTCCGATAACCTTAATTTAAAAAAGTATTATGGTCAAGCATAAAAATCAGTAAATCACTAGAAAAATAATAATAAAGACTTAAGTTTATACGGTCAAGATTATGGAATTGACATACTCTACGAATATGATAAAATGTATTGCAAATTGTCCTGCAATTGTGTTGGTACGAGAAACATTCTTGGTTTAGAGTTAATGGTGCTAAACCACTAGCGCTAAACCAAGTGTTCAGTGAAACTAGCGGAGCTAGTTAGAGTTAGAGTTAGTTTGATTTATCATTAGTAAGAGTTGGAGTGTGAAGAGTTGGAGCTAGTTAGAGTTACTTAGAGTTAGTGTTGGTTACAGTTAGTGGAGCTAGTGGTGCTAATTCCACTAACTCGCGGTTACTCTTTTTGTGGCTGCAAACCTAGCCAAAAAATTTTCACGTTAACCAATATAACACGCAATGAAATCACCGTGTAGAAGTTTGATTGTTCGTACCCGCGGCTATCTACTGCCAAACACTACCGGAATCCAAAGTAAAGCAAACGTACCGCTCGTTAGATTTTTAAAGCGACGGCAACGGTATTTCGTTGCCTGTCCCGGACTGTAACGAGTTCCAGTAACGAATGGCCGAGTAACGCTCTTTCGTTACTTATTTTCGGTAACGAACACTACACTGATTATAGTGTGTGTTTGACTTGGCAATTGTACAAAAGGGCAGGCTTCGGAAAAAAAAAAATCTGGGTCCACTTAAGGAAGGGGTTAACTTCCGTGACAAGTATAACGACACGATCTATGATAAAAATAATAAACGAGCCCGATTCTAGACACGTCAATATCCGGCCTAGCCCGGTCCCCCCATTTCCTCCACCGGATTGCCCGATGCTGAGACGGAGTTGCGCAAGGCTGCGTTAGCATAATAGCTCGGCCGATATCGGCACACGGAACACGACGCCGCGTCGCGCGCTCGCGCGCGCTCCTGGGTGCCGGCCGCGGTTTCCTCGAGAGGAAGCGGTGCGGTCGTTAGGAGTTAATAGAGGCGGCGGTTGAGGCGTCTTTGACGCAACGGCCACCGGCGGCGACGTTCTCGGGAGCAGCTCTCCGATTTCCCGAGCGGATGCAATCAGCGTTCGACTTTCTAACGAGTCCCGGAAACTGAGAATTATCCCCCCACGCGAACGGGCCCAGTGACGCCGCTCGCTATTTGAAGCCAATCGGCGATAGCGAAAAGCGCGTGACATGTGAGCCAACCTTCGCGGGAATGTAAATTCCGCAAGTGGCGACCTGGTTGTGATCGGCGAAAAGCTTGCGTTTAGTCTTCGTGCGACGTCCAAGGTGCGACATTGACCTATCGAATGATCGAATTATCTCTCCCCCCCCGAACATTCAACGAACGCAGTGAATCCTTGACGTCAGTCAGCCGATGTGACACCGGCTCGCGGTAATATAATTTCGACATCAACTACAGTCGACGGCAGGTTAAGAATCGAATAGGAGCTCCGGTTCTCCACACACTCCATTAGGGAGGTTTAGGGAACGATGTTTGCACACCCGATACGGTACGAAGGGCCCTCGGGAACGAACTGCGCATGCGCTACCGCAGAAGACTCGCGCACGCGCAGTTCGTGCCGCAGAGCCCATCGTACGGAATCGAATGTGCAAATACGGTTCCGTAGAACTCTTTATAGAGTCCGACCGTGGCCGACGCTACGGTTAAATAAGCAGCGCCAAAATTGCATCGTCACGAAGCTCATAGCCTTAGCGCGTTTGCCTGTCACCGAGTAAACCATTCACGTACATTGAATAAAGCGCAATCCTGCGTTTTTTTTTTGTTTTTTTTTTCTTGCGCGTAACTTAATTTTGTTGCTGACAAAAAAAAAGAAAAAAAAGGACACAAAGGCAACCAGGGTCGTCGCAGTGTACTTTTGGCAATGCTTGTGTGGCTTTCATCGAATCCTATACAGTCGCCTGCGGTCGAACTTAAAGCGACACGGAGCATGCATGGCACGTGCTTGTTGCCTTCCGTCGTGCTTCGGCTGCGCGTGCGACGAAGTGTTATCAAAGGCAGAAGGTTCGCGCTCCAGGCGAATCTTCTGCTGGATTCTCGTCTTGTCACCCTAGGAGATTTAAATGGGCCCGGAAAGGTCTGAAAAAAAAAAAAAAAAATGTATTAGCATTTGCCCTATCGTCTGTTTCAGGGGGTCGTCTGTTACCTTGGTACGCAACTCCAAACATTAAAAAGAATGTTCGTACCCCCGTTTTCCTAAAATAAGATCGACGTTACCTCTTGGTGAAAAAACGCTTTCTGATGAGGCTATGGTCCATTCGACGGACATCCTTTTGGAATCTGGATTACTCAAATAAATCTGGTTGCAGATCATGGCCTCTATAAAACTTTCTCAATAACCGCACTCGTTTTTTTTTTGGTTTTTTCTCCGGCTTGGTAAGCGGCATTTAACAAATTACACCGCCCACAGAAAAGTAAAAAGGTGTCAATTTTTCTCTCTATGTATAGTATTTTTGAACGGTTGTTATTTAACATATTGCCGCGCGCACAGCTAACTAAGTCGGCAGCGCGCCCGTGGCCAAATGCTCATCATGCTTGGCTGTCACGCTAAAGGTCCGATGTTCGATGACTGGGAGCGGACGCACCTTTTACGTTATTTCTGTAAATGTTGCGTTCTGGTGTATTCGAGAATTTTGTTGCTTATTCAAGGTCCAAATTTTCTACGCGGCGAACCTTTTACGCCAATTGTTTCAGAAGCCCACGTGTGTACATAAAGAGCACCTCGTGGCGAACCGGGGTCACTGTTTCGCCCGCGCTCCATCCTGCCATTACGCCGTCATCGACGCCTGCGGCGCCTCTTATCCGCCATTCAATCTCAGTTTGTTTCTACACAAGGTTACCACATTAAGCTTTGAGTTCCTCCAGTTATTCGCCGCCTCATCATTTGTCACTGGTGACAATATCATCTACGGTTATTTCCCATCAGTTTCTGCGAATTATCTCAAATTATTCGCAGCAGAGACTTTCTGCTCTCCGCCTGCCTTCCCTGTAAAATAGCTTACAGCTCGAGGACGACAAAGCGAGGTCGGTCGCCTACACCGCGAAGCAGTAAATTACGATCGTATAGTCACCGACACTTTAAAAATAGGGTGTGGTGAGTTCCACGCATGCCTCTCTTTGTCACTTCTCGGCTATGTTATAAAGTTACTCTATAAAAACGTCGAACGAAGCACAAAGCGAGAGGGGTGAATACTTTATAAGCCACATCCTGCGTTTCTTTACTTCTTAGTGACTATAGTTTATATATATAGTCTAAATGACTATAGACTGTACCCGACTATAGTTTCTCCCAATGAGAAAACTCAGGAATAAACGAGACCAATCTCGAAGCAACGAATGCGGCTACAATTACCCTTTCGCGATATTATTAATAAAAAAATACGTAGAGTAAAAATTTTTAGCGTCTCATATGACTTCATCGATACAGTAGCACATGTTATCAACTAGGTTCAGAGAAATAGGTAAGCGTGGCTGAAACCGCTTCGAGTCCAAGAAGTCATCAAAGAGACGATCTGTATCTACGACGCGGCCACCCAGCGTGGCTACAGCCGAGGAACCTCCATTGAGCGACTCCGAGCATGGCGAACAAGATTTGCGGCTTTAAAAGGGCGTCAAAGCGTCCAAAATACCAAGTCGACGAGTTCAATAAAGCGTCGGCGATGAAGCCGGACCAAAGGACGGGGGTGTCAGAACTCTGATGGCTTGGAGGGTAAGGATAAAAAAAAAAAAAAGATCGCATAAAAACAAATAGAGGAAGGGCTTCCCTCGACAGAGAGCGACACTGATTTTAATTTAGATAGCGACCCTCGAGCGCGGATGTTTGCCTTTTGTCTCCTTTCTGATTTTTCATTTTTTTTTTTTTTTGTTTCCGAGACAGAGCGGCGTCTCTTTTTGTCGCCATCCCGTCTCTGCGGACGCGCTGTCGAAGGCGAACGCCCGGACGAGAAAATGACAGACCCACATAAAACTGTCCCAGACACACACTTTTTTTGCTTCTTTCTTTTTGATACACCCGCGTCTCGTCTGGATGATTTGAGTCGTTTTTATTACTTTTTTTTAATTATATATTTTGTGGATTCGCTTTCGAAGAACCGTTGTCCATGGTGATGTGTCATCGCTCCTCGAGGTTTATTCCGGTCAGATAATAGCGGCTGTTAAAAACGTGACTTGCTTCATTTTTTTTTTTTTTTTTGGCGTCGCGCTATTTGCGTTAGCTTACAGTGAGCAGGGCCACAATGGCAGGTTAAAGAATCGGTGCCCCTCGCTGAAGTGGTCTGCACCGTGGCTTCCACCCGGCAACCTCAGGGGGGGTTCTGTGTCTCAATCTTGGTGGAAGAGGATAGAAGTTTCTGAACGGGGGCGCCGCCTCGCCATGGAACAAGTGTCGAAGGTTCGCTCGCATTTCTTGCAAACACTGTGAGCTGCGCAACATGACTAGGGGCTCGAGGAGACGTTCGCGCAGGCGCGAGTGGCTTTTTCTCTTCTTGTTCGAACACGTCTCGCTTCATTCCCTATGGTCTCGACCCTCTCCGATCATCCAAAAAAGAAAGAAAAAAGGCATTGTCATCGCTTTGTAAGTGCGTCGTGATCTCAGCGCCGATTCATTACTCCCAGAGAAAAAAAAAAAAAAGAAAAAAAAGAGGGAGATTAACTACCCGGTCTGTGATGGACAACGAAGAAGTGCGGGAACCAAGTACGTGGACATCGACGTGACATTCCTGCTGTGAGTCTTCATTGCAATTTCTTCATTTCTAGCTGTCAAATCCACTCAGAATCTAGACTCGCCGTTTCTAATTAAAAATTTTTTTCGTCGGACATTTTTTTTTTTTTTTTATAAATTCAAGGTAGATTTTCTAACAAATCTTGTTCAACGACGACCAAAAAAAAAAAGTAATACGTTTGAAAGTTTGGAGCTTGCCGTTCAATAGGAAAAAGAATAAAGGACACTAATTTTGAATGATGCTTTTCACCAGACTATAATCTCATAAATGCAACGTTTTTTACCCTGTAATAAAACGAAATGTTAAAACAGGGGAATGGCCTCGAGTGTTGATCACCGCCATGAGCAGTATTGACTAATCAAAGCTAAACTTTGTAATATCTTAGCATAGTGCATAAACATTTTTATGGCCGTGAGGTAAAAGTTTTAAAAAAGTGATTAGATTGCGCAATGATTAGATTGACTTGAGTCAGATATAAAGGGATAAGCTTGGACGTTCTAACATTTTCTGGCATACCTATAGCAAGAACCATCCGATTTTAACCTGAAACGTTGGCACATAGGTATTGGGGCCTAATAGGTTGGCGAATATTTATCATAAACTAATGTGTGTATACGCAAACGTTCACTGCTAAACAGGCCCGGTACAAACACCAAACGCGCAGAGCGCCAAGCTTCCAAGCAGCGAGAACATGAAAACATCTCAGCGCTAGGAACACCTGTAGCAGGAGACGTAGTCACCTATTTTGCGCATCGCGCCGCCAGTCGCTTAGCAGACGTATGAGATTGTGGGTAAACAAAAGGGCGTACAATCGCCGTAGTCACAAATTTCGAGCCTTCTAGTATACACTGCATCTTTAGTTATGACTTATAAGGGACATCAAAAATAAAATGAAATAACTTTTCAACAGAAAAGAAAAGTTTTTACGAGCTTTTATCTAAAGAATGGTAAAATACAAGCTCTCGCGTTCGTATCTCTCAACGCTGTGAAAGACTCTTGTTGGTGTTGAAGTAAATTATTTGGTTTGTGTCTAGCGCAAAAGGGTTGACTTCAAAAATCATGCTGAGTACGCTCGTGAGTGTATATCGCGCGTGTCGGGGTTTTGGTACTTTATTGTAGACAAAGCACGCTCTTCAAAATTGCCGAATCTGGCCTCTTAAAAAGATTGTCCGGTGATATCAAGAAGATACTAAGTATTGACGCTGGTCACGTAGAGAGGGCCAAAATAAAGTCATATGTGATATTTATTTCATTAGATATTTGTTAAATAAATTATGACTATCAATACAAAACCTAGCGCCAAATTTCGCAAGTATGCATGGATCGTCGTGTCGGGACATCACATCAGGCATGGTAATGTCAGAGTCACAGGCGCTGACTTATTTCCGGTTTTGATGAACATGGTTGGCGGTGCACTCAAAGATCATCGTCAAAAAATTTAGCCTACATCAATACCGTAGATCTTGTCTTTCTTAGAGCGAAGTTATTTTATTGAGACAGCAATCAAAAGCTGAGGTGGCTCTCTTTCGCCTGATGTTACGTCAGAGCTTCCGCTGTTGCTGACGAAAACGCTCTGTGTTGTGCAGATGCAATATGAGCCAGTTGATCTCTGTTTAAAATGAAATAACTTGTGTGGCAGAGGATTAAAAATTCGAATATTGTGCTGATTATATTTCTAATAGCAATGACAATATAATTGTTTTCTAAAAGAAAATTTTACCGGACAATCACTTTCAAAAAGAAAAGAGAGCACACGCACTGATGGTATCTCATCAGTAGTGGTTCCAAGGGAAATGGAGGGTCAGGGTTCACTCTAGCACCAAAAATTACACAAAAAATAGAAGGTAACGCTTGTCTTGTTTTGGAATCGGATGTGGGCATTCCAATAACCCCCATCGCTTAGACTGCTTTATCATTACAGAATTTGCGCTCCCCAACAAAACAGAACAGAAAACCGAAAGGGCACGGCGTTATCACTGCCATACTGCAGTGGTGCCAGCCTGACATCCTTATCGCAGTGATATATACAATTACGTCTATACTTCGTTTCAGCTTCGGTCCGAGCGTGGCCGATGTTATGAGCCAAAGGGCCAATCAAACAGCGAGGAGGCACAACGTCATGGCGTGCTCTCTGCAGTTGATAGGACCAGCCGGAATTCGCCGTCTCGCTGCGCGTGCTGCTCCGCCGGCTAGTGAAGAGCAGAGAGCACGCCATGACGTTGCGCTTTTTACGCTGTTTGATTGGCCCTTTGGCTCATAACATCGGCCACGCTCGGACCGAAGGTGAAACAAAGTATACCACCAACTACTCACTCCCGGAAGTACATCACTGTGAGTATATATCAACGTTTGCAACATCAGCATTTCTATCTGCAGGCATGATACATATACTTACTCTTTTGGCAAGAGTTTTCGCCAATTAACCTTTCCCGTTAACACGTCATTGGTGCGCTAATGCAGCATCTCCATGAATTTGGTTAAAAAGTGAGGAAACGTTAACACCACTAAAACTTTGAAACGCAAGTTTTGTTTCAAATTAACGATGGCGTGAAGTAACGGAAAAGTAGCGCGTTACTTTCGAATTGCAGTAACGCATTTCTTTCGAGCCTCAATAACTAGTAACGTAGTAGGTAGTTGTATTTTGAGCCAGTAAGGATTAACGGTATTTAGTTTGTTACTTAATTAACGTGTCCATGACAGTGCGAAATACACTCTACAGAAGAAACCCGCTCTCAGGGGCCAGATCAGCACGATAGCAACTGACTTTACGCTAATCAAAGCCTGCAGATTTCGAGCATCAATGTATTCCGTTCAAATATTAGTGTTAGAGAGTGGTGCTGGCAGTACCTTTCCTGGAAAGATAACCTCTTCGTAGCCTTTTTTTATTTTGTTAATCACAAGAAAGTTATTCCAGCCTCTAGAACTAATGACTGTAACTGCCACTGTATGCAATTTTAATTATACATTTCCGGAAAACAAAATGCAGGAGAAGACAGTGCTAAATAAGATGGCCTATTTTTATTGCCACGCGTCTTGTTATTTTATGTCTCTTATTTTTATTTATTAATAACATTGATGATAAGTGAAGACAGGACCAGATTCAGAATGTTCCTTTTCCATTTATCTCATTTGTTTCGAGAAAATTGTGTTCAGTAAAACATGGCTTGAGCAGAACCCAACGACAAATTTCTCTGTGGACCACCGTACGCAGCAGGTAAAACAAATATCGAGTAAAATATCGGCGAGAAAAATGAAGTATCGAACTGTGCAAACGTACTCTTTTTCTGCGCAGAATACGTCGTCGCAACCGGCATGCTCCGTATCTTTAGAGTACGCTCACAGTTCGGCGCGCTCGCCTGCGCAGGGAGTCGGTGTGACGCGCTGCCACCGAGCACGGCGCCCGGTGTGCCACACACGCTTGTCTTCTCGCATGAATTCTCGAATCACGTTTCCGTTTTGCCGCTTTCGTTTATGCGTCAACGACAATGCTTGCCAAGTGAGACAAACAAAGACAAGAAAGGGCAAAGAGAAAGGCTTCGGATATGAATAGCTTCAGTGTAGCGTGCACAATTTTTCGTGTTCTGTCGCCTTCGAAACCGCATCGGTGGTTTCTCGTACAAATGCGGCACAAATGTTCTAACGTCGGGTTCGTGTCTGCGAACCGGGCGTAAGTCTGAACGACAGAAGATATCTTTAGTTCACGCGGTAATGATCACCTATAGCTGCCTGTGCGTGTCATTTGCATGCTGTCAGCGAAGCTCGTTTTGCATGTAGGTATCTTTTGCGTGCGTGCGGGCGTGCAGCTCTGTAACGCGTTGCTGTCATCTTGTTTTTTTGTTTTTTTTTGTTGTTTGAAATATTAACATTCAAATTTTGGAACGAAAATATTGAATATTTTTTTATCCTTCCTCTACATGTCGTGTGACTGTCGGCATCTCTTCTGGGCAGAAAGCTGCTTGTTAGGTTTGTTATTATTATTTGCACGTGGTGATATCAAGATAGTTGTTTAAGCCACAAGCTACGGCGTGTTAGAAGAGAACAAAGCGCTTTTTTTTTTAAACGTGAAAAAATGGCACTGCAATAGAAAAAAACAATTTTTTGCGTTTTTTTTGGGATTTCGAGCGCCTAAAAATGATAAAGGATTTAAATTACGTGAAGCAGAGAAACGACGTGTGCAAGTACTGAAACCTGCAACGAGAAGTGGAGCGGGTTAGAGGGCAAAGCGCAAAGCACAGGAAGGGGGAAAAGCGCTAACGGGTGACGCTGTGAATAATGTCCAGCAATAAGTCCAAATAGAGTAAATTACAAACGCAAGCGATACCATCAGGAAACGAAAAAGAACGCCTTCTTTTATATATGTGTTTAGAAATTGAAGAGAATATTTCAGTGTGAACGGAGATTGTGCTTTTATATTTGTTTACATTCAGTACGCAGTACAGTCATGCTGTCATGGTTTGGGCTAGTTTAGATCATCTTATACAGTAAAATGCTTTACGTGTGAGTCTTCAGAAGACTAGTTTGTGGGGTATAGCTGGTTTCTGAGAAAACTCGTTTTGTTTTTCTTCACATCTGAAGGTTGTCGAAAACACAACCACTTGTTACAGACTCCAAGGTGTACATGTAACTTTATTACTTTAGACTTACAGCTTAATGTTTAGTGCTTGCACGTTTCAACCGTGTTGTTACCTTCATTTGTTTACGCTTTTTTGGTCGGTCCTTTACCTTCACAAGTTTTATTGGTGTGCAGTAATATTTGTGTTGCACTTGTCATGACAATTCTAGTAATGTTTAGGCACTTTGATTATGAGAAAGTGAATCAAGCCGTGAGGCGGTGACACAGGCTGGGATTATTTCTCAGACGCTGTCACTATACGTCATGTCTCATCATAACCAATCTGCCCCCTGGACTCTACTGCCGCTCTAACGAGACTGAGAAATAAATAACATAATGAAATATCCTAATAATGTAGTGAGCCTCATAGCTTTCGTAAACAATTAATGTACAAGTTAGAGTTAAATATATATGCCTCTCTTATTTGTCTTGTACAAACAATGTGCTCCGCTAGTCAGATATCTTCATACAGCCTTGAGATGGCGACGTGCTTGACCAAAAGCATCGCTGTGGTCGCTCTTCCACGACAAGTGAAGCGCCCACTCTGTCATTTTTTAGTAACCCATATTCTGATTCATTAACAGAAGTACGGAGATAGGAATAATCTGAGAATGGCAATTTCGACGGCGTCGCGTTGAAAAGACGATTAACAAGAGCTCCCATCGTACTCCATCGCACGCACTATCAGACTGGATGCCCTCAAATGGTGACAACCAGCCAGAATCACAACCATAGAAGCAAGCCCTATTTGTGACGCCACGGGCAGGAGCCATCAGAGGGTGCCACGCAAACATCTCTCCATCAACAGACTCACGATGTATAAACAATGGTGCTAGAAACATTGATTGTACGTATGACGGGTAATACCAGTCATCTCAGAGAGGTTTCTTCTGCCAGTCATTTTTCCCTTTTTGCTTCTTTCTCTGCTTCTCGGGCACCAAGCGCAAAACGTCCATGAGTAGTTCATCTTCCGTTTATTTAGGGTATTTCAGTGCTCCAGCATTTAGGATGGTCGTGGGTTCTGCAGTATTACTGGCGAAATACTCATCAGAGAACCGGAAGTACGGGGAGGCTTTGTGCCCCGTACTGCAAGCAATCGCAAGCAACCCGGTTGCTTGCGGTTTCGGGACGTCGGTCTTGTAGAAGGTCCACACGCCTGCCTTGGGGGTCCTCCGGAGGAAACGGATGCCTGCCGCTGGTTTTGTGCGCGCCGCGGGTGTGAAGGGGGCTCTCGCTGCGGAGTCCCATGCGCCGATTCCGGGATTCTACTAACGTTGCGGAAAAGGCGCCTCAGGGATCCCAGCGGGCCGTCGCAAAGAGGAACGTGGGATATTCCGAGAAGCGCGACGATTGCCGTCCTGTTTCTTCGAAGGCACGTTGTTCCAACGTCACTTTCTTATCGAAAAAAGGGGTCCCCGTCACAATTGGCAGCCGGCAATACGTCACTCATTACCCACCGATCACGTGGGACTTCGGGACGCCTTTAAGAAGGGACACGGCCACGCGGATGCTTGCAGAGCACGACCCTCACGTGTCGGAGAGAACCACGGCTCCTTCTGCTGCTCTCTGTGCCTTCCCTGCTGCAAGCTGTACAGTCCCTTCGGACGTTCGCAACCAAGTAAGTTCCCTACCATCGGTGTCTTGACTTGAAGAAGGCAATAATGGTTTGCGACTCTAATCATTTAGGCAATGTCAGTGGTGGAGCCTTTCGTTTTTAATACTTTCGATATCCTCCCTGCTGAGGGTCGTTCCTACCACCAAAGGTGGTAGGAATACTGGACTGATTACAGTCGCGAGTTTGTAATAAAAAATTGTTTATCGGTTGAAAGAAGGAGGATGGGAGGTTGTGATTTGGAAAGAAGTAAAATCAAGCACAGCTGTAACGTTACAAATGACACATACCTCCCTTTCCCAATCAATTTTGCAGGCAAGGTCTCCCCGTTAAATATATATCGAACAATGCATCCGTCAGAGCATCCTTTATTCGTGAAACTGTACGGAGGTGAATTGGTAGTTCACATGCGTTTAACGGTAGTCTACTGCGTGTTTTATTATGCCGCAACAGCGTCCCGCACTACGTAATGCTTGACCCTGATCCACACGGTGATCAAGGTCCACTGTTCTTTTCGAAGTGTGCAGGAACACCGAATTTTCCGATATATGCCTCGCGGAACTGAGCGCACCAGAACGTGCGGCATTTCTTCCGCCGCTTTTCAGCGGGGTTAATGACAAAAAATCAAAGCGTTCTCACGAGCACATCTTCGTTCCTGCTGAGACGCGCATCCGCTTTCTGCATTCTTTCTTCGCTCCAAACGCTCGGCGCTCGTGAACTCGGGACAATGCCTCGTTATCAGAGCTCGGGCGACGTCGCTTCCGGAAAGGAGGTGTCGACAGCACAACACACCCTCGGCAATGAACGAAAGGAGCTGCTCAGTCGCGGAGCAGACCTACTGAACGAAGGACTCGTCGCCCACCTTCAAAGAAGAAAACAAAAGCGTTAAGCCGCGGTTTCACCAGCAAATACATCGTACAAAAGACAGTCTGTAGACGCTGTCTCAGGTGTATTTATTCCTTGTATAGACCTTTTCCACAAGAGTGCCGCCATCTTTAATTGTCGTCACTTCCAGTATGGGCAGAAACATTGTTTTGCCGTAGCCACGCCAATAGAAGGCATTTGCGATATAAGCGTAACCGTCACACCTTCTTGTTTTGCCTCCTCTCTGTTTTTTTTACTATTTGCAGGTTAAAACGTTTTATTATTTTTTCGTCGCCCATACCAGATACGCCTATAAGGTGGCTGGGGACGAGAGTACACGAAAAAGGTCTATAACGGTCCTCTCACAGTGACGAGAAAAAACAAACTGTCTTTAGCAGAAACATTGATGAAGCAAGCATGTTTTGAACATGTGTGAGGCCTGTCCGCTGATAATTTCGACATGATGTCTGCAGTAAACATAGTGTTCTTTGTGCAATGTATAATCAGTGTGACTCTGGCTTTAGTTTATAACCGATCGCCTACCCCTCCCCCCTCCCCCGAATCCCGCAAAGAAATATGAATTTTTGTTTTCTTGGTGTGTCGATATAGTAGATCGTGAATTCCCGCGCCCGCATTTACTGAGATTACAGCAATTAGCCTGAACCAATGATTGCAATCGCCTTATTTGTGTTATTATTTTCTCTTTCCCTCTCATTTCAATATGAAGCTGTGGTAAGCCGGGGCCATTAACGGCACGGTACGAGCCCGTTGCAGCTGAATGGTAAACGGCGGTCACGATAGAGGTAGCGTGAGTCACACGCAAGCACCGAGGACGACTCGGGCAGCTGGCGCAGAGGCACTGCCCTCTGATCACGAATAGTGAGATACCTCTCTTCGCTCCAGATTTTGTGTGCGATGCCAAAAGGAGCCGTCTCAACTCTGTGTTTGGGTGAATTGAACGGAAGGTTTGCCCGATATATTCATTAACCGTACGTTTGATTTGCCCCTGGCCACAGTTGTGTCATTTATGTGATCGAGATGAATGAAGGAATCAATAAACACGGCTGAACCTTCTGACATGGACGGCGGCGTTTGCCACAGGTACAGAATGTTTAGTTTCAACCACTAATGCTTCTTTATAGACGTATATTTAGAGCCAAGAGTGTCCAATGCCCAGTGCTACGTACCAAAGAAACTGCCACATGCAACAGTCATGGGAGACTTAAACACTGTAAGAGCCGGGGAAATGAATCCAGAAAGGATACGCCAGTGCTCTCTGCACTGATCTAAGATAGTTTAAATCAGTGCCATGCCGCTAGTCGTCAAACGGCATGACGCTGACGCAAGGACGATCAAGGCCACATGTCAGAATTTTCAGAGCTTTGAAGAAAGATAGAGTAAAGAGTGGTTTAAAGACCGCAAAGGCAGGTGGTTTCTTCGATCCTATGAAAGTAAATGACCTCGCACGTCGTGTGTCGTCTGCTTAACGTTAGAGGCTGGGTTGCACAACTCACGGTCTTATCCTCACAAGCATTGTTTACATCCTTCACAATTGCCTGCTATCGTGGGCCGTTCTCGATATATATATATATATTTTAAACTTAAGCGAGAGTACAAGCGAGCTGGCTTTAGGCAAACATAGTAAGACGGGGGCAGGGGTAAACGACAGATAACTCAAAACTCGACCATTTTGCTTCGAATGGTAAAAAAAAAAAAAAAAAATTCCGATTCGACCTAACTTGAACGGCGTCGCCTCAATTCGAGCGAATGACTGGAATTGTAAAAATGACTGGAATTGTAAAAATCAGGAATTGTAAAAATGAAATTTTTGAAGTCCCAATGATTAGCGCGCCCACGCGCGGTGGCGTCGACGAATCGTCGGGGGACAAACCGTCAGCGCCGGAACGACTCACGAGAACAGCCTCGTATTTTGTGTACCACTTTTGAAACTTTACCAACCTTCATCAAATTACTACAAAGAAATAAAGAAAGAAACTGAGCAGATGCACGTTTAAAAGCGAGTTAACAACGCTGTGATGTAAAGTAAATTGAGTCGCATTAATTCTTTGACACTAGAGTAATACATTAGCACGCACAAAAGGCAGATTATTCTCGCGTGTAACCACGCTGTCACGCAGCCTGAGAATTTCACGCTTCACAGAGTTCGCATTTTTGCCTTTTTTTTTTTTTCAGCCAAACCCGAGGAAGTTACATCAAAACTACTCGCGTAGCGAAACGTATTCCTGGGTGGCACTCATAAATGTGATAACATTTGACGGTCCACACTACGAATAGGCTCTATGAATAAAAAAACAACAACAAAAAAGTGACGATGCCTTAATCCGCGAACTGTGTCGCACAAAGAGCATCTAAACTGGAGCACACAAGCGTTGTTTTTTTCTCCGAACGTGCCCAGCGGTGGAATCGTTGCTTCCCCGGTCTCGCGTGCGCTCGATGTTGTTGCCCGACTCCAAATCCTTCCGAGATAACGACCGACGATACCCCTTGCGCCCGCGTCGCCAAGAAGCATCAAAAATACAAGAAAAAAAAAGGGGGGGGGGGGGCGCCCCCGCGAAAGACAAAAGCGCGCTCGTTTCGGCCGCCAAGGGTGCGGGCGGGGGGTGAGGCCGCGCGATTAAAACGCGACGGGCAACAATGGGCTGGTCCCACTGCCGGCTTAATTAATTCGGGCCGGCGGTGCGGGGAAGACAAAAGCCGAACAAGAAGAGGCCCCGGGGCGAGCGTGCTCCCAATTACGGGAAAACGCCCTTTGGCCCCCCCGCTCTGTACCACCAATCGACGCAAACTAAATTAGGACGCAGCCCAGCTTTAACTTTGTTGCGTGCCGTAATGAAGCGAGGGGGGGGGGGGGGGGGGGAGGGGGCTTCGCGACACCTGGCTCCGAACAGAGGCAGCAGCCAGTCGCCCTGGGCCAAGGCACGCTACGACTTCGGAAAAGTGCGACGGAAAGAACGGCGAACGCGAGCGCGAGCGCGCGTTTCGGAGCCTCTGGGTTTTTCTATGCGTCGTCTTTCGGGGAGCGGTTCGGAGGAGCCGCGGGATGCTGCCGCCGTGCTGCGAGTCCCAAGATGCTCACTTTGACTCGCGTTTTCAGCTGCCATCACACTGCTAATGCATGCGTAAGATACAAACTGCAGACAGCCTCTGAAGTGTTTTTTCTTTGCACGATAGCCCTGTCACATTGATCACACCGAAAGTACCTTCAGGCATGTCCGAAGCACACATGTGTATCGAGCAAACATTCTTTGAAAATGCGCCAGGGGCAGAAAACTTCGTAGTAATTTAAGCAGGGAACACCGTATATTTTGTATGATGTATGACCGGTGTAATAATAACTTTAAGCCGGGGTCACACTGTTTATACATTATACAAAAGACGGTCTGCATACAACTTCGAACGCGAGTCACTGCGAGATCCGTGCTTCGAATGCCGCGTGGCAATAAGTTTGAGGATTAACCTTGGCACGCGCCATTCAAGCCACGGATATTGCGGTGAGTACAAAAGGCGGTCTGTATAAAAAAATTTAACGCAAGTCACCGCAAAATCCGTGCTTCGAATGCCGTATGGCAATGAGTTCGGGGGGGGGGGACTTGGCAGGCGGCATTCGAACCACGTATATTGCGGCGACTCGTGTTTGCAGACCGCCTTTTGTACGATGTATGAGCAGTGTGACCCCGGCTTTAGGGTACTACTCTTTTCGCGATTGCCATACGGTGACAAGACAGCTTGACATCATCTAGGTGTATCTCTCTCTCTAACCTCTCGCTCTCTTGTTGAAGATTAATAAAATATTTATGTTTTACTTGCCAAAGTGACAGAGAAAGTCTGACTCATCCACTCGAAGAACAAAAGTTTGGTTTGCACCATCTGCCAGTTGATCGGATTCGAAGGATTTTAGTTTGTCTTGGGGCCATTGAGGCGGTGTTACTGGACAGGGGTGGCTGCTGACTCGGCCTAAGAGCCGCAAACAAAACCAGGAAACTTCCAAGAGCCGGGGGTGGGGGGGCAAACTTTTGTCCAGAGCAGTAAACGAAACTCCGGACTACTTTCAATCTTTCCGAGTCAAAAGCAGTCCAACTGTATGTAAGGTAGGAGTAGCACAAGACTACCAAACCGCAACCTGTCTTTCGATTTAAAACGCGTTCCACTTTTTTTGGGGGGGGAAGTGCTCGTGTGACTGAAAGGGAGACGGGGGAGGGGGGGGGGGTTAGGGAAGGGGGGGTTAGGGGAGGGGGGGGGTTAGGGGAGGGAGCCGCGAGCCGCACTTTAACACGAGAAGAGCCGCAGCTTGGCCACCCTTGCTATAGGACAACGAGTAATACCAATTTTCGTCCCATTATATTGCGCACTGCCGTAATGTACTGCAGCGCTATTTACTGTAATACTTTATATGTACTTTATGTATTCGAGGAACTTTAAAACAAATAGGAATGATGTGGTGGAATAGTCCTTCACACGTTATGTTCCTGATTGTAAAGTATATTTCGCAGTGACTGTGTAACGCTAGAACATCTACAGTATAATAACCATAAACGTAGAACATGTTAATGTCTTTGTAAAACATCCTTAGCGTGCAAGTACCTATTTACAAGTTATACATTTTATTATATGAGTTCTCCTTAACTCTTTCGTAGACATTTGCTGCGCTTCATATTCAGCTTGTCGGCCGACAATAAAGAAATGAAGGAATTTTTTTCTAATGAGTGCTGCGATATAAAGAGGCAGAATCTTCCGTTACAACAAAAAGCTTCAATATCTTTGCCGCAAGTACACGGGCAGCTGAAATGTCCTTCAGGGGAAACAACTAAAACATTTCGTTGAGGTGAAAGCTATCCCGGTCACCAGATGATTTCCTCGCCAGAAAAAAGTTTTAATAATTACATTTTTGACCAATTTGTGTCCATCTGGGCAGGCTTGCTAGAAACCGCGTCTCAGCTGAGACTGTGTGAAAAAAACAAAAACAACACTGACAAAGTTAGCACACGAGCTGAGCGGTACTCAAGCCGCGTCTCAAGACGGTCGCGCGCCCCAGCCTTTGCATTGCTTTTTCCACTCTGTCTCAGCTGAGACGCTGTTCAAGCAAGCCGACCCTGGAGTCACTGTTTTTGTTATGAAATTACCCACGGAAGAGGACTTATTACAACCATGTTCACTCTCTGATCTTTTTTTTATGTATTTTGTTTTGCTGCATTAGAGTGTTACCAAGCTTTCTTTTGTCGTATCTCATCCGTTTTATCCTCATTATTTTAATCAATTCCTTCCTCTATTTTTCCACCTCGTTTCTTTGCATATGTCGCTCGACTGTCAATCAGAAAAGCGATTTCGCTGGAGCCTTTCGTCACTCTTCAGTCGACCCGGTACTTCGGTTCCACCGGAAGACGCCACTTCGCAACCGGAAATCTAATTTTCTCGGCCTCTCCAGCTCCCTACTTGGCTACTTTCCTCATTATTACTTGGAGCGGACTTTTGATCATTTGTACGGTCTGGCTCTGCCTATACCCGAGGTCTTTAGACCACAGAAACTTCCGCAGCGGTAGCTCCGCACCGACTTCCTACTACATTGAGTCTTACGTCAAGAAAAAGTGTCGTATCCCGCAGACGTTGCTGAGGGGCTTTAAATCCATTTGGCAGACCCACATGTCTCTTTCTCCCGTGCTCGTTAGGAAACTGCGTTTTGGGCAAAGGGCCTCATAAAATGGGATTACGCCTCGTTCAAAAAACTCTGCGGGAGACCGCACACGCCGACTGTGGCAGAAAGAAGCGGAACCGGATTTGAAAGTGGATTTCGCTACGGGGAAACTACCGCGATCTGCTGACTACTGTGAGAAGAACATGCCGCTATGCGGCTTTCCAGCTATTTTCGTGGCGTTGGTAAAACCCCTGCACTGCCCGATTTTAAACTTGCCTGGAAGCTAATGTTAACTAGCGTCACATGCTTGTTTTGGTTTTTTAGGTGGTATACTTTCCTGTTCTTTTGAGTTTGTGGTTATATCAATCCTTATCACGTGTACATCCGTTCCACAACTTGCGTTGAAAAGCCAGGGAATCCCCAGTTCAAACTCCACCCCTGCTCGTTTTAATCTGAATAAGTATCCTTTCAACTTGCGGTCCCCTATCACAACTTCGTGATGCACGTTAAAAACCCCAGGCTAGCAGTTGTGCTGCATTGTCTAAATATCTGATCAACAGCACGCTCTTCACACGCAGACTAAACTCAAGCTGTCTAGACGCAGACTTGTTTTTGTTTTGCCCATATATGTGAGCGCAAGCACGAAAAGAAAAAAAAAAATAATAATATTTCGAAATACGTATAATGAGACATTGGGGCATTGATACATTTGGGAATAATGAGACATTTGGGTAAACTCGACAGCTACGTGTTAAAAAAATATTTAAAAATAAATACACACCCACACGACCGCATCGATATTGTTCCTTCCTGTCTCACTCTGTAACAACAAAGCCAGATTGAACATCACATCAAATCTGTCGGATCACAAGAGACTCACGAAGTCGCACTGCGGTCAGTGGCCAACCTCAAAGCACCGCAACAATCCCCCCCCCCCCCCAAAAAAAAAAAAAAAAAGAAACTTGAGATGCAACGGCCTAAACGTGTCGGTCGGGGCGCCTAATGAAAACGAAGCGCAGGTTTTCAGCGTCGACGAACCTCTCCCGGGAAGCACACCTAGCTCAACTCCCCGCGGGATTTGATCAGGGACGACAGCCAAGAGAAGTACCCTCGGGGGGGAGGCGGGCATCTCCTCGGCGTCTCCCCAAATCTTTGCGGCTGTCCCGAGTCAGCGGTGAGAAAAATGGCCGCGCGTCCGCACTCCTAAGGATGTCGAAGCACCGTGCAATCCTGCCGCGACGGAGATTCATTCGGAGCCGCCCGTCGTGGTGGAATCCGAGTCCAGAGTCTCTACTCTTGATCCCGGGCTGGACGACGGTCCCGGGCCGGAAATGGCGTCCGATTCCCCGGAGCCGGCCGAGAATGATGGCGGCTCACGGGTTCGCGTTTGTGGACCCCCGCTGTGAGCTTCGGGGAGTTAGTTTACCACAAAGGCCCGGTTCGACGCTTTCTTTCGGACTTGCGGAGGAAGGTTCTTGCGCACGTTACTGATGTGACCATCGGCTTTGGTTTGGACTTAGTGACAGGTAGCGTTTCTTTCCTGACTCCTTAAAGAAGAGGTTGTCTAGGCCTAGTGTCAAATTTCACTCTTTGGATGTTTAACTGAGCACGTGATTTACTAAACTACAACCATAAACCGAAAAAGATTTTTTCTAAATGTGTGTGTGTGTGTGTGGGGGGGGGGGGGGGGGGAGAGAGAGTTGGCTGTGAGAACATAAATTCATGAAAAAAGAAAATGGTGGATAATGTTTATCCAGAGATGCAGAAGGCTTGCAGTGACCTTTTGTGTCATGAGAACTGAAACGTGTTTGATGACATGTCGATCACTCCGTTAGAATTTTAACAACACATATCAGCACTACGATGTCCAAATCTGACTGTGAATTTACACCACCTTCCCCCCCCCCCGCAGGTCATGGTCGATTTAATGTCGACTTTTGTGTTTCGCTTTATTTTCGAGCTCAGTTTCTCAAGTTTGAAGTAGTTTAATAAATATTCACGACGAATTGAAACCGAATTAAAAAATTCGTTAGGTTTCGGTGGGAAAACTCCCTCACTCTTCAAGGACCTAGCCCGTACAAGTACGCTCTTTCTTTCTCTTTTTCTCAATACCGCGCACCTACCAACGGCCGGCCGGGCAGTCTGCTACCTCGGATGAGATTTAAAAGTGTCTTCTTCCTCCCCTCGAAAAGACTGCGTGGAGTGGATCGTCGGGGACCGTGTTTTTCGGCCGCGACAGCAAGGTCCCATCGGCGGGCCGAACCTGGGCCAGAAGGCGCGCCGTGTTTGCCCCGCTAAGGCGCGAGTCTTGTCCGCTCTAAGTGACCGGCCGTGTCCGGCCTAATAAAGCTGCCGAGAACGCCCTGCCTTCCCACGGGGGACTCGCAGTTCGGCGTTCGCTACGGCCAACGCCGCTCCCACAAAAAAAAAAAATAATAATAATAAAAAAATAAATGCCGCCGTGTTTGTTCGTGCCACGGGACGCTCCGGGAAGCAGGGTCGCGTCCAATCCCAGTCACTCCCATGTCCCTACATCATGTGTTGACAGCTGCTAAGCAATTTTTGCGGCTCTGTCTTCCTCCCGGGCAGCTTGGTTGTCGTAAGGTAATAGACCACATGCGAAATGTAGAGCTCCATCTATACCCGTTTTCACCTCAAGAAAGCAGCAGGTTTTGCGCATTATTCATACGCGGCGCGAAGTAGTTCTCACGAGATTGGGTTGTCGGAGGAAAAAGCGATACTTTTGGCGTTTGGAAGGTGCACGTCTTGATAGGATACCGTATATCTAATCTATAATTCACCTACATATATCTTAATTCTCTACATAAAGAGGGAAATCAGTAATACTCCGCGAGAAGCCGGACTTTTTTGTTACTATGGTTCTTGAGGTGAAAACGGGCCGAGAACTACGTCCGCCATCCTGGTAGCGGCGAGAAAACGAAACCAGTGACCCGACCGGCAAAGACCCCATGTAAACAAGTGACCGCGCTTCGTGCGAGAGGTGCGATGCCAACGCGTTGCTGCGTTCCGCTGCCGACGTAGCGATAAAGCTTTGATTCGTGCGTGACGTGAACGTAAACGTGAACAGGGTCCACAATTTTTCCTTATTTTTATTTGTTATTTGAGACGCAGCTTTCGACAAAAACAATCGGTGACACGCGAAGAAACATGCGGACGTTATCGCGCGGCGTGAAGCCACTTAGAACTATTGTATTGGGCCCTAATCTTTGAACGAAGTTGCACCAAATTTGTTTCTAAACGTTTTTTTTTTTAATGCGTGTTGCATTGTTGGTTTGCGTTTTTCTTGATGCGCAAGCAGCTCAATGTATGCGGACGACACCAAAGCTGTTAAGCGAGGCAGAAATATGACAGTTCTAATAATCTATGCCACCAACCATCAATTGAAGATGCGTATGGTTAACAGTGAACAACAAAAAACTGAAAGCACCACGAAGCCCTCATTTTAACGTCATATATTAAAAAAAATAATTTATTTTGGAAAGCCAGAAAAAAACAATCTCATTGCTTTGCAGCGATTTTTATACCCTTGATTTGGCGTCATTAAACTAGGTTTGTAAAGCACCTCTAAAACTAAACAGGAGAGCTTGTTGATAAAATATTCCTGAATACTTAAAACACGGCCATATAGAATAGAAAACAGCAGACACGGACGACGTGTCTGTTTGCTCAACACTCACAACAACAAGATTTTGCTGTCTTTTTTTCGTACGCCACGTTTGATTACATTAAACGTTGCGTTCAACTTAGGTTCATCGCAGCGGCTGAAACTTTGATGTCGGCGGCGGCGAAAACTTACGTTGCGGTGCCAACTTCATTTCACAAACTCCTTTACTTCTTTTTATTTTTGCAATCGAGGCAAACATTTTGTTTATGCGAAGATGGTCGGGGGGCGGGCAGTTTTGTAGAAAGTTATGCAGCTATTCTGTCAGAGTTGAACAAATCTTCATTAATAGCCCAACATCCGTCAACTGTGCTTGAGGTCAATGCTCTCTGAAACCATTTTAAGCTCTTTGCAACGCCTGAAAAATATTGTCCAGGACACAGTTTCTTTTAGAAGAACACTGAGCTTTCCGCCAAAAGTACTTTCGCCGGTAACAACTAAAAAGAAAAAAAAAGGAAAAAACTAACCTTGAGTTGCATGTATTGGTGTGGAGTAGTATACCGCTAAACAGTACGACCTCATGCGTATTGGCATCGAAAAAATAATTAAAAGTGTCCTCAAAGATGAAAGGCCTTGTCCTTTGTTTACGTTGGCCTTGTCCTTTGTCCACGTTGGGTGATCGGAAGTCAGAAAACGATAAAGTTTCCTAATTGCACTTAGTGGCAGAGCCTTGGAAATGCTGAGAAACCGAAACTCAAGATACTTGACGCTACCAAGATGGCCGCGTGCACAGTGCTGCCAGACCATCAAGCAGTTCCTCGTATGTGTAGCTGGCGGGAAGTTACTCTGCCCCAATGAGCGTTTGTGTCTTAAGTGTCGATGAGAAATTTTGCTAGTGCAGTACCGCTGCTGGCAGTTTCTTAACCTGCGTCATGAATTCGTGATTACGCGAACACAGAGCGGTACGATGCTTATTCAGATCGAAACGGTCAGGGATTTTGACTTTAGTCCAAGATCCCCGAGTTTTGCAGCGCGAGCTTTCGACTCACGTGTTATGGGCTGAGGTGAGTTATTAACACACTCGACCGCTGAACCCCCCGCCCCCCCCCCCCCCCCCTCTCCTTTGTTGTTCAGGAAGCACTAGTAGCCTGAACGAAAGAAACGTTCCAGTTGGAATCGTTATTCCTTTATTTATTGCTATATTTATTTCTTTATTATCTACCCTTTTAGTTTCTTAATTATTTAGTTAATTAGTTACGTATTTATTCATTTTTTAGTTATTGAGTTATTGATTTCTTTACTATTTAGTTATTTATATTATAAAATATCGCGGTACATGCAAACAGCTCTGATGATTTATTTATATATGACCTTGGGTGATTACTCAAAAAAGTTTCATGACACGAAGGAAAACAAAACGCAATAGAAATGTCGTATGTGCGACAAACGAATGTAAGCGCCTGTAAGCCATTTCTTTATGCGCTGATCGGATTCGCTCGTGGCCAGACGAGGAGATGAGGAACGAATAAGAGAGTGGTTGGAAGCCTTGTATTGTTACCTCAGGTTGCGTAATTATGAGTGTTAAACTAAGAAAAAAAAACATTTAGAAACGCACTGAAACCTTTAGACGATACGGTACGTTTCCTTTTGAGACAGGTGGAGCGTTGGAAGAGGACAATCACAGGGCATAAATAGGAAGGCAAGAGGGACAAAAAAATATGCGATGACCGACAAAGGTTGCTGTTAATCGGCTCATTAAGAAAAAAATATATTACTGTTTCGTGTCGTAAGCCAAATATTCGGACTCGGCAGTAGAAAACACTGGTAGGAGAAATAAGGTAGGTATTTTCTGGAATGCAACATTTGGCCAAATGTAATTCCTTGGTTTTAAAACTTTTATGTGCCATGGCCGTAAAGACGAGATAAAAATGCTCTCTGCGGCGGACTGTGAGTCGAACTGGTTTACGAACTGCTCCATGTCGGCGGCGGCCGAAGGGCTGACGCCGGTACGACTCAATTATCTCGGAAAGTCGGTGATCGATGATGGCGTCGCCACGGTACACCAAATTGCATTACCCACGCACTGCTTTAATGTGTAATGATGGAAGCTGTCCGTTACTTCCGATTACAGGACGGCCGGTGAATTATTGAGCCCTCCCAGCTCGCCCATTACGGCCCGCGTCCCGAGCGCCGTAACAAGTTTAACAGCGGGGCTCGCGCTTCAGCTACAGACAGCCGCGCCTGGCAGACTGTCTTCGACGCGAGCAGGGACGTTTCCAGCCGCTGATGAAGCAACTCAAAAAGATATCGCCTTTGAAGTGTGCCGAGGGGGAAGGACGTGCCTTTGGCGAGAGCCGTCGCGCAGAGGAGGCCGCGCCAGTTATCCCTCTTTCGTATAGAGTACGAACGGAGGAATAGTTCGGGAAATCAGGTGATCCGGGCTTGTCTCACTTAACTTTTATCGGCGTGCGAATTTTTTTCTTTAAAGTCTTTCTCGGCTTTTATATTTTTACTCACTAATATTTTGCCGTATTTTTTTAGGTATTTATTCAATATTTGCTAGCAAGCCCGTTCTGTTACGCCGCCTCTGTCGGCATGCCTTCGGTATGTATCCTTTGCCTTCCGCAGTGCTTTGACTGTGCGTGCACCCTTGAGGCTCAAAAGACGCCGAATCGTTATCAAAGGTAGAAAGCTCGCGATAGAGCCAGGATAGCTGAGTGACCTTTCTGCCGTTCTAATCCTCTCATCGACTATTCTGCGGATACGGCTCAAGCGTGATCGACGCACGTTTGCTTAATACGTATCTAGGTTCCGAACATGTCTAACGACAGTATTTGTATGACCAGATTGTCATTCGAGGAAACAACCCGCTTCATACGGTGTCTGCAAAGTGTTTTTGAAGTGCCTAGCGATACGTCCGACGTAACCCAAGTTACGTCCAAATCTCCGCCTTCCCTAGGTTCACGGGGGAGAGAGAGAGGAGGGCGGGGGAAGGGGGAGGGTTAGGCCTACGCGTTTCAGTGCTCAGTCCAGACGTAACGGTAGCCACAGCGAACTGTTTTGTGTTTGATGTATTAGCCGTGTGACCTAGACTTTAGGGGTAATTTTTTTGACACTGCTGTAATTCTACTTACGTTAGAGCGAACAAATCTCGGAGTGATACCTTTCCGCTGCCGGCATCGACCCCATCTCCCTTTCCGAACAAACTTGGCGCTCAGCGGTGCGGACAGAATCCGCGAGGGCGCGTTGGCGGCCGCGTCCCGCGAGTGCCTCTCCTCGCGAGAGCGATCTCGAAGTCCCGTTTCCCGATCGGGACCCGCGCGTCTCCCGGCCCCGGGCCCCGTGCGGCGCTCCGTCGGCGGCGCGAGCCCGCTTCTGGGCCGGGCCCGGAGCCTCGGGGGAGTCCCCGTGCGCATGCGCACAGCCGGGTCGGCGTGGCTTTCGGGCGGACGGTCTGCCTCCGAGAGGCGGTCGTCCCTCAATGCGGGCCGCGCCCGCAGCCCAGTCGGCCACGCGCTGCCACGTCCACGCTGCGGCGTTCGGGAGCGGCGAGCCGGCCGGGCCATGCACGAGGCACGCACAGACGTCGACCGCGCCGCGCCGACGACGCTGAGCCGGGCCACAAGCGCCTTCTGCGACACACAGGCATGTCCGGTGAGCGGGGCCGCACGTCTTCGAGCATGACAACCTCCTTTCGAAGCGCGCGAGCGGCATGTCACTCCCGCGGAGCTCAAAGCCGAGAGTCACACTGCTCCTAAATCTTACAAAAGCCAGTCTGCTAACATGAGTCACCGCAATATTCCTGGTTCGAATGCCGCGTGCCAAGTTTCTTTCTGAACTCGTTGCCATGCTGCATTTGAAGCATAGATTTCGCGGTGACTCGCGTTCGAATCCGTTCGCAGGCTGTCGTTCCTATGATGTATGAGCAGTGTGGCTTAAAGCCACAAAAGACAGCTTGCGAACACTCTCCGATGCATGTTTCTTCCCTATACGACGGTCTTATGACATTAATCATACTTAAACTGTCTGCAGACATGTTGGATGCATGTATCGAACAAACATGCTTCAAACATGCTTGAGGCGCAGACAATTATGACGTCATGTCTGCAGCGAACAGCGTGTCTTTTGTCTGACGTACGAGCAGAGGGACAGCGGCTTGCGACCATTATAAAAGAGCGCGTGGTTGAAATAAGACAGCCGACTTGTGAAGTCAACCTGCCTCGAAATGACGTTATATGTCGTTGCCGTGGAAGGTGAATACACCTGTTGCCAAACTACTCAAGTATCAAGGAGAATTCTGTGAATGTAGGTCTACACGCTATACGTGCTGGCGCCTGCAGCAGTAACTGTTCAAAAGCAAACGTCCGAAACAAATGGCATCTGGCACGCGCGTTCGCCAACGCCTTATTGTGGTTATTTACTTTGAATCTTTTATACGGGGAAGGCATGCGCGTGCGACACGTAGACCTTAATTTCCCGCATTCCCCTCGATGCTGGGGTAACTAAGCAATTGGTAAACCGACGATTACAATCAAGGCGACTGACCACAGCCATGTTTCTGTTGGTGCGGACAAGCCCGTGCAGTTTCAAGCTTGCCAAAGCTACGTTGACCCGCCAGTTCCACGTGCTTGAACTCATGAAGCTGCAGTCGGGTCGCCATGCTTGCAATTGTCTATAGACGCTTTTCTTTGCAAACGCCACAAGGCCACAAGGCTGTGTTCCAGTCCTTGGCGTTCCAGCAAGCGTACGAATGAACAAAGCCCACATTAAAGGGGTGAAGAAACGATGTCGGGTTCTAATGTTCATGACTTTACAGAGGCGCACTGGTCCTAGTCTGGCCCACACACGGACCTCCACTGATTCAGAAGCTTCTTGGTCGCGGTTAAATTGCGAGGATAAAAAAGGGAATATCACTGCTTACAATATTTGTGTGTCTTGCGCGGCTCATGGATTGGACACGAGAACTGCGTGGGCCCCCGAATTCGGCTCGTAACAATCTATGCCTCGACGGACACTCAGGTAGTGGCTCGTGTCCAACCACTCCGGTGATGAGAACAGCCGAACTCTAACAGTGACTAGAGCTCATCACACGTTGTCTACTTTGCCGACCCCAGCCGAGTGGCTATGATTAACGTTGGCGGCATAGGATAGGCACCAAGACACGTGGCCACTTGTTCTGACTCCGAGCTGAGGGGATGGACAATGCTCATAATTCTCAAATTCATTTGCCAACTGCCATTGCTTACAAGTAAAAACTAAAGAAAGCTTATTCGGGTATTAACGTTAAAAAGTTATTCTCTGTAGTTTTTAGCGAAAGCAGAAAAGTGTTTCGTGGCCCCTTTAACACCGCTGCTTGTAACGTCGATGAAACATTTAACCGCCAATGCTCCAACCGAACCTCAAAACAAGCAAGAAGCGCGAGACCTAGCTGTTAAAAATTTTCGAATATTTCTATAAACCAACTTGTCTCCTCCAAAACGCTAAATCGTACAACCGAAAGCCCTCACTAAATCTCCAATATGGTTGTCCGTTTAGCATTTATGCTTTCTAGTACTGGTGACATAATCAAGCTCAACAGGCTTACAAAGATGCAGGACCAAAAGACTTTTGTAAAGCAAGCAGCGTATAATGTTTGTAAGCAGTAAAATGGTCTGCACGGCAAGCGGTCAACAGTTTCCTACAACCTAAAGACCCATTTATAAACCGGCGTTTGCTTACATAATTGCTTGCGTTACTTTATGGGTATCCGGAACGTCCATCCTTGGTATGCTACGTGCAAAACTACTCCTTGAATTCGTTGTCACGAATCATACGGCGCACAGATATCCCGGTGACTCTTCACGTAAGTAGACGAAATGTTCCCATAGCATACCGCCCGAGTCCCACTAGAGCGACAGACAGAAACATCCGACACCGTCAAGCCTAAAACACGCACGGCATGTAGGCGAAGGTACCTTTGGCAGGTTTTCAGTCTCTCGATGCTCGTGAAGTGAGCCCAAGCAGATTGACAGCCTGCCAAAGATACCTTCGCGTCCTTGCAGCGTGTCGGTATCGGTTGCTTTTGCTTGTCGCTCTAGTGGGACTCAGTCATAAAAAACATACCAAGCAAATGGTGTTGTGTGAACGCACCTTTAAAGAAATTGAATGCATGTTTAGACAACGGAAAGTTTGTCGCTTCCAGAAGGTGTCTGGCGTTTCCGGCGCAGAGGAGAAATTTATCAAGTACAGTATCACTGCTAGCTTAAGTCTTTAACGTGCGTCACGCAGTAGTGACGCACGACCGCACGCCGGTGTGAGACTCGTCCTGATCAAAATAGGCCAGGGACCCGAGATTGAACCCAGAATCTCTGGGTTCCGCAGCGCGAGGTTTTGCTCCACGTGCGCTCAGAGTTGAGGTGAGTCAACATACTCGGCCACCGATACGGCCCCCTACAACGTCTATTTACATTGAATCTGTAAGGAATGTCGGAATTCTATTAAATCAAAATTTATAAAGTATCAGCACCAACAACATTAAAAAAAAGGCTTTCGTGTGGTGGGCGGTTGAATATAATGCAGCATGTGGTCTGACGTAAAAAACAAAACAAAAAAACTTGCACTTTCACATGTACAGTCGTCTGCTTCACAACCAAAACGACATCGTTCTGAGGGCTCTTTTTATGCAGGTGGTATATTTTGAGCTTGAACAACATTTTTGAGTTAGGCTTCTTCAGATGTTAACATAAAAAATGCCGTAGACAGGTTTTCAATGTATCTGGTAAAAAGAGACAAAAACCACCAGCATGTGGACTATCGGTTTATTAGTTATTGTATTTGCTTCTTCAAGAATATGTATTGTGACCCTGACTGTGGAGTGTGGTGGTTTAGTTGCCACTCTTGTTACCACAGAGGGAAATATTCGGCTTAAGTGCGGCTAGCTTGCGCGGATCTGTAAGTTGAAACCTTTAGGTTTAAAACACTCGATTATATGTGCTTTTATGAAGTCGTGAATAATGGTCGTACAAAACCTCCACCATATTATTCGCGATCAAATTCTGCTGTAAAATCGTGTTAAGTTTGGAATGGTTTTTTCCTTCTATTTATTATTGTAGATTGCAATTCCGAATCTCTAATATTTCAGAGGTGGAATATTTATCAGTTATGAGCGATTTTTGTGTCAGAAGCTCCTGGTGCCACTTCAAAGCAGGCTCAAAGGGCACGTATAGGTCTGCGAAAGGAATTTACAAAACAACCCTATATTTAGTTTCCCTTAAAGTCCAGACTCAGCCGACGCTACGAGCTGATGGTGCCAATCAAACAGCGCCTAAAACGCACCATCAAGGTGTTCGTCTAGATTCTCTACGTGTTCTATTATCTCTAAACCAATCATAAGCAAAAAAGGGCCATTGATTTGCGCTTTTGATGCTGCTTGAATGATACCGTTACCTCGTAACGTCGTCTGCGCCTGGACTTAAGCTGAAATGAAGTATAGTGCGACCCAGCTTTCAAACTTTGTCGAACTTCGATCAAGTCAAAATCGCCACCAAAGAAAAAACCTTGTCGCGGAGAAAGCACCAGCGTAGCACAAACATGTGGAAACAGCATGTAACAGCTATTAGTGTGATAGCCTTGATAACAGACAGGTTGAGACAGTCGTGACATCGGCTGCGAGACAGGCAAGCTTGTAGTCATTTCACGGGAGAAGCTTGCTCGAGTTTCCAAGATGCTGCTTTGCTATCTCGCCACACTGTGTCGTTTCTGTGTGGAGTTTAGAAACAAGGGCGTAAACAAGCTTGAGACTTCCGTGCCAATGCTCGGTCTCATGATGGTGTCACTTATAATAGAAGCGCACACGAACGCACACGCATGCAGGAAACAAAAAAAAAATCACCACGCTGGCCACTATTATTTGTTGTTGACTGTACTACATTGGTGGCTATATCAGTTGTAATGAGCTGCTCAGAATGTTCTTGCAAGAAGATTACGTTCAGAGACGAAAATGTTAGGTACATCATGCCTTTCAAATAATCAGCATCAAATAAGCGCTTCGAATTGCACTCGTACGAAAAACAGAAAGCTTTGTGTCCTCGTTTCATTCTTTTTGTTTTAACCAAAAAGGGAAATAAAAGCCTCGTATAACTCAGCATAGAATGCGAATAATAAAAAAAAACTAAGACGAACGCCATTATTTTGTCCAAGAAAAGCGTGCCAACCGTGATTGTCATGCTACCCGCAAAATTATTTCAAATTTCAACAAAGTTGGAGGGAAAATATCAACAAGACATGTAGCTGGGCTAGTTGGTGGTGCATACTTGTTTGGTGGGAACAGCGCTAAAAGATGTAGGACCAGGACAAGGAAACACACAGGCAGGGCGCTTTTTGTGTGTTTTGCATATCTAGCATTTAAACCAGTCTTGTGAACGAACATATCGGACGATCTTCAGGTAACGACATCTTCGAGTCGTAGAATATGGTACATTAACCGAGAAGAGTGGAAGGAACAGTGGCTCCTTACAATTTGGTAGAAATATTTTAATCAGTAAGTTACTTGCCTAGAATAAAAAAAAAAGAAAAACTGCACGCTGAGTTGTTTCAGTTGAGATGTGGGCGAAACATTGTAACTGTAGTACGTATCCGATACGAACCATACGGTTGTACTTCGTTTCACCATATGTTCAGACGCAGCCGATGCTATGAGCTAACGGAAAAAATCAAGCAGCGTCAAACGAGCAAGTCACTGTTTTTTTTTGTCTATGATTGGTTCAGGGATGATAGAACACAAACAGAAATATTACGAACACCATGATGCTGTGGTTTTGACGCTGTCTGATTTATCCTTCTAGCTCGTAGCGTCGGCTGCATCTAGACTTATGGTGAAACGAAGTATGGTTTTCAAACGGCTTCTAGTTTGTAGGTGTCGCAATTCAGGTGAACGTGCGAGAAAAAAAATGTCCTAACTTATAAAGAATGTGCTCATCAATTCGTTTTCACATCACAGCCTTCCCCCGGCGTTCCCCCGAAATAACCCACACGCCTCAACGCCTTGGAGCAAATGGCAGGCATGTGTTTTGTGTATCTTAAATTGTAAAGCCGGGGTCACACCGCTCATAGATCATAGAAGACGATGATGTGAAAACACGAGTTCTTTCAATATCCTTGCTTCGAATGCCGCGTGACAGGTTTCTCCTTGAACTCATTGCCACGCGGCGTTCGAAGCACGGATCTCGCGGTGTCTCGCGTTCGAATCTGTATGCAGACTGCCTTTTGTATGACGTATAAGCAGTGTGACACCGGCTTTAAGTGAACATAACGTCAAACAATACTCAAACACACGATTAAACTTGTGATTATTAAAAAAATATTCATATGAAAAAGAATTTTTTATTTTAAAAGTTTAAAGTAAATTTTGTGAAAATTCATTTTTGTATCTCAGTCAAAGTCAGAACGTTCACAAGACCGTTGAAGTTAGATTGGATCAGCAATTTCGTTAATTTCGTTGAATAATATAAGACCATCCGCGTAGAGCCACACTTTAGAAGGAACATATTTTACTGAGTTATTGAAATTGATTAGAAGGATCGGTGACCCCAAAACGCCACATTGGGGTACCATTGAGCTTACATCTAGCTTAGAGAAGTTGTCCGTGTTAAGCGTTACAAACTTGTAGTCCTATGTGAAAGATAGTTCCGAATCAAGTAAACAATTCAATATTTCTTCAACACCGTCTTCAGTTTATACAAAAGTTTACTAAAATATGCTACGCCGTACAGGCAGTTGTTTATAAAATTATTCATCGGAGACACATAAAACAACATCTCCTTTAGTATACCCTGAAAAAAGAAGACACTCAAACATAACTATTCTTTTTGCACAGTGAAAAACTTCGTGTTTGTTGCATGACTAATTTTTAATAAAACTGGCGAAACCCGTACGTTACCAGGGTAGCGTATTGTCCGGCGCTACTTTCCACCTTGTTTTGCTCCAAGGAAACAACTTATTGCGCTTTAACTAAAATAGCGTGCTAAGTTTTCAAACACCGAAGTGACAAAGACGCAAATGACGTTTTCTTGTTTCATAGCGTATTGCACACATAATTGTAGTGCACACTAGCTTGGGAGGTCGATTAAAGGGGCGATGCAACAATTTTTGTACTTTGAGCAAATACCGTTAAGAATGGATCCCTGACGTTAATGACCTATAAAACACGCGTTCGTTTTTCACCCCACGCAATAGAAGTCCCCGAAAAAAATGAAAGAAAAACGAGCAGCGTTCACCCCCTCAACTCGCAGCCAGAACAAGCGGCCACGTGATCTGGAGCCGATTATATGCCACCAATGTTGATCATAGCCACGCGCTGGGGTTGGCAAAGCACAGGACACGCGCTGAGTTCCAGACATTGTTATGGCTCGGCTATTGTCGTCGTTTCAGCGATTGGACACGGGCCACTACCCGAATGCTTCTCGAGCTATCAATTATCACGAGCCCAAATCGAGTGCCCAAGCAATACTCGGGTCCAATCTATGAGCCGCATTCAAATATCGTCACTGGGCGGTAGTGCTACCCCCAGCTACGTCATCAGGTTTTGCGAAGGAGAGATTGAATGAAAACACTCGGTTTTGTCCTCGAAATTACAGCGCAACAAAGGAGTTTCTTGGTCAGTGGCATTGCGTGCGAGTATCCTTGAATCCCACTAGTGCCAGTAAGCTCGTGTGAAGTGAAAGACATTCCATTTGAATATCGTTGCACCGCCGCTTTAACTAAAGCATAAGGCATCTTAGTTTCTCAATGTTTCTTTTTGTATTTTTTGATAGTGTAAAAGCAAAAAAGAGCTGAGAGCATTTTTTTTAATTTTTATTCTTTTTGCGTAATCCACATTCAATAACACGCCCTCTATTTAATTGAAACGTACTTTCTTCCGTTAAACTTTTCCATGCCGCATCAACATAAATCAGTAAGTGTTGAATAGATCTAAATTGATGATTGGGGTAAGTAGAATTCCCAAATTTGCATTTGTGCAGAGCACAGTCAAGTCTGCTTCTTGCACAGGTGTTTGCGATGACGTCAGAACGCCAAGCTCTTATTGGCTGATTAAAAACAAAAATAGTGGGTAGACATCAAGGCATCTACACTCTAAAAAATGTTTGTGCGTCTACTTTCACGCACAACACTCGGAGAGCCAATCACCGCAACTTACGGAGGCAGCTCAGCGAATGACAATGCCGAAACATCTGTTTAGACCAAAAAACGCAGTCTGAGTTGTGACATTAAGCAATGCAAAACGTCACGCTTGCATTGCTTAATGTCACAACTCAGACTGCGTTTTTTGGTCTAAACATATGTTTCGGCCTTGTAATTCGCTGAGCTGCCTTCGTAAGTTGCGGTGATTGGCTCTCCGAGTGTTGTGCTGGAAAGCAGACTCACGGGCTTTTTTTTAGAGTGTATAGCATTGAGGTCTACTTCCTAAGTTGCTATCCTTCCAATCGGAGCCAATCAGAGACCGGTGTTCTGACGTCACCGCAACCTCTGCGAAAAAAGATGTCGAACTTGTGCCCCGCATAGTCACTGGCTGGCAGCATAATAAAGAAACTGAGGGTGTGGCGAGTTCCAAGCATCTCATCATCGCTCTTCAGCCAATCACATTGCAGAATTCGCCATCAAGACGCCGAAGAGCCAATAAGGGAAGCCAGAAGCGCGAACATAATAAGCCGCATCCTCTGTTTCTTTAGTTGTCAGTTTCTATAGGGGCATAGAACTGATGCATGAAACCCAGACTTGTACCATACGCATTACAAGTAATCGAATTACTTGTAATCGATTACTTTTTGGAGTAAGTTTGTAATCAGTTGATTACTTTTATTAGGCAGTAATCACAAGAGTTATCTAATTACCTTTTGAAGAAATAAAAATTACTTCTAACCGTTACTATTTTCCCTCAGGACCCGACCCCTCCCCCCCTGCACACCCCTTTTTTTCTGAAATGACAAAAATAAAATTTTCTTCTTTGTTCGAACGGAAAACAAGAAAGACTTTTTTGGAGCTGTAGCAAACGAGGTCAATCCCTTTGTATGTACAGTTTCTGTGGAATGGCAGTTTTTTTTTTTTTTTCAAACTGGGACTGGGAGTAGGAAGCCCCAGGGAAGCCTCAGTGCGTCACAGGGGCCATTCAGGGCGAAGTTTGAGGGAGCAGAATGCAGCTTTGTAAGTTCTTCGTTCAAACTAGCCCTCTCACGCACACACACAAAAATAAAAAAAAATCCTGCTTACGGTACGTACTCGCAGCCCGTAGAAGAACCAGAACCGAAGAATGTCTAAAGCGGATGCAAAATATAACAAAGCCATGCAGTTCAAATATTTCCCTATTTCCCCTACGTGGTCTTTGTGACAAGCAAGGTTTCAAGTTGAGAAGTGGTCGGGGCGATCTCTTCCACTAATGGATACTACACACGATCCGTTTCAAATCCTGGAGCTGCTGCTCTTTTGTATAACATGCGAGTTCATCCACATGTGAATAATAAAATGAGCGACGCAAACTTTGAGCGACAACCCTTGCTCCTCCGCTCCCTCTCCAATCTTACCTCCAACTGGCGAAGGCCCAAATAATTAAACTTCTTCAAACGAATTCTATGCTTGTGTCCGCATTGTGAAGGTGCAACGGCCACAAAGAGGGAACCCGTTTTTTTCTCCTTCAATGCTTGTGAAAAAGTGAAATATAGGTTGGAAATATAGGTGTTCATTGTTATGAGCGCTAAAGATGTAAGTCTTCACACAATAAAGTAATCAGAAAAGTAATGGTTACTTCTTAAAGTAATGACGAATTACTTTTTCTGTCGAGTAATCAAGTAATCTAATTGAATACTTTTTAGCCAAGAGTAATAGTAATTGTAATCGATTACTTTTTTTAGTAACGTGTACAAGACTGATGAAACCTTACTAAAAAGAATCACAGGAAGATCCATTGGTTGATTCTTGGGGAATGCATTAGCATGAACTTCGAGAAACGCCATTCACGTCTTCCTTCGAGAATCGGTAACCATGACCCCTTTACTCTTTTTTTTTATTTGCTTCCTTTATATTTTGCTGCCTCTTTTTGGCCTCGTTACGGAGTCAGTGTTAGCGTTTCCCAAGGGAGGACATATGTGACATTTTCCAAGGGTCATGCTAACGTACTCCCTAATGGCGCATTCACACTGGAAGCGGATCCGCGTTCGCGGAGCGGTTGCGGATGCGGTTCGCGAGCGACCCCGTTCAGACACGCCCAGAGGCGGTTGGAGGTTTCTCGGCGATAACGCGTGATATTTTGAGAGTTGCGTTTGGCAACCCTGTTTTACAATCCAAAATCCACTTTAATCCACGATCCAAAGCCAAAATTTTGCTGTTTTGGCACCCTGAAGATTTGTCTTCTGGATGTTCGCACGCATCACGAGTTCAGGCAGCGAAAAAAAAAAGACATGGACCCGCAAAACTCGCCTGTGCTTCCCTCGACTTCGCCTACAAGCAAAGCCCAGCTAGGCGCGCCTTGTTGACTCAGAACAGGATGCCCCCGACCTTTTATTCGAAGTGGAACCTTCCCGGATGAATAGCTAACCTTGTTGTCCTCCCTCGTTGTTCGCTCTTATCATTTTCGAAGTTGCGAACGGTGGCCCCGGGTGGGGTGGACCGGGGTGCGGGGGAATGTGTTCCGTGATAACCGGTCGCGGCTTCGTTGGTGGCGGACTCTCCTCTCGTCACTCGCACGTCGATCGAGTCTACTGTTTGTTTGACATTAAGCTCGAATAAACGCCATATGGATTACTTCTGCATCGTCTGGAACGTACACTTTATTTCTTGAGTATGTTCCCTTTATTTCTTTCGTTAGTAGTACTCGTTACGGGTGGAGCTAGCGCAGGTACCCTGCCCCCTCCGCGGTAGTGCGTTGGCTACGCAATCAGGCTCACTGACGTCTCTATCGGCTTTCGTGGTGGTCATGCACGGTGTCGAAAGCTTTCAATAATTCACGCGACTATCTTAGTGGGTACAAAAGCTGACATTTCGGTCTATCAGGGGCAGGTTCTGACGTTCTACGGGCAGAGACTAGCAAGGCAGCGAGCTTCGGGCTGTGGCACCCGAAATAATAAACAAACTCTTACCCGAACCAAATCACCGGTGCGAAGCCCGTTAAGATTACGAGTCAGCTCTTTTCGCGGAGGACTCAAGTGACGGACGTGAACATCACATTTCTCCGTTGATTTGTCTGCTGTAACGCTAGGACTACAGCGCCTTGGACGCCTCACCACTGCAGCGACAGGTGCCATCTTGTTTGAAAAGACACTCACGTCACGTCAGCGTCGCGTTCCGATTGGTTGCCGCTTTGCGGTTCGGGAAAGCGGTTGGGAGAAATCGGTCCCGAAGTGGTTTGCAAAAACGCGCTCAAACCGCTTGATCTCAGCCACTTTGTGATTGAGAACGCGCGGATCCGCTTCGCGTTTGCGGATCCGCTTCCAGTGTGAACGCACCATAAGAATCCACGAATGGATGTTCTTGTAATTGTTTTCACACCTTTTCTGTAATCTGCCTCTCAGAGTATGTCAACGCCCTTGGGTACGGTCATCCATATCACTTCTAGAAAGAACCACATTCATGCCACTCGTGGAAGGAACCGCATCCTTATCACTTATGGAAAGAGCCACATCCATACCACTCGTGGAAGGAACCGCATTCATATCATTCGCGAAGGGAACCGCAACCGTCGTTTTAACTACACACACACACCACAGCCCACGCAGCGCTACTACAGAAACCCAGAGAAAAGAACAACCGGCAACGGGAGAGCGGCAACTGAGCACACCCGCATTCCCCAGCGCCGCGGCGCGTCCTTGTCTCTGGTTCCGCGACAGATGTGAGCGTGACTTTTGCGAAAGCGGTAGGGCTCGTTTTGACGAAAACCTGGCGGTGTCTGTCAATTTCTTAGCGCCGGGGAGAGAGGGAGAGGTTGACACGTGCTGACGTCAGCGCTTCGGGCCAATGGGAGCGTCGCACGCGTCCCCCTCTACCGCTCCTTCTCCCTCTCTCTCCGGGGCTGACAACAACAAAAAAAAAAAAAGGCTACAAAAAACGCTGAAAGCAATTGGAGCACAAATGCTGGTGTGTTAGATTCTTTAATTCTATACGCCCCGATGGGATAGTGTCCTATAGAGTCATTGCAAGAGAGGCATTGCTTCTAATCAGTAATGCACTTAATGCATTTTGTGAGGTGAGTCTTGATGTTTCAAAAATACATACTAAAGGCTGAACTCCATGGGACGAATTATGTGACGAATAACTGGCGAACGCCGCCCGACGGCACGCTCGCTTTGCGCGCGACGTAGCAGCCACTGTGTTGATTCCACGAGCAGAGCAAAAGCCGCCGGGCAAAATTCGTCGGTTATTCGCAGCATATTCGTCCCATGGAGTTCAGCCATAAGAGTTATTCTTTGTGCTCCATTTAGACTACGGGGTTATCTATGGCCCCCTTCACAACATGCTCAGTATTTTTATGGTGAACTGACAGCAGCAAACTGAAGCTTCAGAAGTCGTTCTCGATTAGCCTGGAAGTCTTAACGCTTTTGAAGTCGACCGTTCAACTCTTCACAGGCACCGTGCCAAGCGAAGTTAGTCCGAACACGCGTTCGTCACTTTTTTGTTTTGTTTTGTCGCACGACTAAAAATCTATCAGTAGAACTAGTAAAGTAAAAACTATGCTGTTGTGTAGCCCCAGCTTGGGTGCCAACGTGTGCACTTCGAGGCTTACCTCTAAGAAACAAAGTTTGTGTTTGAGTTTTGCACACGGACTGGACGACCTCACCACTTGAACAGCAACAAGCCAACTGCAGTATCTCTAAGCTCGCCTTGAGCGTCTTAAAGGAATATAACTAACGTCCGCAGAGCATTTAAGCTGATACCCTTTCTCAATGTATAAATCTATTCACTATGTCTTGCTAATAGAATCAAAAAGTAGCGTAAAAGAAGCAAGCAAACGACGGGTGTTTAGCCCCCCCCCCCCCCTTTCCTATCCTCGTTCCCCTTAAAAATAAAATAAAAAGGCGAATATCTTCAGCTATTTTTCAAACCCCGAACCTGCGTCAAGCCGTCCCACCTTTCCGCCGATCCAGTTCTGCTTCGAAGAGCTAGCACGACAAAAAAAAAGACGAGGACAAAAAGAATAGTAATAAAAGGAGCCAAGTCACAGATATTTGAATCGCGTTGATTGATAACATTCTTCAAACCCTTTCAATCCAATAATAACCCCATCGCGAGAGCACAATGAAACAGCACCCTCGCTTCCCTTTATTTCTTCCAGCGCTTTCCTCCCACCTAGACAAAGAACAGAAAACTGGAGATACGCGGAGACATCGAGGGAAACATATAAGGAAAAAAAAAAAGAAGACTGCGAAGAAAACGTACGCGTGGTGAGGGAAGCGAACGAGCGACTGTTCAGGAGATAGGGTCTGCTGCGAACAAAACGCAATATTTCTCTCCAGATTTTCGGTAATCAGAGAGGCAGCACGGACGGCCGGAGAAAAAGAACCCGGCACGAGTCGTCGCAATGAAATATTCGCGTTCGAGGGTGCGGGGGCAATTGTGTGCCTAGATTTGAGAGTGTGTTGAACTGCTTGATCGGGGTGGTTTACGGGCTGCATTTGCAATACGAGTTGCAAGGAGGGGTCCAAAGCGTCGACCGCTGGCAAGCGCCTCCGATCATCGCTCAGTCTTCCGCCCTCCCTCCTTCCCCCTTCACGGGGCAACTCACGCACGCCCAAAAGCAGCCGATCTGCGCAGGATGTGTCCGCCATGAAGTTGCGAACGCTCTCCATGGTTTGAGTTGGTTCCTCTCTTAAATCTAAGCGCTCCACGGGGCAAAGCCGAAGACTGCGCTGCCAAGTGCCTTCGCAAGCACGGAGCGCAGAACGCCCGAGAAATCGGACGAAACGATGCAGAGATTGGCGGGACTTTAATCTTGCTGAAAACCGTGCTTTGTTTCTTAGATTGAATCGAGGAAGCCAACGCCTGCAGGATACCTACCTGCCTTTCGAATTTGGTCGGATGGTCATTTGATATTCCCCTACGCAATGACTCTGTCATCCCACCCTTGACAGCTTTGGGAGGTGGTCAATGTATAAATGAAGGCGTCCCGGCGCGTCAAACATTCAGTGGTCGCAATTTTAGAGAGGCATGTAGCGGTGTCGCTTATTCGATGCATCAACCAGTTCGCAGTAAAATATTTACAGGCCCGGCGTCTTCGTGAAACGGGATGTGATTCATTTTTTTATATCCTCCTCGGGAGTATGAACGCCTGTCCTCTGTTGAAAGTGAAAAATGCAGCTTGCAAGCACAGGAGGTAGGAGTTAGTTGAAAGTAATATGTGCTGGTTTCTCCTAAGCAAAATCAGCCAAGATCTCTCTGAGTGAGAGTCCTTAACACTATTATTATTAGCCACAAAACAGCAACACACCAAAAACATTTAACAACGCACATACAATTTTTTTTTTGCCATTTCGCCACACGAGCATTTCTTACCAATGTGTTTAGAGCTACTGCCCATATGGAAAGCGTTTGGCTCGTTTAGTTTTAACAAAGCAAGCTCGGAGCTTAACACTAGATGTAGAGTAAACCCGAACTTGTTCCTCTTATTCAAATGCAGTAGTTTTTTTTTTCTTTTTACGTCTCTTATTCCTAAGCATTTGTTTAACAGTCTGAATTTGAGACGTAAACATCGTTTTCTTCTTGGGCTAACTAACCGGGGCTCAGTTGTTGGAAGGTTCTAAATAAATGGCATCGTTTGTAATGTCCGAAGTACAAATCCAAGAAGAGGACTATATCAAGAAATAACCACTTGGAAAATTTTATGCTTAAGAGCATACCGAACCCCAACATAACGGAAAAAATAAGGTAGAATAGAGTGCGAGGCAACTTGCATGATTCCCTGCAAGCCTATTTTCTGTGGTGGAAAAGCTAGCCTTTTGAAGTTTTCGAGCGATTTCTTATTTATGTCTATAAACTCCGCCAGGTAGTTCTCACCGAAGATTAGATGGTTGGCTGATGACTCTGGGAGAGACAAGGTTTTCATATTACACTAAGTTGCGGGAAGTATATGATTATACCGAATTCATTGCTAGATTGACGTTTTTCCTGATAACGTCCTCTTAAATACCGTAAGTTTTTTCCTTTGAAAAATTAAAAATTTTTACTCAGTGTAGTTAGTTCAAGCAAAGCATTATTCAATTCCAAAATGCAGCTTTGTTCGTGCTGCTCTCGTTTTGTAAATACCTCAGATCATCTCAAACGTCTCCCAGTTTGCAGCGAGATAACGTGCTCCGCACGACAAAATAACTGTTGTAATCCGTGAGACATCCTCAGAAGTTCGAATTCTGCGAAGGCCTAGCACCGCATTTTTGACGACTCTGGACTCTCCATTTTCTTCTATTTTTTTAACGTTTTTCAGGATTTAACGCATTAGCTAAATTCAACAAGTTTAATTTTTCTAATGGAATATGCAGAACGACTTTTTGAGAGCTACCAGCCCTTGCTTGTATTCAGATTCAAAATAAGAACCTATACACGACAAGAACCAAATTTGATGCCACCCACGAAAAAACATCAACAAAAAAAAAAAGAGAAGCTTTTGGGACCGCCATTAAAACCAAATAAAATAATAAAATGGCGTGGTACAGGGCGAGTTTTCGTTGAACGCTGGCAACATCGCGCAATCACGCTAAGAGTCCATAAAGCGGACGGCTATCTCCGGATCAATATTTATTAATAAATCACCACGGACACCTCAGCGGTATCGGGGAACGCTGCGCCAGCGCTGCCCGTCGTTGCGAGCTTGTGTTTATGGAGGGAGAAGAAAATAAAATAAGGGTAACCATCCGGTGAACCGAGTCAACATATTTATTGAAATTAACTCGGAATATATAGATCGCTTCAAGAATCGTCACCCTCAAGCCTGCTTATACATCACACAAAAACATTAGAAAAAAAACAAAAAAACAGGGTGCTCCTTGCAGTCCTGAGGACAGGCATATCTGCAGACACGGATCAAGCATATTCGAAGCACGTTGAATTCATACATATATGTATGCTCCAAACATCTCCCTGAAGACAGTTTGTTTTAAGATAAAAAAGAGAGGGCCATTAACCAAAGAAAACATTTACACGCATCAGTCGGTGTCTACACAGACTATCTTTTGTATGACAGTGGGGCCGCGGCTTTACACAACGGAGAGCGGGTATGTGGGGCATGGGTCTCGCACGTTGACTGCAGCGTCGGTCTACAAACAAGCAGAAACAACTATTAACTAGTCGTTATTGCCCGCGGAGTCGTTTACACAAAGTATCGAAATACCCATGTCTTGCTAAAAATACAGATCGAAGATAGTAATTTGAATGTAAGAACAAAAACAAATAGTCGCGGCTTTGACGGTCAAACAACGACTCCGGTTTACTTTCGTCGCCGCATCTATTGATAGTTATACTTTACTTTTTATTGGGCCGGTTTCACGCACGCATCGCAGCGCTGTACCAACGCAAGGCACGGCGCCGATGTGGCGCCGACTTGAATGTAACTTATCCCTGTTGGAGCGCTGTATCAGCGCGGTATCACAAGTTTCATAGCGCAAAGTCAGCTCAGCAGCAGCAAGGTCAGCGCTATTTGCAGCACAGACTGATAGCGCTGTGATAGCGCTATGGTATATGCGTAAACAGGCCTTTCAGTCCCGAGTTCACCCGTGCATCGCAGCGCTAATGAAGCGCTAAGTTAGCGCTGGATCTGCCCCAGTGTCAGCGCTGAGTTAGAATGGATTTTGTGTGTAAACAGGAAAAGTTCGGCTCTCATGCAGCAGAGCGCAGATAGCGCCATTATCGCTTAAAGTCAACGCAGCGTCTATGACGCTTTCTTAGCGCTCCGTTGTGTGTGTGTGTGTGTGTGTGTGTGTGTGTGCGTGTGCGTGTGCGTGTGCGTGTGTGCGTGTGTGCGTGTGCGTGTGCGCGTGCGTGTACGCGTGCGCATGTGCGTGCGCGTGTGCTTGCGCGTGCGCGTGCGCGCGCGCGTGTGTGTGTGAGTGTGTATGTGTGTGTGTGTGTGCGTGCGTGAGTGCGTGCGTGCGTGCGTGCGTGCGCGTGTGTGTGCGTGTGTGTGTGTGTGTGTGTGTGTGCGGGCGTGCGGGCGTGCGTGCGTGCGTGCGTGCGCAGATATGCTGAAACAGAGTGCGTTCGAATTTACTTAAAGACCGGTTCACACTTGCAGCGCAGCGCTGTATAAGCGCTATATAAATAGCGCCGCATTACGCGTTGATTTAGCGCTGAGTTTTTTATCCCACCCCTGACGTCCCCTCCTCACAGCTTCAAATACCGCGAGGTATATCGTGGCAGCTAGCTCATTTTTACGAGATCCCACTCTGCTTCTCATCATGTCTGACTGCAGTCATCGCTAGAATCCGAAACAGCCAGTCAAGCAGGGCCAAAAAGTGTAGCAGACAATTCGACTGAATTCCGCCATTTTGTTCCAGCGGATTGTGCTTTGTCATTTGTATTGGTTGTCGTTACTTGTAAAAGAAGTACCAAGGCACTTTATAGGCCTGTTCACACATACAACGAAACGCTAAGTTAGCGCTATGTGAGCGCTTCAAAAAGCGCTCATGTGGGCGCGTGACTTAGTCCTAATATAGCGCGTGATTAGCGCTTTTGTAGCGCCTTGTTAGCGCTTTAAGGCCGGTTCACACATACAGTGGAGTGCTCAGTTAGCGCTTCATGAGCGCTGGAAGCAGTGCTCATGTGGCACTGATTTGCTCGTGACGTAGCACTTGGTTAGCGCTTCAGAAGCACTCCAGTAGGCGCTCAGTTAGCGCTTCAGAAGCGCTTCAGTAGGCGCTCGGTGAGCGCTTCACCAGCGCAGTGTAAGCGCTCTCAAGTCTGGTTCAGACAGTTGCGTTTGACTGCGTTTCACTGCGTTGCGGCTGCAAGAAACCAGGACATCCCTGCTGCTCATATCGCGTGCCAAGATGATTCCTTGAATTGGATTCCACGCTTCATACGAAGCACAGATGTGCCGGTGACTCGCGTTCGGTTCTCGACTCAACGCAGTCAAACGCACTCAAACGCAAGTGTCTGAACCGGCCTTCACGCTCCTTGTGCCGTGCTTGCTGCTGCGGAACAGCGCGTGCACGGCGATTCCTTTGTTGTTGTTTTTCCTTTGGCAATGAAAGAAGGGGATGTAAAAGAGCCGCTTTCCAAGCAAAAGGTCGGGTAGACGATCCAGAGTCATGGACTCTGAGCCACTAATTGATTGGGTACGACCTCATCGCTTTCTTTTTGATTTGCGTGACCCTGGTTGCGAAGAAACGCAGTTAAAGATAATCACCTTCGAAAGACCTCTGTGTCTCGGTCCCTCAGCCTGGTAACAAGGTTCGCCGGATACCCGTCGGTATCTCGGCGGCGAAATATTTCGCGCACGTAGAAGGCTCTTCTGGGCGTTAAGGCGTCCACACACATATGCACTAATTTCGTATGAAAAAAAAACAAACATTTGTCGCCTTTTTATTTTAGCGTCCCGATATCCGCCATGGTACTGTTGATGCACACCCAACCACAGGAGCCAGAACCGCAGTGCACGCGCTAATGAGCAGCAATAACCGCCGTACAAGAAGCGCCAACAAGGCACTACTGAAGCGCTACTAAAGCGCTAACAAGGCACTACAAAAGCGCTAATTGTGCGCTATATTAGAACTAAGTCACGCTCTAGGAAGCGCCACATGAGCGCTCTTTGGGGCGCTCACGTAGGGCTAACTTAGTTCTCCGCTGTATGTGTGAACAGGCCTTTAGTAGCGCCTTGTTAGCGATTCTTGTACGGGGGTTATTGCTGCGGATTAGCGCATGCACTGCGGTTCCGGTTTCTTTAATTGGGTGTGCATCAACAGTACCATGGCGGACATGTTGGACTCTGAAATAGAAACGCAGCAAATGCTCTTACATATGCAATTAGTGCACAAGTGTGTGGACGACTTAACGCTCAGAAGAGCCTTCTGGGTGCGCGAAATCTCTCGCCACCGAGATACCGACGCGTATCCGGCGAACCTTGTTCCCAGGCTGAGGGACCGAGACACAGAGCTCTTTCGAAGGTGATTATTTTTAAACTGCGTGTCCTTGAAACCAGGGTCACGCATATCGAATAGAAAGCGATGAGGTCGTACCCAATCAATTAGTCGCTCAGAGTTCATGAATCTGGATTGTCTGCCCGACCCTATGCTTGGAGAGTGGCTCTTTTACTTCCTCTTTTTTAAATGCTAAAGGAAAAAAGCAAAAAATTGCGGTGGCTTAGCTCGGCTATGCCAGGATAGGGTGCCTTCATGTGCGCTTTGCTTAGGGTGGTGGCATCTCGCCATTTTGTCCCACAAGTTTATTTTTAATTTTTGTTCAGAAGCGCGTGAAAGAGCGTGTCCCTGCACGCGTTTGTGGCGCTGACTGTGCTATGGCGACATTTTGTTTTCGTCGATTTCTTTGTATTTTCCCCGTGAGCGCGTGCTGTCGGCATCGGGTACTACAAAGGGTGGCATCACCCTAAACAGAAGGACATTGAGGCACCCTATGCCAGGATATACGTAGCGTGAGCTTATGCGCACAAATGAGAGGCGCTATCAAGCGGCTCCGGTGCAGAGTCAGTCTTGGCTACTGCGCAGCGGAGGCGCACAGCTGGGCACGCGACGGTGCCAGTGCGTCTGCCGCGGCTATGACGTCACGCCCCTGGAATGCGCAGACCGGCGAGACGCGCGCGGTGGCGGCGGAACGCGCGGCGGCTGCGGCTCCGGCGCACCAGCTGTGTGCCGTGGGACGTCACTGCTCCTCGCGCTTGCGCAGCACGGCTCTTTGACAGCCACGCGAAACTGCTCAACCTCGGCCAGAGTAGCTCACGCTACAAAACGGAACCGCCGTGCACGCGCTGTTCCGCAGCAGCAAGCACGGCACAAGGAGCGCGAGAGCGCTTACACTGCGCTGCTGAAGCGCTGACCAAGTGCCTACTGAAGCACTTCTGAAGCGCTAACTGAGCGCCTACTGCAGCGCTTCTGAAGCGCTAACCGAACTCTACGTCACGCGCAAGTCGGTGCCACATGAGCGCTGCTTCCAGCACTTGTGAAGCGCTAACTGAGCACTCCGCTGTATGTCTGAACCGGCCTTATGTGTGCGCGCTGAAAGGAAAAGGCGGGGTCACATGCAGCGAAGCGCCAATGCGGAGCTGAAATGCCGAAAAGTCACCACTGCGTTTAAAGCGCTGTAGTGTTTGTGCGAACTGGCCTTACATTAGGAAGTGCTGCATCTACGGTTAGGCCAGCGCTGTTTTTAGCATTGAATTGACGCTGGATTATTGCTGTGCCGTATGCGTGAAACAAGGTTAATACGAACATTCATGCACCTATGGACTCATAACCTCCTAGAGTTTTGGAGAGCAACATTTGTTGTAAAAGATCTCATTCACAGACTCGCTTTTTGAGGTTGAGACTATACGTTCAGGAATACTTCACTCGCAGCTTGAGGTTATTAATATTGTAGAGAAAGCGGATTTTTTCCAACTCAAACCAGGGTGAAGAACGTGTGGGAATATAGATTGAATTTCTATAGACCTTTTCTTTAACGGCGGCGCCATCTTGAGAATTGCGGCGCCGACGACGCCGTCTAGCGGTTTAGAAAAAGAAATACCGGCTAGTTCCGGCAGCACAGCTATCTGGGTAGGCAACGGTGTGGGTATGGGGGGAACTTGGCTAGACTTGGCTATGGTGGGCTGCAATAACTTGGTTGGAGCTTGTCCGGTTGAATCCAGCTGGCTACTTCCAGGCCATCACCTTGCCTCCTCGAGAGAACGACGACGAAGACGGTGGGGTGTTAGATTGAGTTTCCACAGCGAAGGAATATATGAGCTGTTTAATGTAGTCTATGCAGGTAAGCTCTCGGCATTTGATAGCTCCATCTTGAGTGGTGGCATGTAGACTTTTTCATAATTTTTACATGCCATGGGGCTTGCAGTGATAACCTAATTGGACCACCTGCTCCGGGAATTAAAATCGGTCCTCTTGTGGTAGACGAAGTGGTCGTGAGCTTAAACGTGACGTTGAGTCTGATACGAATCTCTCGCGATTCAAGCTCCCAATAGACTGACTTCATAAATAAGGATTCTTGGGAAAAATGCGAAGCTCGATAACCATGCAGCCACACTGGCGCTGCAGCTTCTTGTGCTCATGGCACACTTTCTGCTATTGTTTTTATGCTTTTAAAAATTATTTATCCATCCGACGACCACGCAGTGGTAGCCAGACAACCGTAGATTTTCGGAAATTGCAGCACACTGGTGGCCATGGATATGTGCGGGACTGCAGAGCGCGTGCTGATGACGAGCTTCAACAGTTCTTTTGCAACCTGTATTCCACCCCATCAAGATTGCCGGTCTTAGCAGCCTATTAGTGTGAGCTCGTTCTGAGCATGCGCTTTAGACAGCGCCCTCAAACATGGCGCCCAGTGAGTAACCCCTATACACCTTTGCAAGTGGGATCCCGGCTTCACCTCGACACGTGCACCGAGGTGAGGAGGACGTACTCTCCAGCCGGGACGTTGGGTGCCCGTTGTATAATGTTGACAAGCGTCTCTTGTTGCAGCATACGCCACTGAGCGCAGAAAGAAATGAAAAATTTATTTATAAAACATACAGGTGTTGTATTCGATCGCAAAATAGCAAGAATCCTAAATAAAAAACCTAAATCAGTTACAAATTTAAAAACAACAAAATATCTTAAATCTGAAAGATTTCATCAGAATGCGCCAGAAGCCGCATGGCTATTGCATCAACGATGCCCGCGCACGCGGCAGCTCTGACTTCCACGACGTGCTGGAACAGAGGTTGCGATGGTTATTAAAGGGCCCATGAAACGAATTTTGGGCTGGAATAAATCAATTTATATTGAGATTTTACTAATAGCACATCGTTCAGTGGGCCAAAAGCAAAAAGGTAGAAAGTCAAAAGCCTGACTTTCGGTACGAAAATTTGAAAACACAGCGGACTATTTTGTACCTTCTTCCCTTCGTAAGCTCACTGCCTTTTCACTCTGATACATCCGCGGACCCCGCAGCGCGTCAGCGGTGCCAATCTGACGTCAGCCGAGCCCAGCTCACGCATTGGACACGAGAACTGCGTCACTCGGACGTATGCGCTCGTCAACAATCAATCCGTCGACGAATATTTGGATTCGCGTTCGTGACCAATGAGTGCCCTGACGGAACTTATCGTCACTGGCGGATGACAACTTCTATGGTGTGCATAAAGAGCACGGTAGAAGCTAGGAGTCATCGCACCGGTGCAGAAGAATGTCACAACGACGTGATTTCACAATTCACATTTGAGTTGAGGATTAAAGCTAAGGAGGAAGAAGTAGGAAAACCGTTTCATGACCCCTTTAACCGCTCATTCACACTGGAAACGGATCCGCGTTCGCAAAGCGGTTGCGAACGCGGTTGTATAAAGATTTAGTACAATGTCACGCGCACTTGATGTCATCGAGTGGGCGTGCAATTGCACTGGATCTTTATACAACGGCGTTCGCAACGCTTTGCGAACGCGGATCCGCTTCCAGTGTGAATGAGCGGAAAGTCTGGACATGCCCCTTGGACATGCCCCGTCCTACAATTCGCAACTTTCACGACCTATAGGGGGCGCGCTGGCGCCTATCAAAATGGCTGTCATCTGGATGATGGTCGTAGAACAGCAGTACGAGGCGGGGTCTGCGACGCGTAAGTAATTCTAATTTTGCTTTATAGGAGCAATATTAGAGCCTCACTTTATTTTTTCATGTCAGGAGAATGTAGGCAAGCACCTTTATTGTGAAGCCGATCATCCAGGAGCTAGGGAGCGCGATTCTCACACCGCGGTACCACCATCGCTGAAAGTTGCGAATATTTGATTCTACGATTTTGGGTGGACACTTCCTGTGTTCCGAAACAGTAAGCGTGTCACTAACACTGGCCGTCGGCGATACACCTGAAGCCGCCATCTTGTCATCGCGCACCGCAATGACGTGCCCCTGGCGCACCCCGATTATGCGGAAACGTAGCGCGGCCCCAGCATCGCTCAAAATGGCAGCGCACAAAAGCCTTTCCTGCAAACGTGTATACTGACTGACAATATGAAAAAGACGGGGGCGTCTTTCAGTCGTCCTATCTAAAGCGAGCTTCGTACCAACGATAATACTTCGTCGTCTAGTAAGCTTCGAGCATGCTCGCGTAGCCAAAGAAGGAGGGAAGACTATGAACGCGTTCCGGAGGCTGCCCATCCGAAAAAGACGCCCTTCTGTTCTCTCTCAGTGACTATAGCAAAGGGTTGAATTTGATTGCATCCCTTAAAAAGACAGAATCGACGACAAATGTTTCTGATTTAGAGGAACGCTGCTGCCTATTTATTTAGTTGGTTTATCTAGGTATTTATTTTGTTCGTTCATATTTATTTTCGACCCCGACGTCATGCATGTAATCCCATCCTTTTTATGATTCCAACTGCCGCTCAATTTTTTTCAGCACACGTGGTTAGACGAAAACTCTCGGCTCCTCTCATTCACGTCTTTTCCACTGGATGGCACTGCCTCCTTTCTGGAAATGCAAATATTACGACTTTTGATGTTTCAGCAAGGTAGCTCACAAGAAGAAACACCATCACAAGAAACACTAAAATAACATTTTTAACATGGTATGGTTGTAATTTCATGGAGTACCAATGGTTTGAAAACAACGTTACATGAAGATCCGTTGGTGAATTCCTAAAGAATGCTTTAGCATGAACCTTGAAAAACGTTACACACGTCCCCCTCTGGGAATCGCTAACACTAACCCCTTCACTTTTCTGTCCTTGATTTTTGTTTTTGCTTCCTCTATTTTTGCTGCCCTTTTTGACATCGTTACAGGGTCAGTGTTAGTGGTTATAAAAGGGGGACGTGTCTGGCCTTCTCCAAGGGTCATGCTAACGCATTCCTTAAGAATTAACCAAGGATCTTCTTGTAATTTTGTTCATCCCTTTTCTCTACTCTGCCTCTCAGAGTACGTAGATGCCCTAGATACGGTCATTCATATCACTAGTGGAAAAAACCACATCCATATCACTCGTGAAAGGAACCGCCTTCATAACACTCGTTGAGGGAACTGCATCCATCGTTTTAACTACACACACACATCACAGCCAGGCACCACCACTACGAAAAACCAGAACAAAGAACAACCGACGACGGCAGAGCGACAACTGAGCACGCCTGCGTTCCCCCGCGCTGTGGCACGTCCTTCTCTCTAGCTCCGCGATAGCTGTTCACGTGAGTTCGACGAAAACGAAGGGGCACGTTTTAACGAAAATCCGGTGGTGTCCGCCAGTTTGTCAGTGCCGGGGAGAGAGGAAGAGATTGACGCGTGCTGACGTCGGCGCTTCGGACCAATGGTAGTGTTACACGCGTGTTCCTCTCCCCCTTCTTCCTTTCTCCCCGGCGCTGAGAAATGAAAGACACCGCCGGGTTTTTGTCAAAAGAAGCATTGTTAGCTCCCACTGTGGCCCCCCTTGGACGTTTTGTATAGCGCTGTGCTCAAGCAAGCTGACATTGATTAGGAAGGTTGGCTACTACAAAAGATGTCTATGCCGGTCCGGCCGTGGTCTACGCGAAATGCTTCAGCTTGGAGCCGCACCGTTGCGCCACTATCTTGTCGCACGCTTCCAATAGTCACTTTAAGAAACGCAGGGCGGGGCGAATCCCGAGCATCTCATTATCGCCCCTCAGCCAATCAGATTGCAACATTCGCGAAGAAGAACATCGAGGAACCAATCCCGAAGCTTGAAGGGTGAACATAACACCTGCGTTTCTCAAACTGTGACTGTATAAAAACGTTGATTTTTTCTTCGAATTCAGGAGAGACGGGAAAATTGTCACGTGCTTTTTTTTTTGTGCAGATTTGGTGCTTTTTTATATTTTGGGTATCGCTAAAAACATCAAAATTGGCGTTCAGACATCAACACGCGGCTCTGACGTCACGCGGTTGCGGTGGAGCTGCTATTGGCGGTGCGCATGCGCAAATGCTAATCTGGTTTGAGCGCAAGCGCAGTGCCCACACCTCGTGCGGAAGCTGCGCGTTTGTCCCCACATTGTGAGGGGTTGTTTGGAAACAGCGCTTTGGGCTATAGGGGCTTATGATGAAGAAAACACAAGACAGGGTCATTGGGATTTGGCAACCTCCGGGAAAAATGCTAGTGACCCGAATGCTTGGTATACGACCCGGTACCGTTGAGCGAAGGGAATTGGACAAACGCTTATGGTTCCCGGATAAAGAGGCAGCCCCGCGGACAGCTTGATCAGTGTAGGATGTGCCCCGGATCAGCACACAATAAAGCTGTAGATGAAGATTTCTTTCCGTGTAGTTTCGGTTTCTGTTTCTTCAAGGACGGCTCTAATTCGGAGTCTATCGGTACTTTCTGATTTCAATAAAACTAGTTCTGGGGTAAGTTTTCGAAGTTTAATCGCCTAATAAAAGAAAAAAAAAACACGGAAACCTAATGATTAGCTTAGTTGACACATATACAAGAACGGTAACACTGCGCTTCATTCCATGTAATCCCGCCTTTTCCAGCGTACACGCACAACGCAGCGTCCGCTCGGCGCTGACGATAGTGGTAATGTAGCTCTGTCTTTTGCGTTACCTCTGCGCTGCGCTGTATGTGCGAACTATTCCTTTATAACCTATTCCCACATACACACCACAGCGCTACCTCAAGCCGTCTCCGTGGCTTCGAGGAAAAGAGCCGGCCTACGGTTACCCAGGTGGCGAGTTCGAACCCCGACTGAGGTGACCGCAATCTGACGAAGCCTTATTGCGGGGAAGGCGTCGTGTAACCGAGCTCTCAATTGCACGTCGAAAAATTCCCAGGTGGTCTAAATTAATCCTCGATATTCCGCTGGGGCGTGCCAGATGCCGTTGTTGGTTTGGCACATAAAATACGCAAATTTTTAGCGCTAGAAATATACTAACACAAGGCTGACTTCGTGCTATATTAGTGACACATCGCTGCATCAGCACTACATGGCGATCAGGTCAAGCGCGGCATCAGCGCTGTTTCTATTGTTGATTAAAGGGAAACTGAAGCGGTCCTGTATTTAAGGAAAAACACCAAAATTGTGTTCATTTGGCCTCCAGAATTACGAATATCGATAATATTTTTCAATTTGGTGCATTGAGGCTGCAGACATTAATTTTCAAAGTACCACTGAAGCCCCTTCTTCCCGGGGCGTGACGTTACTTTAGAAGTTTTCCAAACCTCCACTCTCGCGCATCTTCAGCGTCTGTCAAAGCTACGCACGCGCACCCTTCCTTCGCACCCTTCCTATTTAAAAAAAAAAAGTTGGAAGGAGACGATACGACTGTTGTCAGTGCGGTGGAATATACCTGGCAGGCTTGCAATTGCACGTGCTGCCCACGAGCAACACGTGCATGGCGGCCCGAAAATCTTAGCATGAAGTCACGACTGATCGGAGGTTTTTCGCGTTTTCTCGCGTTTAGATTGTTTAGTTTAGTTACAGTTCAGTTCGCTTAGTTTAGTTACAGTTCGGAGCACGGGATGAATGTACGTCAGAATTCACCCCCAACCTACAAACGTCGCTAAAATAGCAACCCAAATATTGGGCCAAAATTCTTTTTTTACGAAGTTATTGAATATACAAAATTCGGTCCTCACCGTGTTTTTTTTTTTTTTCAATAATGAAAGTTTCTACTGGCAACAATGAAAAAGTGACCTGAGTGGAAGGCAGGGGTTCACTCTTTCGACTGTAGGCTTTGTTTCCAACTGATTGCAAGCAAATTTATGGCGTCAAAAATGCTTTGGAAGCTCGCTCAAGCACCGGCGCAGCATCAGAAAGAAAAAAGAAGGCTTGGCATAGTCCATATTTATACTGCCCGCCCGACCTGCGAGCTTGCCTTCCCCTGACGTCGAGGCACTGAAAAGCGCGGGTGTATTTGAATGCTGGTTTTGGCATCATTTTCACTTGCCTATTTCACAATAACTATTCTGAACTTCGCGACACAAATAGCACACCGGAAAGGGTAAATGCCGGCGATTCCAAAAAATACGTTTAGTTGTTGTTGCTCAAAACATCGCCCTTTAAGCGCCACGATGTATATCTGAATCGGCCGCTACTCCCACCACAGCCTCCGTTTGTGTCCTATCCTTGGTACCACGTTACCGAACTGGGCAGAAGACGGACACCAGCGAAAGTTCCGCGTGTGGCGGCGGTCCCCGGGGAGTGTGTCCAGGGCGTCAGTGCGTCTTCCTCCGAGCCGCGAGGGAACGCGGGCCGGCGGCGGCCTTGGCGCCTGCCGTCCCGTATAATCAAGAGGGTCCGCTGTTTGAAGAACAGATGACATCTGGGACCCGGCGAGCCAGCGCGCCAAGCGCTAATGCAATGAAGCCGGGGTCCGCGCTGCCCAACTTTAATTAGTCCCCTCGTCCGGCCTCGCCCAAATTAACGACATCCGCGGAACCTATCCCAATTACGTGTCCATAAATCCCCTTAAATCTTTTCAATCACGTGTGTTAAAGCATTAACGAGGTATTATCCCGACTGCACTTCCCACTCTCCCCCCACCCCCCTCCCCTCTCTCCCACGAGCTCACTGCGGCATTGGAGAAGTGAACCACGAGCGCATACCCTCTCTCTTGCTATCCCCCTCCCTCTCTACTCTTCTAACTCAATCCTCGAAATACGTTGCCTGGACCGGCGGCCTGACACGCGGTAATTAAAAACGCCGGGCGATAGCGCCGCGCATAATTTTCTTTTTTCCTTTTTAAACGAAGTGCGGGTTTTGTGCGAATCAATGCTAATGACACTAATGCTATCGAAAATTCGCGGCTCATAATTAGAAAAAAAATATATAGTCCGGAAAAGAGATGTAGGAGGAAGAACCCCTAAGGTGGAGGGGGCGGGTGAGACAAGCTCTCCATTTGGACCCCTCGATCTGTACAGGCTGATTGGGGGGGCCCGCTACGCCTTGGCGGCGCTCGTCGGCAACTAAGTCCTCGTAAGCCCGCCAGTCTAATTATTTCCCCCCAAGTTTAATTCCGCGCCATCCGTTACTACGTGTACCGGGCGCTATTTGCCTTGTCGGCGAGTGTTAAGAGGCTTGGCTCGGCTCTAATCCGCACGACCTGCCAATCTCGATGCGCGCGATGGCCAGACGCATTTCAAGACGCCACCCTTATATTCCGTTTCACGCTAAGTCCGAGTTCGGCAGAGGCTAAGATCTGATTGAGCCACTCGAGCAGTGCCAAAAGTGCGTCGTCATGGCGTTCGTTGTTTTTGCACGTTTCCTATCGTCTCTGGCTAATCCAATCAATCATTGAAAACAGCGCAGGATCAAGGAGCGTTTGTTGTGCGTGATTGCTCGAGCTGGTGGTATCAAAGTCTCAAGGCGGCACATTTTCGGCGCTGATTTACGTGGTTTCATGTGATCGCAGTGTGGAGTGCGCTCAGACGTAGTGTAGCACCACATAGGGCTCCGCTATTTGTGTGAATCTGATCAGTGTTGCCATGAGAGGCTTACTCTGTTGAGAGGAGACAATTTAGGCGAACTCGAAAGGGGCCACCTGTTTTCGAAAAGTTATTTTTGTTTCGTTTCGTCGTGGTCAGCAGCATGTTGTCATGGACATCCTAACGTGCTGAGAAGAGTGTCTGTCGTCCCCATATTTTGCGGGAAATTAAAGGACCTTCAGAACATACGCCTTCGGAGAATAATTGAATTAGCTTACAATTTCAAACCGGCGCCTGGCCTTCGAGAACCTTTGGATTGCAGACTCTGTTAAAGTTTTTTAGTGTTCTGGAGAAGGTATTTTAACTGCCTGTGAAAGAGGGATCGGCACCTCCCATGGAGAACTTTGTTCCACCTGTACGCTCGAATTAGGCATGCGCATGTGTTTTCTCAATCTGGTTATTCGCAAGCAAAGCAGTGGTGTGTGGCAAAACATCTGAAAATATTCGCAGAAAGGCGACCTCCCTGGAAACGCCTTTGGTGCTATCCACGGTTTGCCGAGACAAGGTGTATGTCTTCCGTATCCGGAGAATATCTACAAAAGCTGTTTAGGTCTAACGCGCGGGCGCGCGCGCGCACACACACACTCACTTATTACACACACACACACGCACACGCACACGCACACGCACACGCACACGCACACGCACACGCACACGTACACGTACACTCGCACACACGCACACACCCACACACGCACATACACACAAAAAGAAACACACTCCACTCTGAAAAGCCGCAACTACGTTAAACTCATTCTTTCTTGTAGGACGTTGTAACTTGCTGAAACCAGTGGTGTAAATTGGTTTATAAAAAAAAAGGATTTCACTGAAAAAAAAAAAAAAACAAAAAAAAACGTGGCGGATAATACGCACGTCGTTCGGTCAGCGAGTCGTTTGAACAACGTCGTCACGACAAACCACAAAGCCAAATGATCGCCAATTTCTATTGGCCTTGTCCCATAAACACGGTGATTGCTTCCTTCTTTACAAACAAACAAAAAACGCACGTTAAAACTAAAAAAAAAAAACACAAAAAACGGAGAGCAGTTCAAGACGCAACAGCGTCAGAACGCTCAATTCGACCTCCCGATTCAACAGCGACCTAAAAGTCGACGACGGTAGTTTCCGAACGCCGTTCCCCCCCCCAACATCTCGCGAGAGCTCAATCAGCTTTTTTAACTTCATTTTCTCTAAAGTGAACAATGGTGTTTTTATATCTAACCCGCCGTCCTCTTCGTTGGAACTACGCTGCCGCGTGAGGCTTTTATTCGTATTTTTCTTCGGTTTCCTGTTTTTTCGGTGAAGTGAACAAACAGGTTTTGATTAGTTTCTTTCATCGTCTCTTTTGTTTACGGTCTCCTCTCATTGGTCTATTTGAGTTTCTGCGTCGTTTGCGTTGTCGTCGTCCTCCGCTTCATTCCCGTGTTTGTCCTCTCATTATGTTTTTTCTCTCCGTTTCGTGCTACCTTCTATAAATTTTCGTCGTCCTTCTTTGCTTTGCTTTATGAGAGTTGGGTCTAATTTCTCTTCCCCGCGCTGCGAAGCTGCTGTTGCGGCTGCTGCTGCTGTTGCGACGTCGCAATCGAAACAAATGACGCACGGTGGAGGCCCCACGGGACTACAAATGCACGGATCGTGCGTTTTTGTACTTCTTCCGTATGTTTTCTGACGGAAGCCTCCCATGAGGATTAAGCCGCCAACTCGGTTTTTATCCGGCAATGTTTCAAACGTAATCACGCGCAAACTTTACACCTGGGAACACCAACAAATGTGCGCGCGACTCCGGGCTGTGCTAAAAGCATTCGACAATGATAACAATAAAAACAAAACTCTACCTGCAAACGATCCCTTGCTTTGTCGGTAGTGAGGCCAGCCTAGCGTAGAGGATGAAGCATCATTATTTTCTGAGATTATTTTTTTGGAGGCAGCTGACTACGCATTTTAATAGCGCTGATGTCGTCAGTGACCACGGAGCTGAGGGACATTGAAAGCTCACGACTAATGTACTTCGTTTCCAATAATTTTACCTTGTTACAGTACGTTGATCAGTGGTCATCTTCTATAGACCTTTCCAAAAACGAGCTTGTGGCCGGTGCCATTTTGAGCGTTCGTGCGTATGGCGCGTGCTTTGCTCGCTTTCCGAAGCGACGAAACACGCACGTGCTGGGCTGTGAAGATCGCACGCTGGACTGTGATTTTGTAAACATTGGAAAGGTCCATAGATCTCAGAAAATAATATTTCAATTCAGAAGGTAAAACATGTCATTCATAAACCACAATACAGTCGTGTCTCGTTAATATGGACCCCGTTAATATGGATACCCCGCTATATGGACACCACTTTCGGGGACGAACTGGGAAAATACAAGCATATTTGTCTCGTTATTATGGACAACTCAGTTATTGATGCCCAGCGACGATGGCACGTCTTATATCGAAAACATACGAACACCAACTTCACAGAGTGGACTGTATGTTGCACGAGTTAAATGTCCAACATGAACGGTGCTTTGCACGAAAGGCAAGACAATGCACGAAAATTGAATCTTTTGCACGCAAATGTTATATTTATTTATAAAAAACATAGTACCTTCTTCAACGTGACTATACATTTTGGAAAGATCGGTGGCTGAAGGCACTAACGTACCGCGGCTCGCGGTCCACGGAGCGATAGCTCCAGCTGTAAAACCCAGGGATTCAGGGTTCAATTTCTACCCCTGCCTGTTTTGATCTGGGTGAGCATCATAGCGACGTGCGGTCATGTATCACTACCGCGGGACGCAAGTTAAAGACAGGCTATCAATCGTACTGCACTGGCTATTTTTTTTTTATTTTTTTTTTATCTACAGTGGATACGCTAGACGCCTATTGGGGTTGATTGACGTCCCGCTGTTTAGGACATGCTAGGAAAAGGTAGAATAAATCTGACCCATCTCCATTGCTTTTGGAATCGTCTTGCTGTATTTGTATTTTATTCATGTTTTTTGCTATTGAGAACAAGAAAAAGCAACACGATCCTCACCTCTGATACCCGGGCACCGACCATGGCCACGGAGGGCCTCCGCTCTGAACAGGCTGCCTCGTCTATTGAAATGGAGCACAAATCATCGGGTATGCCTAGCGTTTCAAGCACTGTATTTTACCACGAGAGTATCCCTGGCAATCTGGAGGCGAACTCTCAAGACTTTTAGATTCCTAAGGGCCGAAAGAAGCGCGAAGCCTCAAGTACATCAGACTCCGAGTCAAGTAACAAAAGAGTCATGACTTCGAACCCTGCTCGTCCTCGCCTCACGGTGATAATCAAGCCCAAGAATCCAGCCAACATGCTCGCAGCAAATAACCCGATGAAAATCACCGAGAAACTAGAAAGGACTGCTCCAGATGGCGTCATCTTGGTCAGGCCGAACCGAAGGCTCAAAGTGCTGGAAATAAACGCGAGAAACACATGACTCCACTAAAGCGCTCCTTGGCCTCACCTTATTAGGTGGAACACCTGTCATTGCCTATGAAGCACTTTCGAGGGAATTGTCGGGTGGAGTGGTCTATGAGGTGCCAGTTGACCTCACCGATGCTGAATTCCAATTGGCAGTTCGTGCAACTGCACCCGTTATCTCAATACATCAACTGAGACCATGAGAGTCCGTCAAAGTGACCTTCAGCACGGACAAATTACCAGACTACGTGACAGTAGGATACACAAGGTAAAAGCTGCAGCCGTACATCAAAAAGCCACGTCAGTGCTGGAGATGTTGCCGCAAAGGAATCCCGCTGCTCTCGCTGCGGTGGAGCCCATAACCGGAGCAAATGTCAAGCGGAGAGCATATTCTGCACGAACTGCGCTAAAACGCATGACTCAACAACGCGTATGTACCCTGTCTACCAAAGAGAAAAGAAAATATATCAGTACATGAGCGAGGCTATAGTTAACTACGCAATAGGTGAGGCGGCTCTACTGTCATCAAAAAAGCAGATGTCCGAAGGTCATTCCGAAATAGATGCTACCAAAACAAGACAGGACGTGAGAGATCAACAGAACCGAACCCAAGATCAACGACACTCTCTGTCAAGGCAACCGTCAAACGAAATTCCGACTAAAACACACGGGCAAGCAAGAGACTTGAACCTAAAGAGTCACACGGAAATTCCTGGCTCCCACAACCTCAAGTTCTCACGTAGAAGCCGAAGGAAGCGCTCAGCGTAAGTGAAGGAAACCAAAATCCCCACCAGTTGATCAACCGTCTGTCTCTGAAGTCAAGCTCCAAACAGTCGTCGACCTTATCCGGAACATTCTTCGTTCATGAGAGTCCGCTATATCCCAAGCACTACTAACCTTGTTCAATAAAGTACTTCCATTTCACATGCTGTGGTGCAATTAGAGAAACTTCGGAGTTGAGGTTACCGTCCTTCAATGAAAAGCCAGGGGTCTTCAAAATTGGCTTTCCGACTTTCGGCAATTAGTACACGAGTATAATTTTTCTATTATTGCTATTTCAGAGTCACGGGTGACCCGCAACATCAGATTATCAAGATACGATATTTGTTTTATTCCCAAAGAGAAAATTAACTGAGCAGGGTTTTAGTCGGCGTACGCAATCAACTCACCTTTGTTGAGCACAATGTACCGTCGCACTCTACAAAGAGCACGTTGCAGCGACTATAAGCAAAGTAGACGTATCTGTTACAATCATTACTGGCTATATACCTCCTCGTGTAAACTTCGACGCTCAGAGGCTCGAACAATTTTACAGCAAACCCCATTACCTCATATTCTTACGGGTGATTTATAACAGTCATAACGAATTATGGGGCAGTAGAAAGAATAATACTCGAGGACCAGTATTGTTTGAATTTGCTTTACAGCATGACCTAATAACACTTAACGATGGCACTTCAACGTATTTTAAGGTGCATCTTTGAGTAGTCTTTTAGATGTCTCCTTTGTTTCTTCAAGTATTTCCGGGGTAACAACGTGGTTTGCCCACTTTCAAACCTACGGCAGTGATCATGCACCGACATATACTAAAATTCAAAGTTTTCACTGTTCGAAGCGGCATTCCGCAATATCTTATACAGACTCGGATATGTTCAAAAGTAAAATGGAATTCGTATGCCCTACACTAATTGAACCCAATGGTTTTGTTCCAGCCATAACCTATTCAACGTCTGATGCGACCAAAACTGTTAATATGACAAACTCTCAGATTTCAACCGATAAAGAATATGAGCACCTTCGTGCCATTCGTCGACAGGTTGAACGCTGGGCAAAAAAAAAATACTGAGGATGTTCGGACTTTAGGAGAGCGCAAAAACGCGTACATCGGCACATGGACAAGCTTTTGACGAGGCGCTGCTGGTCGCATGGTGCCGGTCTTGACCCGAGAAAGCTACTCTCTCGAATATGTCACATAATGCGAAGTCAGCGAGTAAGGCTACAGCACGGTCGCCCCTTTTGGGCCGTTAGTTTATTCTGCAAAGTTTCCCAAATAGCCATAGCCGACGACTTCTGCATCAAGATTACCTCCTGCTCTTCAATTACCGATCACGATGTCAACGCACCGAATGGCCACATATTCGTAAATGTATGCAATGCTATGGAAACGCTCGGATGGTGTACAATATTTAGCTTTACGCCTCTTGGGGATGTCGGCTATAACAACCCTGCTGCATTTATTTAACTCCTCGTGGGAAACGGGTTCCATACGAAAGAAATGGAAGATTGCTCGTGTTATACGAATTTTAAGGCCTGGAAAATTCCCTTTAAACATTAAATCGTACCGGCCTATTGCATTACCGTGCTGCGTGGGAAAGGTAATGGAACGAAGGCTGCTTGTCCGTATAGATTGGGATCTAGAAATGAGGAATATAATGTCCTTAATTAATGAATAGATTCCGACCTAGAAATATTAGTATCGACAACGTCATCGATTTAATGATTAGCATCGAACAAATAAAGACACTCTATAAGGTAACAACAGCCGTATTTGAAGACATAAAATCAGCTTTCAATTGTGTGGAACATGAGGCCATTCTTCATGATTTACAAGACATGGGTTTTGGTGAACGCGTATACCAATGGATTGAGAGCTACCCGAAAAACAAATGCAAGTATATATCGACACAAGACGGTGACTTTAAGCTTCATAATATCAATAGGGGAGTGCCGCAGGGAGGGGTTCCCCTTCCCATGCTTTTTTAGAATTTGTCTCATAGGTATACTTACTTAAAATGCTTCCGAAAACGATTCGCATTTCTATATACTCTGATGATATATGCTTCTGGGCATGCTGTACGTCACTGTAGATAAACCGAGCAAAATTGCACAACGCCATTAACATTACCGCATGGTACCTTCACCATAGGGGTCTGCATATATCACCAGACAACTCAGCGGCGATGGAATTCACCAAACAACAAACCAAAAATACCCAATCTCGATAGTTGGAAAGTGTATTCCTTATGTCACGGAACATGCCTTTCTGGGAGTCACTTTCGATCGGCAGCTGAAATAAAGCCCCATGTAAACCGCCTAAAAAAAAGAAAAAAAAATGATTAAAGTGATTAGGGTGATTAGTGGGACTAAATGCGGATGCTCAGACTCTGCACTACTTATTTTATATAATGAATTGCTCGTCCGACTTCTGCGCTACAGCCTGCTTGTTATGTATTGTGTCTCGCGTTCTCTTATACAATATCTAGAAATTCTGCAAGCACAAGCTCTTCGCACGTGCTTAGGGCTGCCGAAATTCACCTCACATTCGGGAACTCTTGCTGAAGCACGAGTGGTATGGCCGGCCATCGTAAGAACGCAAAAAACGTTACAAGCCTATCTTCGCCATAAAACGCGAGCGTATAAGCACCGTCCGAGAAATGTTGCAACACAAAGACCATCATCCGGTTTTGCGCAAGTTGTCAGACTTTTAAAACACTACATTCCCACTTCTTTTGAAGTGGCGGCGATTCCAAGGTATCCACCGTGGAAGTACCCTCACTTGGAAATTAGAACATGTGTTCCGGGAATCGGCTCAAAAAGAGCATTGCTCATTCCGTTGATTAACTGGACTGTACTTGATCAGACATTGAACTTACACCTCATTAAGACGTGTCTTCCCTGACGGTTCTAAACTCTTAACATCATCAACTTTGGGAGTGTACATTTCTTCCATCTGCAGAAAAACTAGTACTAGTCACGTTGCATTTTAAACAGCGTCGGAGCTCGCCGCGATTTGAGAGGTTATCGTGCAGGTGAGAGCTCAAAGCCCCAGTTTTTGGAATATGTTTTGTGGACGTGAAACGTGCCCTTTGCATACTCTCCTCGACGCCAAAACTCAGCCCATATTTGCAACTCGCGCGTGATATATTGGAAGCAGCTCGCCAAACGTTTTGCAAAGGGTACCACTTTATTTTACAATGAATTCCTGGTCACTGTAAAATAACTGGAAATATTCCCGATGACATAGCTGCTAGGGGCGCAAGAAATTACTATTACTTTCTCAATCCCATCTTTTAGACCTGATGCAAATGACTTGATTAGAAAAATCAGCGAAAAATAGCATCTTCTTTTGGGGCAAATCCTAGTTATCACTACACCTCTCTCTACGACAGCGATCCTAAGCTTCAGTTCTTCTTCTTTCAAGACTTACACGGGGAAATGAAACTGTCCTACATCGTTTGAAACTCAATGTTGCGTACACCAACTGCTATCTTTACAAAATCGGTAAGGTCCAGTCTTCCAAATGTTCAAAGTGCGAAGTCGCACATACCATTCAACACGTATTGTGCAAATGCACGGAACAGTACTGCGAAAGGGAGTTGATGAAGATCCATCTGAGACTAAGCAAAAAACAGGTGATTAACTATTCCTATTTTGTTTGGTCCATGGATATCTGCAGCGAATGGGAATAAAGCCATGGAAGCTCTTCTCACATTTCTAAACAATACTCGTTTACAAAAGAAACTGTAGCGTGCTTAAGTGAGCTCAAATTGGAAGTAACATGCTCCTGGGACGTACTTTAGGCTGTATTCTTATTTTAATTGTATTCATTACAACAACGTTTTTGCTTTGTATTTTAATTTTTTTTTGCTCGTTCTCTCGCTTTCTTTTCGTATCTTTCCTCGTTGCCTTTATTTCTTATATCTTATGATTTTCATTGCCGCGTATTTCGCAAAGTAGCAAACCTGCACTAGGCGCTGGTGGACTTCATTTTTAATAACGCCTGCTTCTCTTTCCCTCTCTTTTTCTCCCTGCCGCTGTTTAAACGCACATATAACTCAAATACGTCTAGAAATTTCGCCCTGAAAAGAAATAAATTGAAGCCGTAGAAAGATTATCGGCCAGTGATAAAAACAATATCACCTAAAAACGGTAAAAAAAAACAAACAAACAAATTGGCTGGTGATGCATGCGGTGGTCTTGACATTCGACCGCAAGCCAAGGCTCGAAGAAGAAGCAAAAAACCTGCGACCGCGACGTCGGAAACTAACGAGACCACGTGACCTCTTTTTTCTTTTTTTTTACTTTGATGGCCTCGAGCAAGAAGAAGCGTCGACTCCAAAAGCCCGACCTGAGCCCGCGGTCGCGTCGCCGGTCGAGCCCGTCGAGTGTCTGCCGGTGTCGATAGATGGGTGCGGATTTGCGGGAACCATTCGCGGCAGCGGCTGCTGCCCCTTAAAAGTGATCGTGCCCAGGAATTATGATGGCGGCCTTAAGTTGGTCCCACTCTCGTCCGGGCCGGCACTTTATTTTAAAAGTCTCAGCCGTGCTCGGCTTAACGGCCGCACTGGGCGAAGATAAACAAGCTCTGAACCCCAAGAAGTTTGACACAATGCGAGCGTGGAGGGACGGAAGGGCCGGGAAGCATTCGGTCGCATCTGCGACACGACCGGGTGTTGGGGGGGAAACGAAGGACAGGCTCCGGTAAGAGCCTCTTTCCCGCAAGGCGCCTCCATAAATACATTTAGTATCTCCGGGCAACAAAATACAAAAAGTGAATCAAAAGGCGAGAGAAATTTTGAAACAGAGCGCAATTCTTCACGACGAAGCGTGCTGGGAAATAAAAAGTGTAGCCCGGCGAGGAGGAAACACCCGATTCAGAAAAGACAGATTTATGACCGGATTATACGCGGGGCGGTCGTTCTCTTCTTAGGGTAAGGCAAGAAACAAACAACCTTCCAGCGCTCAATAGTCTCCCGCGTCGCTGGGTGCGAAATATCGTCGAGATGTCACGCGGTCGGGGCGGTACAAAGGCAAGCGTGCGTCTTCCACGCTACCAATGAAGCCACACACACACACACACCTTAGAATGACGTAAACTGTACAGTTCGTTAAATTGAGTCGTTAAGACTTTCATTCCTTTTAAATATAAATTTGAATAAATACTGTTTGGAATAGCCCTCTTTCCTGGGCACTTAAAAATCCTTCAGAAAGATCTTGCGAGTTGACTCGCAATCTCGAATCGTCGCGTGCCCCCGTTGGTGAACCTTGTTTTGCCGATTATTTAAAGGGTTTGTTCTGGAGGCCTTTCAGTGCCTGTAAAACGAAGGTATTGTTCGGCTTAACCACAAATTTAGCGAATACTTAACTATTGCATCGGTGAACAGAGAGCTGCGAAAAGTTTGTCTAAGCACAAGGATGACAAAAATGCAGACATTGGCAACATTTGTTTCTTCATTTTATGAACACTGCTGCAGTTAGCAGCCATGTCCATGCTATTTCATTACATTTCGTTTTTCTTATACATGGTCAAAGCTACGAGCTATTATTACCAATACCGTGTCTATGACGCTTTGCGCGACTCCCCAGGCAAAGAAGCGTGTTCAAGCGAACCGTAGTAAGCACGTCAATTAAGGTAATCGGTATCAGTACGTGCGAAGATGGCAATAGGCAGAGGGGAAATTTTTTTCGTGCCTTTTTTGTACGTTGTGATGCGACCGTACAGCAAAGAGTCCAAATCCTAGCCATCAGGTGATGAAAAGACCTGCTTTCTCTCCCTCGTCTTCCCAATCATAGTCATCTAATCTTGATTAGGTGTGCTACGATGTCATCAATGTGAAAGCAGCCGTAGTGCTAGCGCATACGACGCAGGCAGATAAACGCGGAAAGTGACCGAAATTAAGGGCTGAGTTACGCTGTGAAGCTCGAGGTTTGACAGTGAGAAGTTGGTACAAAACTTTGCCACCCACCGCGATGGGTCAACTCCCCGCGCGACGTGATCGGAAGCTCTATCAAGAACCTGACGTTTGCCTGGGAAAGTTGTGGCCGATCGAGCTCATCAGGTTGACCCATTGATCTGCAAGCTCGGCAAGACTGTGGCGTCGCCATCGCCGCAGTTCTAACACGAAATGTGTTTCATCCGCCGAATTCTACGGGAAAACCGCCAGAAAAAACGGTCACCAAGAACTGTCACAAAAAAAAGTCGTGTCAATTTTCCCGCTAGGCTTAGCGGGGAAATTATTGTCACGCGACGTCAATACCCCGCTAAATATAGCGGGTACATTGACGTCACGTGACTACATTGAGGGACCAAGTCACGTTGCATCATGTTACCTCAAGTCACATGACGTGTCACATGAGTGCCGTGTCACATTACACGTCACATGAGTGACGTGTCACATGACAAGTCACATGAGTGCCGGATCAACGCATTCTGTGCTCCCTGCCCTGTGTCAGCATGATCAAGCTTGCGTAATATTTTCACGGCGTACCGACAACGTGGTTAAATTATACGGACAATATGATTGACTGTTAGATACTACCAGGGTGCCTACAAGCTAACCCAATTTGTTCTGGTAGTTGACGCCTGAATAGTGTTTGCGAATTATTGCGATATGAATTGCTTCGAAGTTGTCTTTTTAGTATTTTTTTTATGGACACCAACTCAAATCTGAATGATAGACTATATCGTTAACCAGTATTTTCCCGTGATCATCCGTGGTTACGTTCGCCAAATGCACGGTGAAGGCTTCAGGTCGGGAGTGGTACTCTACTAGGCAGATTAATCCTCACAGTGAACGCGAAAGTAAAGGCGCCGTAAAACGATTTTTATACTTTCTCTAAATACTACATAGAATCCCTACCTAACGTTAATAGCTGAATAAACGTTCCTTAGTTTTTCTTTCTAGGCAATGGCAGTCAACAACCAAATTCGAGAAATATGATCATTGTTCAACCCCTCAACTCATAACGAGCGGCCACGTGGCCTGGTGCCCATCTTATGCCGCAAACGCTAATCATGCGCACGCGCTGGGGTTGGGAAGGTAGAAAACGCGTGCTTAGCTCCGGGCATTGTTAGAGTTCCGCTATTCTCATCACCGCAGTGGTTGGACACGAGCCACTACCCGAGTGTCCACCGAGGAATTGATTGTTACGATCGAAAGTTCAGTGCTCACGCAGTTCTCGTGTCTAATCCATAAGCCGCGACCGACTGTCGTCAGGTGGGTGGTTTCGTCCCCACAATTACGTAATCAAGGTTTACGGAAGCAAGACTGAAAGAAACAGTCCCCTTTTATACTCGCAATTTCACCGCAACAAAGGAGCTTCTGAATCAGTGCCGGTCTGTGCTAGTATACTTGGGCGAAACTAGGACCAGTACGCCTCTGCAAAGTCGTAAACATTCCAGCCCGATATCGTTTCATGACACTTTTAAAAAGGAGACGAAATACACGCTCTCATGACGTTCACCCAACTTGACGTCGACATTCCAAAACTGTGTGAATAGAAAGCGTTTAGGAAAACATTTCAGTGCCATATCTTCCGTAGCGTAGAATAATAACAATAAAAATCCTTATGCAACGTATTTAAAAAAAAAGGTGTATTTGAACATTTGTATGTGCATTTTACGTCACGTTATCTCAAGCCGTTGATTACGACATTCACATTGTGATGTCCAGCGACTAGTCGCTTAGTGCCCGGTACCTGCTCTGTAAAGCGTGCACCACCGCATCCCGACTCTTTCTGCGGTGAAACAAACTTCGCAAACTTTGTTTGGGAGTTTCTCGGCTTGGTACGTATTTCTTTCTCTCTGGCTTTCTTCTTTCCGTTAGTTTTAACTGTATAATTTAGGTTATTTATGACATTTTAAAGCACGCATGGCTTAATTTTTAACGTGAGATTCTTGATGCGTCGGGTCGAACATCTCCGTGAGCCATTAGTGTACATAATTAAATTTGCAGCGGTATCGCCACGTCCGAGTACACGAAGGTTTGCTTAAGCAGCTGCTTGAATAGCAAAACCAAAAAACCAATAAGCAAAATACCAGCACAGTTCCGTTGAACTCCCTAATGGATGGCGCGTAAATTGACGGAATAACGTGGAGTAAACAAATATATATCCACAAATTCAGGCGACGAGGCACGTAATCACAGCGAGAAACCCACCAGCAAAGTTCGTTCCGAATCACGAAAAAAAAGAAAAAAGAAATAATAGCACATTACAGCGTTGCCAAGCAAATGCGAGACAGCATCAGAAGCTCGCCGCGCCGGTCGTGAAAAAGAGACTAAAACGACACCACGTAACGGCAGTCATTACGCCCGAACCCGCTTCCGGCTAATCCTTTTTCTAAAGATTTATGGATATTTAGGAGACGGGCCCCTCGGAGGTGTTATCGGCTTAAAGGCCGCCGTTACTGACTCTGGGCCGCCTTGTTGCCAACACCGGCACTTCCCTTCCCGAGAAACGTTTCACTCCCCGGACGCTTTCGGTGCTTTGTTGCTGCCCGCGCTTGTTGCCGTTGCTCGCCTCCGGATCGCGTTTAGCCCGGCACACAGCTCTTGGCCGTTTCTTTCATTGGCACCCCGAGAGCGCTCTGCTGCGTGCGTAGGCGCAGTAACGGCCTCCTCTGCCATTCCGGCGAGGGAAGCTTAGTGCCCTGATGGCGTCCCGCAGACCCGTGTGTGCGGCAGTGCTTCGTCTGTCTTTAGCGAGCCATCTGAGCGCTGATCGCGGCTGGCGCTTTTCCTGCCGTCAGCTTAAAGGTGCGCGTGCTACTACTATAGTCAGATACAACATAATAAAAACAGTGCGAGGGGGAAAAGGGCGCGAACGAGAAAAGCCGCTGAGAAAAGAAGGTCGCTCCTCTCCACTACAGGCTCCTTTGTTTTCTCCCTTTTCACCTTCGCACTGTATTTATTACGTTGTATATGATTATAGCTGCCATTTGATGACGGCATTGCTGGCGGCTGGTGAAGAAAAGCGTCACGGCCGCGCTGAAATAACTGCTTCTTTGAACATGGTGGTAAACCCTGAGGCCAGGTTGAAAGAAGGTAAAACAGTAATAGAGACAGATAAAAAGGGGAAACAGACAGATGAGGTTTCTTCTTTATTTGTGTTTCGATTATTGTTTAGGATACATTCCACCTCCGTTTCAGGGGGTTTAGCATCATGTTGAATATACACCAGCTCGCCTGCACTTAAAGAACTATTGTAAAATTAATTATTTTATTTGAACGCTCGTGTTGCAACAGTGTGATGCATCGCCTGATAATAGCTATGAGAAGTCGTCATTCTTTTGCAAAGTCGGCTTGGACTCTTCGACACGCCGATCAAGAATTTTTTTTTAGAGCGCAGCTCTTAGACACCCTTTTCCGGCTTCTTCGTCGCGGTGAAATTGCGAGGATTAAAGGGGACTATTTCTTTCAGTCTTGCCTTCGCAAAACTTGATGACGTAATTGTGGGATCGAAACCATCCGCCTGACGACAGTCAAGCGCGGCTAAGGATCGGACACAAGAACTGCGTGAGCAGTCGACTTCGGCTCGTAACCAGAGATGGCAAAATTACTTTAAAAAAGTAATTAAATTACATTACTAATTACTTTCCTGAAAACTGCAAAAATGTAATTAAATTACATTACAAATTACAGCAGGCTAAAGGTAATGACATTACATTACAATTACTTTCCAAAAGTAATAAAATTACTTTGAAATTACTTTGACATTACTTTTGAATACCTCGAGGCAGCAATTCGCGCTCATTATTTTTAGCGTATACACCAACACAGTGTTTACAAAACAAGCCCTCGTTTGCCCACACAGCGCGTGTGCAGGAACCAGATCCGAGAGAAGCGAGCTGCTGCGCATGCGCAGTGCCGACAGCAGCGCCACCGCAGTGATGTGACGTCAAAGAGCCGAGTTGGTCTATATGTACCAAAACGCAGATCTTCCTGTTTACACAGCAACAACCTTATCTGCCTCAAAGTGAACCATACTGAACAGTTGTTTTGCTGGCTCACACGGCATAAGTGTTAAACATGGTGAATAGCTTCTTTAGATGTGACTCAGAAAGGCAGTCGACTCTCCGGTTTCGCTGTTCATTCAACGGTGTAGGTTCTTACTAGAAGGGTGATATATTTCAGTCTTCCTGATTTAGAAGTTGTACCGTGTCAATTTGTTAAGTCGGGCAATGGCAGCTCATTCTTACAAGGAGTCGTCACGTGAAACGTTTTCCTTCCGCCTCAGACGCAGTCTAATTCTATTCTCCCAAAAGCACTTACTATACTCGGCAACAACTTTTCTTGGCAATGCAGTGGAGAGGAGGAGAGTCCGCGCACAGCTTTATTCAGCACTCAAAATGGGAGAAGGAACGCGTGCCTGTACCTTCCACTGCATTGCCAAGAAGTGTTGTCGCCGAGTATAGTTGACCTATTCTCGGTCATTCCTCTCAAGGATCATTTTGCCCAAACACCCGAAGAGCCCAAGTTTTTGCGCATTGTCACTCAAAGGGCCTGAATAATTGGTAAGCAGAAGCGTCGCCAGTTGAAGAATGGCGCGAGCTTCCTAAATTGTGTACTTTCCCAACAAACGGGGGGCAATATCTCCTTGTAGGCTTATTCCCAAATACAATTCCCAAGGGAAGGCAGCGAGGCATTGCGCGAGCGGCACCTGCTTTGCTCGAGGACGCACAAAACGCTCTGGGGCTTTGACGAGGCATTTGGAATTAATTATTTATTCCGGTCGTTTGTTGCTCTCAATGGTTGAAATTTACGGTTCGACCTTGCTTGACGAAAGTACAAGGCTGGGGATCCGTTTGTCCTGCACTCTCAGGTTTTAAATTAAGTTCAAGTCACTGTCAATGGGCCCGTCCCCTTCTAGCCTATGAGCCATTCATCGTTAAGCTGACGCACTGTCAGCTTAGGAATGAACGGTGGAAGCTACGTGTTTATTGGAGCAGTCACATGTCTATCGTTCCCCACGTAACCACGCTCTCGTTCATACCCACGCGCAGAGAAAGGTACGGGTCAGGTTATTAAAGGAAGGTGTTTGATTGGTTCTGGCTAGCTTGCGGCTCCCACCGCACTGTCAGCTTAGGGATGAACGAAGTATAGTATAGTCGTGATGACGCGACGCCGTGAATCTGTCGTGCCTGGAGTTTGTAAGCCTTTGCCTTCCAGCAATATCTACACGTAAGCTTTTTTCCTCTGCCATTCCAGCCCTCCTTTGTGCGCCTGTTCAGCTCGTCGTACGAGGCTTTGCGCTCAGGTGGCTGTCGATTATTTTTTCTGATTCCCTTTCACAACATTTCACCATGCAAAATAATTTATCTCAGTTTTGAAAGCTTGCGAAACGAATTTTCTAATTTAGAACAAAAGTAATTTCAAAAGTAATGAGTAATTTTCTCGAAATTACTGCCCTAAAGTAATTCATTACATTACTAAATTACTAGCCCAGAGAAGTAATTCATTACATTACTCATTGCTCCAAAAATTAATTTAATTACTGTGATTCCATTACAGTAATGTCATTACTGGCATCTCTGCAACGATCAATGCCTAGGCGGACACTTGAATAGTGGCTCGTGTCCAACCACTGCGGTGATGAGAATAGCCCAACTCTAACAATGCCTGGAGCTCAGCAAGCGTTTTCTACTTTGCCGACCCCAGCGAGTGGGTATGATTAACGTTGGCGGCATAGGATAGGCACCAAGGCCACATGACCGCTTGTTCTGACTCCGAGTTGAGGGGATGAACGATGCTCGAATTTGTCAGATAGTCATGTCTCGTTAATATGAACCCGGTTAACATGGATACCCCGCTATATGGACACCACTTTTGGGTACAAACTGGGAAAATGCATACATTTTTGTCTCGTTATTATGGATAGCTCACATTACGGACAATGTTTTACGGTAACGGATGTGTCCATATTAACGAGACATCACTGTATTTTTTTGGCGACTGCCATTGCCTAAATAGAAAAAAGGAGGCAATTTTATTGAGTCATTAACATTCGGGAGTGATTCTAAGTAGTATTTAGCGAAAGTCGATAAATCGTTTTATGTTCTCTTTAACAACGCCTTAACTGACTTCAACTACCTATTGCGACACCTAGCCCCTATATTTTCCCCCCTTGGTCGTTCAACTCATCTACACACACAGCATTAGTGTAACTTTTATAAACTTCTTGTCATAAGTTTTTTTCTAATTAAGACCAAACATCCTGAATATATGTAACGGTGCGGTTTCCGCACTTAAAACTGCAGTTTTGTTTTTCTTCTAATGTTAAATACACATATATATATATATATATATATTGTTTTTCTGCATAGTGTGGCGACTGTCATTTTATATTATATTGATGGTTTCGGTAAGAGTGGGAGAACAAAACAAGAACAAATCAAGGTTGGGAGTTGTAATTTTTAAAATTCTGCATAAAATAACTACACAAGTTAGATAGAAAAAACGTTCAAAATTCAACTGATTAAACAGCGTAACGCTGTTTATAATTACACCTTTCTTTTTCTACTTTCTAGTTCTAAGTATTGATTTGTAGCAAATTAATTATATTACACACGCACTGTCATAACAATGCATGCTTATTATGATGGTAAATAAAAAAAAAAAAAAAACACAGAAGTAAGAAACTCTAGAATAAACAATTCAGCATTGCGGAATTCTAGGTGACTGATTCTAGTTGGGGAGTTTTAGAGAATAAAACTGTTATTATGTCGACGTACTTGTGTTTTTTGGCGCAGCTCTCTCTCTATATATATCATGGTATTTGTTTTAGCTGATTTATGCAGCTCTCAGGAGAGGCTATTTGTCGAACACAACAAACAGTGCATTTTTCTTCACTGAAAATAAACTTTAAATGAGTAACACAAGCACGTCTACGTGATTTCGTGACTACACAGTCTGCCAATCAGCATTTGACTGCCACGGTCCCAGTAAACCAATCTTCTTTTTTCTTTTTTTTTTCTTCGGTGAATCCTTATATGGGCTCCGCCTGAGTCCCTGAACCAATCGCCTCGCCAGTGTTGCGAAATTACATCACTGTTCTTATAAACAATTAGAAAGTTTTCTTTAAATGGTCTGTGTCCACTATTCGTGTAATGCCCAACAGGTGTTCTACTGTCTGAGTTATTTTCAGCAGTCTTTATTGTCAAAAACAAGATTTATTACGGTTGATATTACGAACCACCCTTCATTCCAAAAACAGTTTAGAAAGAGCCCACAAATATTTGATTTTACTACAAGCATTCAAAATATCAGAAGTATCGGCTCTTATTACGGCATAAAAAGAGGTAGCAACAGCACCATGGACAACCCATACATTTCGAGTACCCCCATATGTAACGGCCCAAGCAGACTACGCGCATTTTCTTTGCAAGTCCATTGAGCGCCCACGCCATTTCAGCATCTCTGTCCACGGCCTGCGAAATAAAGAACGGGAGATAGTAGTTTTCTCTCTCTCTCTCTCTCTCTCTCTCTTTCTTTTTGTATCTTCGGTCGTGATCTTTTCATTCGGCTGTTATTCTTGCTCTGTGTTATGCAGCTTTCTTTTTTCTTTCTTCTTTTTTTTTATCTCGTTTCCGTGATCCGCATTTGGGCGACTCCCCGTCTTCGGGAGCCCTAAGTGCGCTCCCGACCCTCGGGATCTTGGATTTGAGCGGCTTTCGACGTGCGCTTTTATCTCGGCGCTCTCTGATTTGCACGCCCACTCAATTTGGCCGCAGCCTCCGCAAGCGTTTCCCCGGCACTCTTTCTTGAAACGCCCCATTATCGTCAACTCGGACACCAAAAAAAAAAAAAAAAAAAAACCCGAACAAACAACAACAACATTAACAGCAGCAGCCTCTAAACGAAATGCGAGTGTTCACAAAGGCGCGATCGTCTTTTGTATTTTGCTTATTTCGATTCAACTCGCTGCATCCTCTCTGTTGATTTCCATAATGTCCAAGTTGAAATTACAAAAGATGACACTTAATGCGCGGTCTCTGTAAGTTTCGAAGGGTTGTAATGAAATGACGCAAGTTACGGTCCCCAGCGCCGTCCCTTATTATGTCACGAACCGTTTTATTTTCTGTTTAAAATCCAAAGTGCGAAACAATTAAGTCTTTGTCGAGTAGCGTCTGACGCAAGATGTCAGGTGGGTGCAAAGACGCTTTCTAGTTGTTTCGATGATGGCCACGCAACCAATTGTGTCGTTTTTTTGCCCTTCGTGAACCTCTTCAGACCGAGTGCAACTCACTTTTTTTAGTTTCCTTGCTGCAGTGTTTTATTTGTTTGGAGTCAACTCAAAGCACCTTCTAATATTCAAAAAGAGTCGAGCGCTTCTCAGTCCCGAAGCTTGGGTTTTGTATTTCTTCAAACAATATTTACAAAGAAGAAAAAACAATGAAAGGGTGTTTAATAGTGAAAGACGTTTGTGAATTAATATTCGTACTCTCATATCTTAGAGGCAAATCAAGAAAGTATTAAAAGAAACAAAATGTCTTTAATCTTAGGTTTGCTTTTTTTGATACGGTCAAACACAGGGAAAGATTATGTGAAAACAGCAAATGTTATACTTCTTTGAGAATAGCACTCAGCACTTATACAGCTACATTACGATTTCAGTGCGGAGAGGGCTCGCGCATTGTACGAAGGACCATGTGTGGTGTAGCAAGTTACAACTAAAGAGGGACCGTGATAAACGCACGTTAATTTAAATTCAGGACAATAATCAAAACATTTCTTACATCACTCATCACGCAGGCCGGTCAGTCTTACAAATTATTATGTCGGTGGGCTGAAGCTGAAGTTTCACTGTGGTCATGTCCGGGTTTTTCTGATGCCCTTGATTTACGCGTCTTTTTTGCATCTCCCTCAGAGTCTTGAGCATGTGCCTAAATAGACAGAAGCAATAATAGATAATCGCAGGAAAGTGTGGCGCCTCCACCATCTTTAATCAGTAATCCACGAATAGCACGTGGAAGATTTGAGTAGTTATAATTTATTGAGTGGGTTTAGAAAGCAGAAAACGCAAAAGGAAAAAGAAAACATTTAAATATTCATTTTTTTTTTTGAAAGGCGGGTTCACACGCACATTTTAGCGCTAAATCAACACGAACGTAACATAGCACGGATGCAGCTTTTTATCAGTGCTGTTTCACTAATATAGCGTGAGATCAGCGCTGCGTAAGAAAGGTCGGCGCTGTTTCCAGCGCTGGCTAATAGCGCTACAATAGTGCTTTGATGTACACACATGTTAACGAGCCTTCAAGCTCATACTAGATAATGCATCACATCGCAATTATTTTACGCGAAACGTACATCACACGCCGGTCACTCCCACGCTCTCCTCTGCCGCGTGGTTTACTATTGAATGCAGCGTAGGGGCTTAAGGGGTTGTCAAGGAAGGCGTATTTTCTGAATATGTTTTTGCTTATCTCCGGCTCTATATGTGCCGTGGTCCAGTCCTTTCGCACTCTCACTTCGGGTGCATACCAGGCATTCTGTACCTCCCTTCTTATGTAATATATACCTACATCGCAATCCTTCCCTTCCACTCCCAACGTTGGTGACATAGGTACCGATCAGAGGCCGAACTGTCGTCCTCGAACTCCTCTTCAACACGATCTCACTCTAGAGCCGGCAAGATGTGCCTTTGAGACTTTGGAGGGGAAAGAAGAAGGGGGGGGGGGGGCGAGAGGGAGGGTCACTGCTTCAATGGATGTTCCGCAAAGCGCGTCGTACCCTTGCAAATTTACTGACAAGATGTGTACAGCGCCATTGAAAGATAGATGTACGGCCGTCCTCCATGTCACTGACGAGATGTGTGCACCGCGCGACACTGTTAACGCAAAAACACTTCGGCGTTTTCTTTTTGTTTTTATTTTTTTAAAGGGTATTGCCAGACCAGACATTTTATTGCTTAAATTAGTGCCCGATGTGAGAAATGTTCACCCCCCTAGCAGTTTTTATGGCAACCCTTAAATTTTAATACTAAAACAGAAAAGACGGCAACCTCTTCTTCGCGCCAAGAGTGCTGCGCAGTCAGCCCTAGCGAGAGGCCAAAGAGCATGGGCTGACGGCCATCCGTCCGAAAGAGACGCCTTGCCGCTATAATCATGTACTATCTTGATCACAGTTAGCGGGAACGCCGGAGCGCGTGGCAGCGGGTACTACCAGAGCAGCCTAACGGCCCGGCGCGCAAGTTCCAGCGCATGCGCATCGCGCCTGCTGAGGGAATATGCTCTCATCGCGCGCATCGTGTCATCGGAGCGCTCGCGCGTCGTCTGCTACGGGCGTCGTCTTTTATGCGAAGCATGTCGCATGGAAGCGCAGGGGTTAAAATACGTGTAGATGAACTTATCAGCCCACGGGCATGCGATAAGCATGCGAATACTTTGATGCATGATACAGTATCATACCTTTTTTGTTTCTTATATTTTATTAAAAGAATATTCGAGGCCCCCTCCCCGCATGCGGTGTGCTTGATAAATTTAGGCACCTTTGCATTGCTGTCAGAACGATTGCTGCACCTCGTCATGGCCAGAGTTCCAGAGGCGGACAGGCGATTGATCATCGAGCTCTTCCAGAAAGGGCACTCGCAGCGGGCCATCGGGGCCCTTGTAAATAGGCCTCTAAAGACGGTTAATAGGATCGTTCAAGCTTTCCGTTATGAAGGCCGGATCCACGACGCACCTCGAGGGACTCCCCCAAGAGCGACGACCGAGGATGAGGACCGTTACATTATTGCCGCTGTCGTCGAGGACCCCTTTTTTTTGGGCCAGGGAAATCCGAGAGGAGCTGGAATTGGACGTTTCGGACGTGACAATTCGTCGGAGGTTGGCAAGCGCCGGCCTGCATAGCGCCATGGCAGCGCAGAAGCCCCTGCTATCTCCTTCAAACAAGGAAGCGAGGCTCCGCTTTGCGATGGGACATGCGTCGTGGACGGCGGATGACTGGGGCCGGGTCGTCTTTTCAGACGAACCGACGTTCTCCACCAGGCAAGACGAACGCGTGCGTGTGTGGCGACCCCGCGGCGCACTGTAAGGCCTGCTTAGTATGTTAGCTGAGCTACGTAGATCTTTATAATTGTTTTCGTTGCGGAAACATTTCGTCGTTCGTTTACGTTCTCGCTACACACTCGTGATTTACTGCAATTCCGTTTGATAAAAAGCTGGGGTCCCTTAACAGTTAAATTTTCTGCTATGTTATTCGCAATGTATCCATTGCTAGTTAAAGCTAATTACGTTGTTTATTTGTTGTTTTTAATATTGTTGGCTCATATGGGTAGTCGTGACAGTCTTTGTTCCTTTCTCCTTTTTACCTGCGTAATTTTTGTGTATACAGTTCGATAGCGTGGCTGAAAAATCCCACCGCTCAACTAGGGTCGATGCGCTCCTGCAGGAACGATCCTGGCGCGTTGCTTCCAGCGGCAGGACGTCCGTGAACGTTTGGGGTGCCATCTCAAAACATGGCCTCGGTCCTCTGCACCGCATAGTCGGGAGGCTGACATCGACCAGTTACTGCGACGTGGTGGACACCGTCCTTATACCCTTCGTTCGGAGTGGTCTCTTCCCCGACGGGAACTTCCTTTTTCAGCAAGATCTCGCGCCTATCCACACTGCGCGCACCGTGAAGGACCACTTGCGGCAGTGCGGCATAAAGGAGTTGCCATGGGTTCCGAAGGGCGCGGACCTCAACATCATTGAGAACGTGTGGGGCCGAATGAAGGCGGCCATGGTGCGGACTCCTATTTATTCCGCCACAGAAGACCAGCTGTGGGACGCAGTCCAAGCAGAATGGGAACGTTTGAAAGGAGACGCGTCTTCGTGTCAAGTCGTTACGACTCGCTGCCGTCAAGGATGGCGGCTGTAGTCGAGCTAAACGGGGATATGACCCGTTACTGAGCCTGTTTTAGTTGACTTGATTTCTCTTTGACTGCAGGTAGCAGCCATTAAGTTTTACTTCAGCAATAAAGTTTGCACTTTTCTTACCCGACACTACTGACACAACCTCGTCATTACAGCAATCGGCTGCAGCAAGCTTTATGGGCAGAAATCTTAGACGTCTGCACCCCGCAGTCACCAACAAACATCTATCACAGGCCAAAAGGCAATAACAGTAAGGAAGACAAGAACCACAAGCTATAAATGCAGTTATCAAAGTCAGGACCACGATAATTAATGATGCAGACGTGCTGGCCGACAATTAGTCTATGATCACCGCGCCCGAGATAGCTCTAGACTTCACAGGAAGCGGGGTCGGTGAAGCTGGCGCAGACTGAAGCGAGAAGAAAAAAAGTCACAATGTTTATTTGCTTTAACAAATACTGAAACTAAACCGGGAAAGCAGATGAGCACATTGGAGGGGCTTTCGTTTTAGGGTTCACCACCTTTCGGGTATGCCGAAGTTCTTGCTATCACCAGTAGCATGCGCATGGTAGACGACAGCCGTAGCAGACAACACACGTAGCAGGCGAGGCGCGTAGCAGACGACAGGCGTAGCAGACGACACACGTAGCAGACGACTCGCGTAGAAGACGACAGGCGTAGCAGACGATACACGTAGCAGACGACGCGCGTAGCAGACGACAGACGAGCGCTCAGATGACGTGATGCGCGCGACGAGAATATAATCTCGCCGCACGCGCGATGCGCATGCGCAGCAGTCGCGCGCCAGTCCGGTAGAGCGCTCTGATAGTGCCCGCTGCCACGCGCTCCGGCGTTCCCGCTAACTGTGATCAAGACGTGACTACAGCGCAATACAGAAATGGGCCCCTGGTTGGAACCATCTTTAGCGTTCGTGCGTATTGGCGAAGATATGTTTCAGTGGCTCTATCTTATGCTTCCCATTTCTGGCGTCACGAACCGGATTATCGATTGCCTGTGACAATAAACAATATTGTTCGTAAAATGCAGGGTGGAAGCATGTTGCCATGCCGTTTTAACCGAGCACTGTGAAAGTTGACAGTCTGATATTTATTTTATTTCCATTCATTAAAGTAGAATTCGTCATACTCAATCCTCATAGTGAGCGTTTTGCCAATCGTGGCAGGCCGACCACAGCAACACCTTTGGCCGAGCACGCCGGCCATAACGTGCGTTTTGCACACTTTCTGATGTGATCGGTACGCACGTTCCGAGCTGTGAATACCACACGCTGGGCTGTGATTTTGTAAGCGCTGGCATGCCGTATATCGGTTTCTTCCTTTGTGTCCCAAGCTGAAAGTAAACAAAGCAGCCTTCCGCTCCTCCTCGCCACAGCACACCTGATGGTTCAGCCAAATACTTTACTAGGGGGAATACTTTCCACTCCGCTCATTTGCATTAGACAAAACGCCTACAGCTCCGAATCCAGCCCTGACGAAAGGGAGGTCCGCGTCAGTTTACGCGCATGTGCACCTGGATGTTCGCGGCGGCCGCGACAGTGTCGTCTCCGATTCCACCTTAAGATTTTCCATGTTTCAAAAGTAGCGCAAGGTGCGTCGATGCACGAGACACGTGCAACGTGCAACCCTTGGGAAGATTATGGCGGCACAGCACAACAAAGCATTTGGCGCGGCACTGAGCTATAGATTTTAGACGCCATGTTCTTCCTAGAAGTGGCGCGTGACACGCGTTTCGAGCATTCCTACAACAATGACTTTGGTATGTAGAATGACCATCATTCTCATCATCATTTACCGCCCGATAGCCGAGACCCCCTGGCGATAGATGGCTCTCGCCAAGCCCAGAAACCCTGTCCACGCCGAGGGCATTGTATTTGAGAGGAGTGGAATCAGAGCCGTTTATTGAGAGAGTTTGGCCATACATTGGTTTGAATAGGCGAGCATCTCGGGCCAACCACAGGCCGCGAAACAGCCCCCAGCGGTGGTCGCGTGCTCTAAATCTGTGCCACGACTATACTTCGTTTCACCTTATGTGCGAGCGAAGGCAAAACTGGAAGCGCGAGCACGGAAGCTCCGTGCGTTCAGGCTTTGCTCGAGCGCGCGAGCTGGGGAGAAATGCAAAAAGCGCTGGTCTCGCGCTTCTAGCTTTGGCTTCGCTCGCAGGTGAAGTGAAACGAAGTATAATTTGAGCCGTGCCGAGCGGAACTCCGCGTCTCAAGACGCTCGCGCACCCCACCCTTTGCACTGCTTTCTTTCAGCCAGTCTCAGGACGCTGTTCTAGCAGTGCAGACAAAGGCATGGGCACGAGCGCGTGACTTTGGAAAGTGCCTCCTATGCACGAGGTCTCGTACAAACAATAGCGTTTCGCTGAGCTAGGCTCAGGCGCCTGTGCCTTTGTCTTCACTGTCGACATTTGTGAGATGGAGTAGAGGTCTCCTGATTGGTCGACGCTTTGTCACAAATTTAGTTTACGCTCTAAGCGTGGGGGGAATATTCGGCGCTGGCGGCGGCCTTTGCTCCGCCTATTGTCCAAACTCTCCTAATATACGGCTCTGAGTGGAATGTATTCCCCCTAGTAAAGTATTTGGTTCAGCCTCGCGTGCAGTCATATATAGTACAGCGAGTCGCCCACCCAGACTGCCGCTGCAAACAATGCTGTGGAGGCACGCGACCCTATGCGCCTCGCGTTCAGCTCGAGCTCACTTTGGAGAAGCGTTTCGTCGTTCCCCGACGAATCCCGGGGCGATAAATCTGGAGGAGCTGTCAGGCGGGGCTTCGAGACACGAGTCCGACTCCCCCATTAAACTCTTCGGCGGCGCGTTCGCGGATCGCGCCAAATGGATGATGTGTGTTCCGCCGGAATCGTGAACGACGTCTTCCTTCCCCCCGCCGAACCAAAAGTGACGACGGGGCCCCCCCTTAAAGCCTTCTTTCAGCCGCAGCCACTCGCTGCCTGGGACGGCGCTGCGTCTCCCTCGGGTGGCCGATGCCTTCCCGATTTTGGCGTAGCTCCGAGAATGACTCTCCCACCGAGCTGGCTGGTACACGCGGCACTTGTGTGGGGCTATTGTAAAATCGTCGTTGCTCCTCGATCAAGTCGTTCTACGGAACTGTGTTTGAGATCGAAATTAGTTCGTATACAAAATGTCCCCAAAAACGATACATTTTTTTTTTTTGCTTTTTTTATTGTAAACATAAACTACGCATCGCCAAACACTCAGCCCCCACCCAAGTGTAGCGCTAGCGGTTCTGACAAGATGTCAGAGTTTCAGAACGAATTGTTGTCTTGTTCAAAATGTTACGAGCGATTTTCAAAAATGTCGAATTGTAAAATGCTGGCCGACAAAGCCTACAAATACATAGGGCTGAATGGCGAAAACTGCAGGGGAAGGGCTCACCCTTCCGACTGAAAGTTTTCAGAAATCAATTATACCTTCTAAATAAGACAACAGTCGCCTTTGAAACCTGGGCATCTGATTCGGACCGCAAGCACTGCATTCGCGCGGAAGCTGGGCGGTCGACGATGTGCAGTTTAGTTGTGCGGGGAAGAAAACACTGTAATTTTATTTTTCGGACACAAGCTGTACATGTTTTGCTGATTGCATCATTCTGGTGGCCGTTCCTACTTGTTAATTTTGTTGAAAAAAACAAATTCGGCGGTGCGAATTGTCTGCGGAAAAAGGTGCCCACTCAGCAGCAAGGCCAACACAAAGGCAGCTGATATGACGTCATTACAAGTCATGTATCCATGTCCCATCTCTTTGCTCCTGCCCTTTTGTGGTAAGAAGGTACTGTCAACAAAAAGATGGGTCATTTACGTTGAGTACGCTCGAAGGACGTTGAACGACATTATTTACACCATCGTAAAACAAAGGTGCGCAATGGACTCTCATACGCTACTTGGTATATCTGTTCTATGGTGTGCCAGATTGGTTGAGAAATTCAAGTGGGACTTTGTTTTCTTTCTAGGTAAGAGAAAGAAAGTTTCAATAAAAGTTTTATTTTAATTACACTGCTTCAGTGGTAAAAGAATTACCAGCGCAGTGCAATGCCAGCATAACTGGCTTTGAAGTTACTCTTGTTTCGTCTTTTTTTTTTTTAAATCAGTTTACTTCACCGTTAAAGAAGTGTTGGCACCACGTATCGGATTGGGGTTTATGGCAATCGTTAGAGCTAAAACTCTAGTATAAAAGTTATAGGGTCTCGTACAAATTATAATTTGCATACTTCTGGAGGCTGGCAGTGACCCAATTACCGCAGTAAGCAGGGCACAGAAAGTACGGGTTAAACAGATATCACACTGCTCATACGTCATACAAAATACAAGGTGTTCGATGAGGTCATGGTCCCAATAATATCTGCGTACACGTCCCAAGGATGTTCGTAGCATGTTTGCTTTATACTTTGAACATGTTCGCAATTTTGTTTTATGATCAATGCATCATGATTGTGGTACATGGAAGTAACACACCTCAGAAAATGTCTGAAGACTATCTTTTGTGTGACGTGTAAGGAATGTGACCGCGGCCTTACGTAAACGTACCTGCCAGCACTTCCTACAAAAGTAACCCCCCACCCCTTTTTTTCCGAAAAAAATAAAAGACCTGTGTCTCGTTTTTTTAAATTATTTTTCCTTCTACGACTGGAGCGCATTTCCCGCTACGCAGTTGCCGTATGGGTTGCCAGAAACATGGCACGATATCGAGACATCGGATGCCCGTCCGTGCCGGTTTTGCGCTGGGTGTCCGCTGCCTCGTGCACTCCGACGACCGTCCGCTTTTTGCTGCGCCGTTATCGGGAGACCACGACGCGAGTGCGCTCACTCGGACGAGCCGCCGAAGCGGGAAAGACCGGAAATAACGTCCCGGCACTTCCGGTTTCTCGTGACGCCGTCGAGCGCGCATGCGGCCGCCGAGGTTCCGGCCCTGGCTTTCCGTTCACTTCCGCCAATTGGTGGCTGGCAGCGCAGCACCGGCGAGCGGTATGCTCGGTTCTTCACTCCTAAGCCGACACTGCGGTGTAAGCTATGCGTGCTCGTTGGACCACTCGCACGTCTATCTTTCACCGCGTGATCGCGCTCCCGCCAATACACGCGCGAAGAAAGTGGGGTCGCGTGACGAAAGGGAAGTTGTTGATTGGTCCGGCGAGCTTGTATCTTCCACCGTGCTGTCAGCTTAAGTGTGAACGGAGCATGAACGCAGCGCAGGGCACGGCGTTTGCACGCCAATGCCGACACTTCTATCAGCCTAGAACTGGCACAGGAGTGGGAGCTACTGGCTGACCAAACCAATCGGCAGTCTGCATTTTGTCACCGCGTGACCGCGCTCTCCGTGTACGCGCGTCCACTGAAAAAAAGTGTCGGTTGGTTGGTCCAGCCGGCACGTAACTTTCGCTCCACTGTCAACTCGTTGTTGGAGAGTAGAACGCAGTCCTATCTCCGCGATTGGCGACGCTCGATTCTTGCTCTTTTCGCGATGATGCGGAGCGAGCGGGTGTCGTTCTTGCAGCGTCCATTGTGCCTCGGGCGCTGCTCTGGCGATTCCGTTAGAAGCAGACGACGCGGGGACGCCCACGCGTCGCGAGCGCTAGTTTCCGGACTGGTGTCGGAAACAAGATCTTCCTCGCCTCCTATCCGAGGAATACACCGTGCGGGGGTGGTTCCCGACACGCTTGCGACCGCGCACACTGGACGCGTTCTGTTGTTTTGCATGTGCAGGAGCTAGTTTGGGACCGTCGTTACTGATACACCGGATGTGCGAGATGCGCTGGTGAATGAACGCCGCCGTCGTGTTCGTGTCGCGTTGCGGTGGTGTTGTTTGCCGGAAGCTGCTACGAGTAGCTCATGTCCGAATGCTAGACTCTGCGTTTCTTGTTACAGGGAGCTGACATTGGCAAACGTTTTGTTCCTGTGAAGGCCTTCACGCTTAAAACTGGTTTAGAAAGCACCGTTTTTTTACGTTACCAAGATTACTTGCGCTTATCTTGAGATACGACCGGAAGTCACCAGAACATCCAGAATACAAAGTACGGGTGTGCTTCGACGAAAGCGAACGTAAGCTTGGTAACGTAACAAAACGGTGCTGCTGCTCAGTGCTACTTCAGCGCCATAAGTTGGCGCTGATAATATGTTTTGCTGCTGAACAACTGGCTTCGCGCAATATTAGTGATACAGCTCTGACGCACGGTGCTAAGTTGCGTTCAAGTGTTCACTGCATCAACGCTGTTCCTACGGCTAATTTAGCAGTCCGATGTAGGTGTGAACCGGCCTTTGCGGCACATAAACGCAAGTTTAAAGGGAAACTGAAGCGGTTCTGTATTTCAAGGAAAACACTTCAATTGTCTTAATTTGTCCTCTTGAATCACAAATTTCAAAACTATTTTTCAGTTTGGTGTACGAAGTCCGCAGAAAAATCATTTTCAAAGTACCGCTGAAGCCCCTCCTTCCTGAAGCTTGACGTCATATCAGGAGTTTTCGGAATCTCCACTCTCCCGCATCTTCAGCGCCTGTCAAGACTATGCACGCGAACTTTTGCTATTTTCAATAAGGTCAGAAAAGTATTTCACGATTGGTGTCAGTGCGGAAACTATAGACCTTTCCAATGTTTACAAAATCACAGTCCAGCGTGCGATCTTCACAGTCCGGCACGTGCGTGTTCGTCGCTTCGGAAAGCGACCAAAGCACGCGCCATACGCACGGAACACTCGAAATGGCACCGGCCGCACGCTGTTTTTCGGAAAGGTCTATTGGGGAGGAGATCGAACAGTCACGCCTCTAGCGGTGCGCTTCAGCTGTGGGGACAACAAACCGTATTTTCTTGTTTGTTTTTGATCCGAGAAATTGAAGATGACGATTCGAAGAGCACTCCTCGTGCGACCAAAGCACTGGTCAGAGCGAAGCGCTCGTGCGCAGACCGTGCTCGGCCAGGTTCAATTTCTTTGTTATGCTGTGTTGGTAAACACCGGGCTGTGGGGACAACAAGCTCGATAAAGCGCCCCCTATAGTTCGATCTCCTGCCCAATACCTGGCAAGCTTGCAATTTCGCGCGCTACCCACACGAGCGACACGCGCTTTGCGGCCTAAAGATCCTAGTATGACGTCACGACTGATCGGAGGTTTTTCGTGTTTTCTCGTGTTTAGTTACATCTTGGGGAAACCGAACGTGTTATTCGGATTCACGGGAACAAAAATACTCTAGAATTCACCTGTAACTAATTTTTTTTTCAAGAAACTCTTCAGCTTCCTTTTAAAAAAGACTATTATGAGACAGCTCCTTAAGAAATTTCAAAATCTTTGAAAACCAGGAGCGCTTGCAGGTTTCTAGAGACCATATGCTATAAATTGGGTCCGTTTCAATTGTAAAATAAAATTAAATCTCTAATCGCAGTTAGTTATAACTAATTGTAGATTTGTTAATCTACGCTGTAGTTTATAATTATCCCTAAAAGAAATTCACTATTGATTAGTAACTGAACTCTTGAAGGGTCATTTTCAACCGATGCACATAGATGCCGACGGAAGGTGCAATGACAGCGTCAGATGTCAGTTCACGAGGATTTATGCAAACTTACAAAGGACGTTATCTAAAACCTGCCCTCGCTTCCGCGCAAAAATAAATACCGCTTGCAAGAGTTTAATTTATTTGGAACTCATATAAATGTAAATGTAAACAAGTCATTGAGAATGTTGAAATTATAAGTATTAGCAGTGGCTGGGTAACGCAAGACAAAACGGAGGTTCATGATACCAGGCAAAATCATCCAATCATTCATTCAATTGTTCTGTATTCTTCTGAGAACTTATATTGAAAGTGCATGGCGAGGATATTGTATTATTCAGTAGTTTTTTTCGATCAAGAGGCTGAAAGCTGCACCAAAAGAACTCGTGATAAATTTACATATAAAAAATGAATTGACTCTTAGCCACGATCAGTTTTATAACGGAATTGGTAATTTTAAATCTGTTTGCTCTTCGAATTATACCTGTAGGTTTACGTAAGTTTAATCAACACAACCTTTGTTAAAATGAGTTACACTTGGAGGCTCAATAAAATTATTTCCCACCCGCCATCTTTAATTTGAACGAAAGGTCTACTAGCGCTTAATCGTGCCATACCTACAGCATAATGCCCGTTATAGATTACAACTTTGCAGTGGTACTTCGTTGGCCAAATGACTTCTATTTGCAACTCTAAAGGATTCAACGGCGCAAGCAGGAAAGACGTGAAAGAGAGAAAACGGCAGCTAGCGCCTATCCAAGTGAGCTGCGGAAAAGGCGCTTCCTAGCGGTCGAATTGTAAAACAAAGAAAATGCGAATAAATGCAAGAGGTTGAAGTTTTTAATACAAAAAAGAAACTTCGCGATGCACTGTTGTACGTAGACTAAAATGCGGCTTTCGGCCGCTTTCAACACGCCAAATAACTTGACTCGTCGGTTCGCCTTAGGAAAAGATATAACAAAACGGCCATTATAGATTTAGCAATTGGCAAGACGCCCTAAATCACCTTTCCGCTTATTGAAAACGACAAGTATCGTGCAAATTCATAGTCTGTACAAGAACAAGAAAAAAGAAGCAGAAACATAATTGCATGTATTTTTCTGAGTTTTCTGAACGTTGATATCACTATTTGTTCCGTTTCTCTTCCCCCATCTCAAAAGAAAAAAAATGAAAGCGATGGAACGTATTCTTCTAACGAACCCACTTTCCGGAGCTCCCTAATGAGATTCTTCAATTTATTAAATGACCGCCCCGACGTCTCCGGCGGGCAGCGGACGGACTCTCCCCGAACCCGGCAAGAAGACGACTCCGTCGCCCCGTCGCCCCCATCTAATAGCCCGTATACACACACACGCACACGATCTCTTTTACGCGGCGCAGTGTTCGATCCTCATTTGCGAAGACCTCGCTATTTCTCTCCAGCGTACACACACGAACACGCAGTCGCCGTTAATTTCCAAAAGTGATCTTGGAAACCGCCTCGACACGCGCGTCTCGTCAAATCGTATACCAAGCGTGGAGTGCCTTGATTTCAAAAGTGTTTCCAACTACGCCATCGGGGTGACGTGGTTTATGGGACGCGTGTGCAATGCATGGAGCGAGTCGTCTGCTTCTTGCGCAAGAGTTTCAGTGACGTCAAAACAATGCCGAGCTATAACTGGCTTTGATTGAAAGAATAGTGTGTTGAACTCAATGCTAGATGCCTTGAGGTCTACCCACTATGTGTTTTTTTTTTCAATCAGCCAATAACAGCTCGGCGTTCTGACATCATCGCAACCCCTGTGCAAGAAACAAACAAACTTGCACTTTGCATATAGGCTATGGTGCTTCGAACCCCAATCCGACTGGTGTGTTCACCGCGTTTTAAAAGGTGGTCCCGTGGGGCGTGGGGATGTCCAAAGCGTTGAGCTTCTGCTAGCGTCTGTAACCTTTGCTCAGACTCTCCACCCACCCTCATCCTCCCCTCCTGGCAACTCACGCATGCGCACGAGCCCCCGAACTGCGCAGGAACTACGTCCGTCATTAAATTGCGAGTGCACACCATGGTTTCGGTTGCTCCCACTCTTAAATGTAGGCTCTCTAACCGAACGCAGCCGCGGCTGGCGCGCGGGAGAGCGGGCGACGCCTTAGATCAATCGTTCAAATTCTCGGCCTGCAAGCGAGCGAGCAAGCGAAAGCAAACAGAGTTCGGGGTGGGGAGGGCGGGGAACGCCGTAACAAGTCCCTTCATATCTTTTCGGCTACCCAGAGAACTCAGCGGGGAAGCGGTGGAAAGACGAGCAATCATCCTAAGTAGCTTTCCTGAAATTGCGCGTATATAGTACACTCGGTGTGGCCTTTCTTGGAGCAACTGGCGAGGGGATATTCTTCTCCGCCTCGCGCGCTGACTCTGGCCCTTTGGCAGCGCCGGACGACTAACAAGTGATCCGCGGAGGCGTTGCGCTGGGTGTGTACTTACTCTGTCCGTTCGTCGCTACGCTGATAGCGCGGTGAAAGCGAAGCGTTCGCCGGGCAAGTCAACTGCGTCCTCATCGTCACTGGACACCTCTCTCTGCGCATGCGTGCGTGCGGAATTGTGATCACGTGACGAAAGATGGACGCACGACCGAGCCAAGGAACACGTAGCTTTTACCGAAGTGTCAGCTTAGGGAAAAACGGAGCAAAAGGATGTCGCGGACCTGCACCAAGGTTCGAAGTTTACCAGGTTCGAATATTCGTTGATAGTTCGAAAGCCTGCCGAACCAGTCGAATCTCGTGGGTCGACAAAACTTCGCTACACGTGTACACGTTTCGGTCGTCACTGAAGTGACACGCTGACGCCGCTCACGACGGATTGTGGAAGCGCTGGGTTTGCAGCAGTCGCGGCCATTAAAGCGGGAGTGAGACACCTCGCTCTGCGCCCTTGAGTGTTGTTCGCTGTGTGTGGGAGAGCCGTCATAACGGGTTTACAAGCAGTCGGGCTGTTTGCGCGCGCCACCCCGCAGTGTCGGCGCGAGGGTGCGTGAACTCTGTCGCTTTGTTCTTGAGAGCCGCGGCAGACTGCCGAGCTACGCTGAAAAGCGGACAACGACGTGTCGACAACATTTTGATTGCGTCGCCGAGCTTGGCCAGTAATGGCGTGCAATTCTAGATAACGACCCTGCTGTCCTTTGCGGAACGAAGTTTACGCGAATAAGCTCATGGGATGCTCGTAGTGATAAACTAGCCTCGTCGGTTAAACAGTGAGATCGAGGCTATAAAAAAGAAAATTGAAGAGACGGCAGCAAAAGTGGGACGCAAGAAGTTCGTGACGGCTCTTTTTCTTATGTAACTGCCTTTAATAAACGCAGCGAAAGAAAGGCCCGAGGTAAGAATTCGAATTCTTCTTGCTACCTTCATGAGAAGACGATCGTAAGGCGCTTTATGTAGCAAGTATACCATTATATATATATATATATATATATTCTAACTTGCAACTAATCTGACTAAAAACGTGCTCACACCAAGACCACGGCACTAGCTCAGCACTATCATTCAGCGCCATATAACTGCCAAGTTAGGTTAAAGCCATCTTAAAATTGGCGCTGTTTCAAGTCTCGATCTAGCATCGCACTACATGTGTGAACCGTCATTTAACGTATTCTTGTTGAAAACAAAAGCAAAACAAAAATTAATGCTTGTTTTGTATTAGAAAAGAAGACCCCCGTCAGCAACACTCGAGGTGTATCATGATTGTTACCATTCGTCCCCCCCCCCCCCTCCCCCCCCCAAAAAAAAAAACAAAAAAAACATTGCTCATGTTACCATTCGAGACCCTTTGTGTTCGTGTCGTTACCATTCGAGACTTTTTAGTGTTCGTGTCGTATTTTACCTGCAATCTCGGGGTTTCTGTCACGTTCAATCTAAACCAGCTCGTTTGCGCCCTTACATTCACTTCCAACATTCCTCTTTCGTTTTACTGCAACCCCACGCGCCCGTACGAGAACAACACGCGAACCCAAAAATTCGAAGTCACCACTCGGACATTCATGAAGTCGACACGGTCCTCGGAAGCAGCAAAATCTTCTCGGTCCTCTTTCTTCGACGAGCGCCGAGGGCTAGCTTATCGTTCACCGAAGGCTTGCAACGCAGGTGACGGCGTCCCACTGTCGCGCTTTATCGGATCCGTTCGAGCGACGCGGCCATCCTTGAGGAGACCATCGGTCAGCGCTAGCGACGGGAGAAGAGGATCGCTCGCTTCCCGCGCTCTCCCGATAGATCCCTGCTGTCATTACCGCTCCCCTCCATCCGCAGTACCATAATGGCGCTGCCTCAACCACGGGCCCTATCTGCGGTTTATTCATGATTGCTCTCGGGCGGTGGTGTGGCCACAGCGACCGCCTTATCGGTGGCTGGCTCCGCTCTTGGGCTTCATTTCCGGCGGCAGGCATCGGCTTCCCTCGTTGAAATTTAATGAAGCTCTTCTTGGGTCGTCTTCGGCGTTCTCCTCTTCTCGCGCCGCACGCCGAGATAAGGGCACTCTGGAAGAGGAGCAGCAGCAGCGGCGCTGGCCACCGACATCGGCGCCTAAACTGCTCTTCGTTTTCTCGTCGGGCTGCGGTTGTGTGCCCCACCGACCAAGCGGTCACTCTATCACGTGGTAGAACTCTTCTTCTACGGAGGGGGGGGGGGGGGGGGGAAGGGGAAGGGCGGGAAAGAGGGGAGGGGGGTGTACTTGCACAGGGATGACGCCTATCTCTAGGCAGCCGTTCACACTACGCTGGTGATAGATTGGTGTCGGTGCGAAGAGGAGACGGCGTTAACGTTTTAGCGCCGCAACTCTCTCTTCCAACCCGGGTGTTCGCGGAGTTCGGTGAAACCTGGAGGGGAAAACTCGCTTAAAAATGAGTTTTTTCCGCGAAAAAACCAGAAAGCGAGGGGGGGAGGGGGGTGAGAGAGAGTCGTTGTTGCTGCGGTTTTGTAAGCGAGCGCGCTTGGCTGACGCGGTGGGTGGGGCCGTGTGCCGCTGTTTTGGGGAGCTTGGTGGTTCGGCTTCCGCTAGGATGTAACGGAGATAGTGTGCTCGGTTGCCTCCCTTCAAAATGCTCCGGGGAGTTGTCGCCGGTTTACCGTGTACGCGAAAACGATGCCGATAACGAGTGAAAAGCTACACGCGCAAAAACAAGGATGTTTTGGGCATCGCTTTCGAGCGTCGTCGTGTGCGAGCGAGAGTGATCTGCGTCATGTCTGCTGCTTCGGGCAGGATGCCAGAAGACAAGAGTAATTAGCTCATCACCGGCCGCTTTCCTGGGCGACGAGAAAGCGCTGGAATTTTTCAAAAATATTTAAAAGCTTTTGTTTGATTTTACGAAGATACGCCAAGCTCACGTCTCGTTTCATTAGCTTAAATTTCCTGAAGCTTGACAGCTTGATACGTCCCGTGTTTTCCCGAATGACTCGCGTACGTCATCCCTTTTTCGGCGCTCTCTTTAATGTCGTTTTCAATTAATGATTTCTAATTGCTATCCTAATTATATATTGCGTTGTCATGACCGGAAGGCAGTACGCACAAAGATACAATAATAAAAGCGTGGAAGACCCCGCTGATATATTTTACGTAATTGTAAACTGTTTCATTCGAGTTCTTCTGACGCGATTACGTGGTGATTTTAACCGTTTACATCTCGGTGTTATTTCTCTTGCCACAACGAAATTAGGGTTGTTTTAAGAATTACTCATAAGATTGAAATTCAAGTTGACCGTTGTGTATGTTCGTGATACTGCCGTTCTTTTCCGTAACTGGGTGGCAAACACTGCAACTAAATTATAGAACAGAATGACCGCATACACCGACCAAGTTGATCAAATGTGCGTTTGACTTTTTATCACGAGCGTTAGAGAAAAATCGTCTTTCAAAAATTTATACCTAACTGATGTTTAATATTTGTTGGGAGCAAGGCAAATAATGCGAGAATGTGTTTTTTTTTAATTTTGATACCCGTCTCTTTTGTCCAGTTTTTCTGCATTGTAGTTGTTGCTTTCAACGATTTTTCGGGCGCGTTTATTTTTTTTTTTTTGAATGACCTCTGTTTTGTTTTCGCAGCTTCCAGTCTGCAGAACATACTAAATCTAAGAACCTTTACCGAGGTAGCTACGCTTCAATGACTCAGGCGATATCACTCCAGGTCCAAGTGACAAGATTTGTATTCTAACTTTACAGTATTGCACACTTGGAGCAAAAACTATTGCTATCAAATAAGCTTAGAAGGTATTCGCAGTGGAAAAAATATATGACACTTATAAATCTCAATATACAGAAAATATAAAAAAAGCACAGGAAGGTAACAGTACGAAACATTTTTTTTAAGTTTACTGATATAATTATATTCAGATAACGTTTCCGAACCACGGTGCAAAATCAGCAGTAAAAAACAAGTCCTGAGGCAATAAATTCCACTCATTTACTGTTTTTGGAAAGTATAAAAACTTCAGCGAGGTGTTAAGTTGAGCTAGTTGGTGATTGTTGAAGATCATGTTAAAACAGCGCTCAAAGCGACAGGACACAACGAAAAAACACAGAAGAAGTTCGTGCTGACTCACATCTGTAATATATAAGAGAGAGAGAGAGAGAGAGAGAGAGAAAGCGAGCCAGCGCGTGTTTCGCCTATGTTCCTTTCTTTTGTCCTGTTTCTTTGAGCGTTGTTGCTCATAATGTATAAAAACTTTAATATATTAGTTGTTTTTTTTTCTGACAAGTCCATCGAATGCCAAATTACTGACTTCGCCTCTCGTCACCCGTGTCACTGACCGCGCCCTCCAACCATACGCAGGAAGCAAAAAGATGAAGACGACAGGGTCTTCGCGGAGGAGCGCCGGAGGCACTGGCAGCGGCGGCGGAGTCGGTGGCGGGGGTGGCGGCGGGGGCGTCGGGACCAACCACATGAGCGGTCCCGTCGTGGTCCCCGGGGTTCCCCCTCCGTCGAACCTCGCGGGGTCCCTCCCGGGCCCCGAGTGCGCCGGCTGCCAGAAGCCTATCCGCGAGCGGTTCCTGCTCAAGGCCCTGGACCAGCTGTGGCACGAGGACTGCCTCAAGTGCGCCTGCTGCGACTGCAGGCTCGGCGAGGTCGGCTCCACGCTCTTCACAAAGGCCAACCTCATCCTCTGCAAGAGGGACTACCTCAGGTCAGTTATGTTGCGCACTTTCATTCTTTGGTTCTTACGAGAGGAGCCATTCTGTGCCTGAAAAAAGGTTGGGGTGACGGATGTAACTTTTAGGCGCCTTTGTAAGTTAAGAACACCAACACGCCGTTGAAGGCACTTTGCAATGCAGGTGGGAGGAGCTTAACCTTCGTTCTTGACCAGTCACCGACTATAGGCCTTTGTATCGCTTATCACCTGGACGAAAAATGCTGAGTCACCGAGCTGTGAACGCGGGGTCTGATCCGCACAGTATAGCAACAGCGCATGCTCAAAAAAGCTTTCCTCAGTCCAGCAGACAAATATGGCAGCGCGCAGAAGTCGATTTTTGCAGAGGTCTATTAGCGGCGAGATGTTTTGGTGGCGCTCTCCTATGGTTACCTCTCGTGACGTCATTACCTCGCGAACAACAAGTTTGATGGTGCTTGTAATAAGCATGGTGGAAGCTTGAAATGATTGCGCTCTGAAAGTAACGCTGCCAGCACCGTCAAAATTGAAATGCTTACATTATTCTTATTTCCGTCGATGAGAAATCCTTTGCTGACGTCATAGTCAGCATTCGGTCAGTCGCTGCCGGCCGACCACAGCAACGCTTTCGATTGCGCACGTCGCCAATAGCTTTGTGTCTACGCACAATAATAATTTTAGCCAAAGCTCGTGGCTCTCGCGATTCCGTGCTCTTTCGTCTTCTCCTTTTTCTCAGTTTCTACACGCATAGAGACTACGTACATGCGGATATTTTTCATTCAAGTTTCCCGAAGAGCTATTCTGCAAGAAAAAATAGTTTGTTTGGGAAACGCAGCTGCAGGTGGCTTTCCAATTTAGGACTACTGACACGCAGTAGAAGATATGTGCACTCTGCAAGAGGGACTATCTCAGGCACGCGATGGGGAGGACTTACATTGTTGTTGACATTTTTCTAGTAGGTATATGTGCCGTACGCTAAGGTGTACATACTGGGTCGGCTTTACTTGGTTACGGTTGCCCTGCTCGCCAGAAGAATAGCGGGCTGTCTTGTCATCCCTCCTGGAATGCCACGACACTCTTAACGTGATATATCACGCCAATGGGTAATTAGCCACGATAAGTACATTTGCTGTCGATTAGGATGCACATGGTAGATCTCTATCAAGAGTAGTCATTGTAAATGACTACACCCCCCCCCCCCCCCCTTTCCCGCCTCCTCGAAGAACTGCACGGTATTCGACTTCCAGATCATCTCTATGTAAATTTTTGTTACGAACATCGATACACATTTATAAAAGTGTTTGTGTACAGCTGTCATAAATTGACTACTGGTCACGAGTTGCCTTACCACGCACTTGAATCTTTTTCACATGGAAATATTTAAGTTCCCTGCGCGTTTCTGGATACTGCACTACACCCACCTTACTGAATTCATTTCCCCCGTATAATACCCTCCCAACAGCCTTTTCATGTTTGTATATGAATGAGCATTGATCTAGTGTATATTTTAACGTATATTGAATTTATAAAGGCCCATCGTCTGTTCAAAATAATCAATTTAGTCACTTCGTTGTCTTCTCGCTCTGAGACCTTCCTTCGTCCTGGTTGTCTTCCGTCTCATCTTGGCCATCTTGAACAAAATATGTTGTTCTCCACTTCCGTTAATGCGTACACGTGTACCATTGAAGGTACAACTTCAGTTGCGTTTGATTTATAGGAAAAGGTTCGAATTCTTCTACCATTGTAGAGTTCTCCGGCAGATCTTCGAGCTTTTATGTGGCAGGGCCTAAGCGTCGTATAACTTCGTGGTAGCAGCTTCTTTGATTTGCCTTTGATTCGCATTGGACGGCGCACCATAACCAAATCACCCTCCGTGAACCGATGTTGCCCTGTCATACTGGGACCTCCCAAATCATGGCTGCGCAAGATAACCAGTCGAGCTCGCACCCGTACGGGGGTGTCGTTCCCTACGCAGTTCGCACGGTAATCGCTACTTCGAATGTCCCACGGACCACCAAAGTCGCTTTTACCAGGGAGTAAAGCATTTTTTCCATAAAAAGGTCTAAGTTGAGTTTCCTTTGGGACTTCCTGTAAAGATGTGTTTATCAAAAACGTTGCTTCGTAAAGCAACCGGTTCCAATTTGTGTGAGACTCTATCACGTGCGCTGCCAAGACGTCCAATATTGTGCAATTTGTGCGCTCTATGAGCTTGTTGGTCTCGGGGTGGTTTGCCAATGCTGTGGCATGGGTGCAGCCGTTCCTGTGACGTGTTGGTTCAACATTTCTGAATATGAGCGGTGTTTTTCGATTAGTGATGATTGTCTTGGGTACTTCATGTTTGAGAACAAGGTGTGGTCTCGAAAACAAAGTTAAGTAAGACGCTGAGACGTCAGGTACAGCATCGACCTCTGCCACTTGCTCAAGTGATCTACGGCTACGATGATGTAAATGTTTCTTCTGGATGACCTTGAAAACGGGCCCAAGTGATTCATTCCCACAATCTCAAATGGACCCTTTGGTGGTGTAAAATGAAAGAAAGGTGTTCGGTTTAGTGTGGTATCTACTTTGCGATACTCACAAATAGAACAGGACGCGACGTAGAGTTTAACGTCTGCTCTCTGGCTTTCCACAATATTTTTTTTTACTTGGCTATATTTTTTTTTTTACCAAGGTGTCGGATGTATTCATCATGACACATCTGCATGTCAGTTTCCCGCATAGTCTAGGGTACAACAAAAAAGCCAGTCAGTGGCAGGCGATAACCAGTGGGGAAGAACGTCGCCTCGTAAAACAATAGAATCGTTGAAGTCGGTGGTCCGCTTGGTTTTGTGTAATAGAAGTCCGCCGTCCATCCAACAGAATCTATCCAGTCACTTCGTTTGAGTCTCTCCTGAGTCCCTGAGACCTTCCTTCGTCCCGGTCTTCTGCTTCAGAGAATACAACAAAGTGACTGGATTGATTATGCTGAATAGACGATTTAATTCACGTTACAATATTCACGTGAATACTATGGTGTCTGGAGCGCGTCTCCGACTGGCGTATTTAGCGTCCTAGCCTGCCCATCCATCAAAAGTGGTCTCGAAGGGGCAACAAATGACGTCACAGAAGCCGGAGTGTCATGCTGTCGGTTGTCGCGATCCTGGCGGTTGGTCGTAGAAATGCTGGCGAAAAGCTCAAGAAAACGCGGATGTCGCTGTCGACACGGCGTCCCACCTTCTGGCTACCGAAGCTTCCGTGGACTGCCACACTGGAGAGCGATTTGCAGCGGAAGAGGCGTCTGCCACAATCTCAACCGCAGCTGGGACATCGCCAGGATTGCGGCGGGCGACAGCATGACACTTGCATGACGTCATGAGGCGGAAATGGAGGGACCATTTCTTTGGATGCGGTAAACTCACCAGTCGAAGACGCGTTCCAGGCAACATAGTGATACACTATTGTGTGACAAACGTTAGATTCCAGACTACCAATAGTACTGCACGAGTCAAACTTCTCTTCCTCTGTAGAGCTATGAGACGTCGTAATTCGATGGAAACTAATTGTACGCTTTAAAAAGAGCAGTTAGACATCCATAAAACAATCCAACCTTCCTCATGCTACGGTGAAAGGCAGATGTACACATTCCGTACCTAAAAAAAAAAGAAAGTTATTGCGCTCCCGGTATTGTACGTTGGACGAAATGATATACACGAGCGCTGTACAAGCGGGCGTTCACTGAAAATCACGCAGCAGAACCCATGGATTCCGTGTTCAATCCACACCGCTGCCCGTCTCAATCTGGATGAGCACCGTACCAGCGTCCGGTCGTGTATCACTACTGCGTGATGCCCGTTAAAGACCCCAGACCACTGGTTGCACTACACTGGCTAAATTTCAGTGACCAAAAGATATTAGTGAGTTTTAGTATTGCGTCTACGAGCATTGCGTGTTCAACACTAAGTGTGCGTGAAGCCCCAAACTACGTCTCCTATTGGCGAATGGCGACTATGCGCACGCGCAGTCTGGAGCACAGAGGGCTAACGCAAACGCACTGCGTTTGCCTTTGCTCTTACAAGCAATACTAATACTCTCTATTAGCCTATCTATTTTTTCCCCCATAAAGCTTGGATCGCTTCCAATGTTCATTTAATCATCCGCGATCTAGTGCGCCTTTCCACGACATCCAAAGCGGCGCTCAGAAGTCGTTTCATGCGAAGCCGAGCCGTCCCACTATTGAGAAACGCTGCGATCCTCACGAACGATTGGCGTCCGTACGGGTCCACCAACGACGTCGGCCGCCCTGCGCAACCCCAAAGCCGCGGGGATAGCGATCTGGGAACGAACCCGTTGGATCGCGTTAAATGGGCTACGATGGTCCCGTTTCCCCGTATACCTCTATCTCTCCGGTCGCGCTGTCCCCGACCGAAAGTCGACTCGGAATTAACCGGTATGGGCTCGCTTAACGCCGCTTCGTCGGGACGAGTCTTCCACGCCGGGAGGGCTGCTTCCCGCGGCAAAGGGTTGGCCTTTCCTACGAGTCATTGGGCCGCGGGATTGAGTTTGGGGACTCCTGCGGAGCGTGAGGCCGTTTGGGCGATCCGAACGGGCCTCGGGGCACCAACCGGATAAGCGAGCCACGGCGAGTCCGGCCAAGGAACGGGACCTAATGACTGGCTCTGAGTTATCGCGCCGAGTCCCTTCGAGTGTATACGCGGAAAGCGGTCTTTGAAATGTCGCTCGAGTTTGTCGTCGGTTAAGTTCGTGGACTGCATGAACGGGAGCGGGAAGAGGCGGCGCGAGCTCGCGTGTTTACGAGGTGTGCCTTCCTTAGAGGAGCCTTGAAAGGAATTTTTTTTTTTTTACTTTCGCTAAATATTACTTAGAATCGCTTCCTAACGTTAATAACAAAATAAACTTAACTTTGTTTTCTTGTTATTTTTCGAAACGTATAAGCATGAGCATCGTTTATCTCATCCACTCGGAGACAGAACAAGCGGCCACGTGACTTGGTGCCTATCCTACGCCGCCAACGTAACCATGGCCAAGCTCTGGGGTTGGCGGAGTAGAAAGCGCGTACTAAGCTCCAGGCATTGTTACAGTTCGGCTATTCTCGTCACCGTAGTGGTTGGACAGGAGCCACTGCCCAAATGTCCGCCGAGGCATTGATTGTTACGAGCCCAAGTCGAGTGCTCACGCAGTTCTCGTGTCCAATCCATGAGCCGCGCTAGGCTGTCCTCAGGCGGGTGGTTTTGATCCCACAATTACGTCACCGAGCTTTGTGAAAGCGAGACTCAAAGAATTAGTCCGCTTGTATTCCCACAATATCACTGCGACGAAGAAGGTTCTGAATCAGTGTAGGTCCGTGCGTGTATACTTGGGCCAGACTAGGACCAGTACGCCTCCGAGAAATCGCGAACATTCCATACGGATATCGTTTCATGACCTCCTTTAAAATCGCAGCCGCACATTATACAAAGAACATGTTCTTTGCTGCAGACATGATGACTTAAGTGTGTGTGTACACTCGTCGCTTGTTTTCGAAGCATTTTTGCTTAATACAATATGTACTTTGAACATGTCTGGATATAGTTTCTTTACGATAAATGTGACATGATCTTTATACATGGAAGAAATACGCCGCAGACGATGTCTGCATATTGTCGTTTGTATGAGGTATACGCAGTGTGACCGCGGCTTTATGCCGGGATCACACTGCCCATACATCGTACAGTCGGGGACAAAAGTCTCCAGGACGCGCGAGCTGCGACTGAAACGCATTGCTCTGCCATCTGCCGGCGGGTCGCCTGGTTTCGAGATCACTCAAAAGCGCATGCGCGTCCTACTGTACCTGCAAACATGTGTGTTTTCCCGCTCTTCTGCGGCGCGGCCCCTAACTCGGAGTCGGGCGCGTGGTACCGCCTCGGAGATAGCGCTTGCGGCTGACGAGCGTCTGCTACACATTCCGAAACTGGAGATACCGCCTGCGGCATTGCACCGCATTTCGCCGTGTCAGCGCACCTTGCTTTATAACCAGTTGAGTTTATCGCTCAGTTGAGCTGCCGTGACTCCTTGCTTTATAGGTGCCTTGTCAGTAAGCGCTATCTCCGAGGCGGTACCACTCGCCCGATTCCGAGTTAGGGGCCGCGCCGCAGAAGAGCGGGAAAACGCACATGTTTGCAGGCACAGTAGGACGCGTATGCGCTTTTGTGTGATCTCGAAACCAGGCGACCCGCCGGCAGATGGCAGAGCAATGCGTTTTAATTGCAGCTCGTGCGTCCTGGGGACTTTTGTCTCCGACTGTACATTAGACAGTCTGCAAACACGAGTGTCCGTGGTTCGAATGCCGCCTGTCGAGGTTTTAACGCGACTATGTTAAGGAGCTCGTGTCGCAGAAAAGCCGGCCTCGATGGTGTGACGCAAAAATCTCGATTGGTCAATAGGGTAATGCCGTCACCGCCACATGGCCTCGCGCGGGAATTTCAAACAACCCACAACGCTCACGTGAAACGGGACGTCACGCGTGGAATGAAGGTGATTAAAACAAAACATGGCGTGTAATGCGATTTCAAGGGAGCCGCATGCCTCGAATGAATTTCACTTTATGAAGCAAATAATTTGCCTTAAAGAAAAATTTGAAGAATATAAGGCGGGATTCGAGCTCACGATCCTTTTGTTGCGAGCAAGGCACGCTACTGACTAGCTCATGTCCGCCGCGCTTCCTGCTAACTTGCAGGAAGAACATAAGTAAATGAGAAGTCGATGCGAACGGGGCCCGATAACGTTATCGCGTACCAAAACAAAAAAAAAATGTTTTTGTAAAAAGCATAGATGGGACTGGTATATTTTTTTCGTAATTTTTCCATGAGGAGAAAAAAATCGCACAATATTTACGCTGTTAGACGCAATCGAGGTTGAGATCTCGGTCCGCTTAGAGCCCCGTCCACAAATCAGTTGCCCCGCCCATTACTACTGAATTGGCTTGGCTGCAGCTCGGCCGAACACGTTAATAAGTTCTGTGTCTCCCTTTCACAACATCCACAGTGCGTCTAGTCTGGAGTCTGACAACGGCTGCTAGTTGTGTGAGCAGACGCGTGGCAGACTCCGGCATTGTCTGACATTCTACCACCGTCTATCGACGTCTGCCATGCCCGAAGGACGCGGACATGAACGCTGCTCGTCGGCGTCCGTTTTAGCCTTCATCCGTTTGCTATTCCGACCCCGTCTAACAAATTTTACAACGCTCGCAAGACCCGACGATGGAAGCGGCGTTCTAGCGTTCCATCATGCGCGGGCGACGGTCCAATACAAGCGTCTGTCGGCGTCTGTCGATGTGTGGTAAAAAGAGACCGAGAAAACTAAAAAAAAGCAACCAAACAATTTTGCAATCATTTGTGCTTTTATCTTTATGTTATTCTTTTTCTAACGGCATCCGCGAGCAAGCTGAGAGGGCGTCATGACGCGCAATTAAAACGTGACCTAAAATTACTCGCTCTGACAGGACAGGTGCGCTGGAAGACTTGAGAGCTACTTTCCTTTGGAAGCAAAATGACGGGAACATACCTGGACTAACTTGATGCGAGCCGAACGGCCTATTGCTTCCAGCCAAAAGGCTCGCAAATTCGAACCTGTATAGGTATCTTCTCGGTATTGAAACCGTAATTGCAATCTTGGTGGTTGCACAATTCACAGAGCAGCGGGGACGCTTTTTACGGGAACCAACACTTTTATGCAGCATCAACACGCGCAAAGAAAGAAATCAAGCCAGATCGATTAAATTAGGGACGCTATGCTTGATCAGTTCCTCTGAGAAAACACGCATCCGCACAGCGCTTCTGAAGGCACGTACTTGCGACAGTTGTTTGCTGCAAACCATGTCGGTTGATGAGATCTTCATCTAAACACCTCTGTTAACTCAAAACTACCCGCAGTCATAAAAATTGACGAGCTCAACGCTCATTCAGCCCGTTCAGCACTACGCAGACGCCGGCAGCCATGTTCGTTAACGTTTCAAACCAAAGCGGGAGAAACAACCTCAGAACACACTTGAAAGCAATAATGACTCTATCTTGGTTATCTGCTTCTGAAACATAAACAAATAGTCGATTAAAATTTTATTACGGCACGGAGATATAAATTTACAACCAACCTTCATACGTCAATTGTTTCTCCAGCCAATGAGAGATGTAAGCACCTTGTAAGCACTGGGCGGGGCTTAGCGGGTGGCGCCCTCCCCCTTCTGCACCGGAGTTCCGTCTTGCGGCGTAAATATTGCTCGAAAAAAAAATTATTTTTCGTGGGAAATTGTTTTTCTTTATATTCGTGTTCCAGCTAGACATTTTAGAAAAAAAAATGTTTTCATTGCAGTGTCCCTTTAAAGGCGAAGCTTAAGCCTCCTCCAAGTTTTCTCTTTGAACTCATTGCCATGCGGCATTCAAAGCACAGATCTTGCAGTAACTCGCGTTTGAATCTGTATGCAGACTGCCTTTTGTATGATGCATGAGCAGTGTGACTCAGGCTTTATGGTGTTTATGTCAATGACTAAACAGCTTTAGTTTAGTTCAAAATCGGTTAAAAAAACTACGTACCACTTAGTGATAAATACATTCATTGAACGCCTTGGCCCCTGGAACTCGGAGACGACTTCGTACAAAACCTAAAGCTAATCGATAAGACATGATCTGAGAAACCTCAGACCGTGAATAAGTTTGATAAATGGACACCCTCAGTCAATGGAGTTACGATAAGAAATTATTAAAGTGCCTCTGGCAGGCAGCGTAATTGCGACAAATCATTTGCTTCAGTTTTTGTTTATAGACGGCGGTACTACGAAAATACTCTTGTTTTATGTGGGGTGCGTCTCTGTTACGGTTTATATCTGATTGTTTAAAGAATGATAACATATTTTTGCATACTCCAATAATGTACTTTTTGTTAACTTGGAGGAAAATGTGTGCGTGTGTCTCGGGATGGACATGCTGGCTTATGAGCAGATTTGCTGGGTCTAGCTAAATATGTAAAATTAATAATGCATTCACATTGGTCGGTCTTGTTGTTTTTTTTTTCTAACGTACCGTCGCCTTCCCACTCGAAATTCAAACATTTATAGCTGCATAGATGGACATTTTCAGTACCAACAAGGCGGCGTTGCCAAGAGCAACATTAAATAACCTAGACATAGCGACAGAAGGAGCTATCAGGACGTAGAGAAAGCGCGTTTGCTTCGTAGTTTACTTTATTAAAACGTACTACGAAACTAAGCCTTTAACGTCTCTTGAGGGTCCAGAAAAGTACGGGCTTGTTCCAGACAAAATAAAACAAAAAACACTAGGACAGCGGAATAATGACCCGTTCACGAAGAACAACGGCAACGACGCCGAGCCTCCGCGGGAAAGGCTCACGAGTGAAATCGGTCTGAACTTCCGCAGTCCCCTTCCACAGCCAAGTCCGCGACGTCCTATAGTGGCAGCATTAGACAACTCGAAATTACCCGGCTACTCAACCTCGGAAAAAGCCCTCGTCGAGTCCCTCTTCGAAGAGAGCTTCCCATCGCTGCACGCTCGAGCAGAGAGAGCCCAGCGCGGCGGCGGATCGCGTAGCCCAGGACTTTTTGAGCCGAGCATCGGCAGCAGAAAGCACCGGTCAGAAGTCGTTAGAGGCCATTAATGGACCATTGGAAACGTCTCCCGGAGAGAGCTCCCTCCCTCTCCTAACCGGCCATAAAGATAACAAGAAACAGAGCCGGCCGCTGAGCGCAGCGCTTCGCGACTGCCGACGAAGCACGGCCGATCCCTAATGCTGCTCCTGCTGCCGCTACCAGGAATGCACCGTGATCAGCGAGGGAAATCGTTTCGGCCATTACCCACGCGCGCGCGCGCACGCGCGGGCGCGTCGGATAGCCGCAGCTGCCGCCGTGGATGGAGAGCGGTTTCCTTCCTGGCCTGCTTCTCGGGTCGAGCGAGTCGGACGCGCGGAGTGTAGTTCGGCCCGAGCGCGTGGCTGAGCGGACGGAACGGTCGCCCCGATGGCCGCCGGCGCAGTTACGGAGAGGGGCGCCCATTTCGGGCGGTTGAACAGGGTTTCGCGGCCGGCGAAAGTGCATCGATGTCTCGCAGGGGGCCAGCCTGGGGAGAAGATGAACGGTGAAGGAAGTCGGCGATTTGGGGAGGGGGGAGGCGATGTTACGAGCGATTTTGCGCGGGGACGGTTGCTCGCTTCGCAGGGATGGTGATGCAAGCAACGTGGAACTTGATGTTGTCCCTCTTACACTCATCAATATGCTATCTGCAGTACTTTTTATATACAATAAGAAAAAAAAAAATGGCAATAGTTGCGGAGACGTGGTTTCTCACTGAACAACTTCCTTACCGAAAGTAGCGGGATACGGGAACTGAAGGAGAGGCATATGTGATAGCGTGAGGTCATATCAGAGTGCCGAGCTCTAATCGGAAGGATAGTGGGAGGACGCGATCAAAGCACCGAGCTCTGATTTCTCCGATCAGAGTTTGGTGCTTTGACGTCACAGCACGCTTTCTTCTGTACGTCTCCTTAAGTTTCTTTCTCTATTGGCGGTTAAAAGCAAGCGTCCGCGTGAAATTTCTGATATCGCGGCAGTGTTATGCGACGAAAGCGTGAATCAACATATTCTTACACAAGGCACACCAAAAAATATCTGATATTATGATCTGACCAGACCTAACATTTAAAAAGTTGAACTCAAACTTCAAATGTCGTTCGGGTTAGTGAGCCGACGGAATATATACAAAAAAGAACTCAAAAGATAGACAACTTTGTGCCATTGTCGAAATACCAATTCAGATCTGATCCTTTTAATTCAGTGCCATGCACGTAAACAGAGAACGCCTCAAAAACCCCGAGCCGACAGCCAGCCGTAGAACACAGGGCCATTCCGCCGAAGCGAACTCTTCAAACACTCGGCGAATAACTGGGTGCTTCCTGAAACGAGAAGCGCCGTCTTCATTCGAAGCGAATCTCGGGGCGCCTTTACGGCTGCTCCTTTGGCGGGGAGTGACATCCCAGGGCCGTTTTGGCCACGAAAGAGGAACGTAGCACCGCTCGCGATCCAATGGCTCAAAGGTAAATAACGCCTTGGCGCGCGAGCGCGCTCAGCCCCCCCCCCCCCCCCCCCCTTTCCTAATGGGGCGTGTTCGGCCGCCGGACGGGCGGAATTCGGCGATAATTGTTTAATGGCACCGAAGAACGACTGCGATCGCGAATTCGTGTGTGCTCTCGGGTGGCCGGAAACGCGAACGGCAGTTTCCGATGCCGTTTTGGCCGGAGAAGCTCGTTCTGGGGGCCCCGGGTAACGACTTTCGGAATGGCTGATCAGCACGCACAATTGCCGGCGCACCGCGGGGCCTCCCACCAGAGGTGCACCCCAAACATACCGCCGCCCGCCGACTTGAAATGGCCCGCGCGTTACGGCGCGGACTCGGGAGGAGTTGCCGGAATTCACTCTTGGGATGGTGCGCACGCGCGCTGGTGAGAGCCTCTTTGCCGAGAACCGCTGAAAGTCGGTGCACTGGCTGGCTTGGCGCAGAGCGCCTTCGGTTCGCGGTTCACCGCGTAGCCGCGCGTGTACTGCGGCGGCGCATGCTTCGTTATGCGAGCTCGATTCGTTTGCTCGCACGGTCAGAATGTTCAATCGCGTTTTTCGCGGTCTTTACATTTAAAAAAATGAAGAAAGAAATGCCGGTATCTCCACCTGCGCATTCCGAGAAACGCTGCAAGGTGTTTAGCTATGCGGAGAGCAAGTCGTCTGCTTCTTGCGAAGGGTTGCGGTGACGTCAGAACGACGCCCAGTTCTGATTGGCTTTGCTTGAAAGGATCGTGGGTAGACCTCAATGCTAGATGCCGTGAAGTGTAGCTACTATTTGTTTTTTCAATCAGCCAATGAGGGCTCGGCGTTCTGACTTCATCGCAACCCCTGTGCAAGAAGCAGACGACTTGCTCTCCGCATAGTTCTCGTAGTCGCACTCCTCCTACATTGTGCAAGAGACGCGTAGCTCGTTCGATTTACCTGTGCCTGCTGCGCTGGCGCAGAGAAGTGCAGGGCAGTGCACTTCCGGTGTGTGTATTTAGATACGACCGGAAGTTCACCGTCCCACACATTTCTGCACGACTGCAGGATGTGGGCTTCAATCGAACAACCCTACGGTGTTCGCAGCATGTTTGTTTGATAGGTATGTATGGTTCAAAACTGTCGGCAGACAGTTTGTCGTAGACTGATAGTGGCAGAACCGTCATGCAAGGATACGCATGAGACAATAGAGAGCTTTAGAGAACCGTTTTTTGTACATTCGATAGGGTACGATGGGCCCTCCGGTACCAACTGCGCATGTGCAAATAGCGCAGGGGCAATTCGTACCGGAGGACCCATCGTTTCGTATCGGATGTGCAAAAAACGGTTCTCCGAAGCTCCCCAATGTCTGAAGACTTTCTTCTTCGTTTTTTTGTTTTTGTTTAATGTGTTAGGAGTGCCCATTGGGGAGAGAAATATATAAAAAACACTAATATATATATATATATATATATATATATATATATGTATATATATATATATATATATGTATATATTAATCTCATGGTACGTGAGGGAGGACAGATCACGTCCATGGGTGACATCAAGGGCCGGAACGACTGATTAAAACATGTAACGTGTGAGTGTGTCTATGTGTGTGTAAGGGTGAAAGGGCACAGTTGACTGCCTGCTCTATTTTGATAGGCACCACGAAATGAGATAGTAGATAGATACATTGTTCCTGTGCTTGCTAGACAGCTCACAACGAGAGGAAACGGACACTACCGTGAAGAGCTGGGAGTTTACACGTTTTAAGACAGCGCAACCGATGAGTGGCGAGAGGTAGAATGACACAGACACAGCGCCGTTTTAAACATTTTAATCATGTCGCATCAACTAGCCCAAGCTTCAAGCTTAGCTAGGAGAATAACTTAAAATTTATACCATCTAAAAATCCTTATTTTCTTTCTTTTTATTTTTTTTCTTTTTGTCACAGACAGCCTTTTTTACGATTGGCACGTAGCGTCTAATCAACCGAGGCGTCTGATGAACCTGGACGCGACTGATGCCCCCGTGTCGGATTGAGGTGATATAATTCATAAACTGAACATTGTCGGCACACTTTTCTGCGGAGGAAAGATTCTCAGTTACATGTTAAGCTTGCTAAAATATCTCTATAAAAATAAACAGCGACCTTTCTTTCCAAAGTGTTTTAATGGACAAAATAAAGTATTTGATGATCGATCGTTTAAACTTGATTAGAAGACGTTTGACAGTCGTTTCGGGGAGTGAAAAACCTATATTTTCATTAATTTTTTCCCCTAAAACTAGCAAGAAAAGTGACTTGGTACAGAGGCCACGTCACTCCAATTTTCCCGCTAAATTTAGAGGGAAGCTGACTTAGCGTAAAAGGTCAGGTGACGTTAGGTCACGTGACATCAATTTTCCCGCTAAATTTAATGGTGAAACTGAATAGACGTATAGGTCCCGTGACGTCAGGTCGAGAAACACTAACTTCCCCTGCCAAATTTAGCGGGGAAAATCCATTTGTGTATGGTTCACGTGACGTCAATTTTCTTTCTAAAGTTAGCGGGGAAATTGAAACGATCTTTAGGTAGCGTGACGTCCGGTCACGTGATATCAATTTTTTGCTAAATATAGCTGGAAAACTGAATTGATGTGCAGGTCACGTGGCGTCAATTTCCCCGCTAAAGTTGGTGGAAAATACGCGGACGGAAGGACGGACGGACAACATTTCGGAATTGGGGTGGGGGAGAAGGGGGGGGGGGAGTTACCGTTAAAAAGCATTTTAAGTTTTAAAACTGTTTTTCCACCTTAAGAATGAGTCATTGCATTTAAGACAACATGGGAATTAAGTCGCGTTGTCCTCGAAGCCGTTCGAGAGGAGCGGAAACGACGCGTGTACCAGCACGAACCCGCACGAGAATCAGCGCCGCAGTGACGTCGGATTTTCTTAATCGAGAATCGATGTCAGAACGCGGCAGATGGGACATAGCCTGCCAATCGATGTATTGCGGTGGATTAGGCGCGACGCTCAACGCGCTGACCAAGCCGTGGCTTCGATCAAGGCGATTTCTCCCATCGATTCTGCATCATAGCATGACGCAGTCGGGTGCGAACCAGGAGCTCTGGCCGCGTACCTGCCCCCTACTCGACGTCGCCTATTTTGTGCTATGTTGTCGAAGCTAGCCTAGCTTCCACAGCACTCCAGCCCCGCACTGCTGTGATGGCACGTGGCTTGCGTCTTGCGTCTCAGTCGCATGCACTCGCGCAACTAACTTCGAGAGAGTTGGAACGCTGAAGGAGCTATGCCACCCCTCACAGCGTAGCCACCAAATAGTGGACGCTGAATATGCTACGAGAAACTAAGAGAGAGGGTGAGGCGTGACCGCGCGGGCACTGTCATAACGTCGAGCTCCGGTTGGATTCGTCGGTGGGTGGGTGCAAAACTAACTGCCTTTGTCTCCACTCACCCTTCGAACGCAGTCGATTCCCGAACGCCGGCGTCCGGCATCCGCGTTCGAACGTGTTCGAACACTGCGTCGAGACAAAGGCAGCTAGGTTTGCGCCTACCCACTAATCGTTCCAGTCAGAGCTCGGCGTTCTGACAACACCTCCTAGATAACAAAGCCATAGTGCTGAATGAGACATTGTCTTCAGCGGAGGACAATGCTGGTCACGGATTGGACACAACGATTGCGTCAGCGTTCGGCTCAAACTCGACTCGAAGCCGAGCGCTTACGCAGCACTCGTTTGCAAACTGTGCCCAGCGTTGGCCTTCGCTGGTGACGCAAAAATGTCAGCACTACGGCCTTGTCTTCTAGGCGGTGTTGGATCTGACGTCTCCACTACGCTTTGTACTCACACATGTATTCATGCGTATGCATGCGATGTATTCACGCAGGCTGAGTGCGTTTTCGCTTTCCAGCGTATCGGAAAATACGCGCAAAGAAGAACAACAAAAAACACTCTCTTTCGTAATAAAATGCAGAGGGGTTTTTTGTGGTTTGTGTATCAAGCCTTGAAAATTACTATTATTTGGTGCTCTAGCACTGCGTTTCACTGGTTAGGCGAGGTTATTATTATTAAATAACTGCCGATACTGATCCGCTCAGCATCACCAAAAGGTATAATTTTAATTTTAAAAAATGTTGCAACGCGAAGGGAAAAACGAACCTTGTACAAGACGTGCTGTTCGGCGCGTTCATCGAGCCTTCAAAAATAAATAATAAAAAAAAAAGTTTAAGGCACATTCAGGCAACATCTTTTGACAACGTTTTACTACGTTCTTGGAACTTCAAACCCATTCCCGAAGTTGTGTTTGACTGCGTTACGACGAGATACGCCCGCGGGTCACCAGGACATCCGTGCTTCAAAAGTCGCGCTCAAAGCTATCTCTAGAATTGGTTGCCACGTGAAATACAGAGCGCAGATGTTCAGGAGGCTCACGGTCGTAGCTTGACGCAGGTCCTTACAACGCAGCGAAACGCTACTATGTGAATAGTACGTAGGGTAACGGGTCAGTGGCGCTTCGAGTTTCGATAAGGTTGAAGGTTACGCCAGAGTTCGGTCGTGTATCAGAACTACGTGATACGGGCTACATTTTTCATTATATCGGAGACACAGGCCGCCCCTTGGTACAGACTATCTTTGAGGTTGTCTAAACGCTCACACTGAATATAGCTTTTGGTGGTAAGAAAAGATTTGCTGTTGTACCGAACTGGGACGGCTGAAAAAAAAATTGTTTACAAAAAATAAGCATATTTTTTACCTCTACGCAACTAAAATAAAAAGCGATTGCGACGTGAAAATAGGTGATATTATATATTAATTAATTCGGTGACACATTGTAGGCGATAATGTTTGCTAAATTTACAATAGAAATGGAGATTTTCTTGTCACGGACGCTAGAGAAGAAACAACGAATGATAATATTGACGTGATTTGTAAAACAATTTGAATGAAATAGAAAATAAGGAAATCTGAGAATTGTCAAGCATTTCAATATATTTTATCTTCGCTTGTCTTACTCGATTTCTCGCGCTAATGTTCCCAATATCTCAAGTGACCTACGTTGCGGCCAACCTGGCTTGGTTGAAATGTGTGGGAAAAGAGAAAGACGAATGTCTTCGACAGTCAGTCAAGGGCTTCCTTCTGGTTACTACGTATATCTCGCTCTCAGTTGAAGCTCCTCAGTGATATATCAAGCGTGATTAGATTATGGTAGAGTTTAACTTATGCAGAAAAGAGATGCATCGATTCACAGTCAGATTTAAAGACATATCAAGAAATGAACTCAGACTGGACCTATTCCTGGGAGGAGAGGCCCTCGGCAAGACACCCTGCTAGAAGACTCCCATAAACAGGCACCGTCAGATACGCAAGGATATGCGTGCGTCTTCTCTAGAACCAGGTACTACAGAAACACAAGCAACAAGGACCGTCAAGTAAACGACAGCGACGTACTGCCACCCGCGTCTACACAGGTGGTACCGGGTAATCTTGTAGAGGACGAAAGAGTTCCTGGACTGTCTACTCAAAGATCCGTGAGTGATGACAGCTATCATCTGAGTGATAATGAGACGGCGCTTCAGGTACTCCTTGCTGAGGCGCTGTACACTGCCGACGCTCGACGACGACAGAGAAAGTACCACCGAGGAAGACGCATTTCTCACCGCGGAGGAGGCACAAAGGCCGACACTAACGCCGAAGAGCGTCCACAAGGCATGGGTGCATCTGTCCGAACGCAGCGACATCGATGACAGCGGGCAGCGAGTATCGTTCGGTACCGTCTCTTTTTCGGACGGCGGTTTCAAGGACAAGAAAAGTCTAGGACGAGTTAAGCGGAGTCTCCTTCGTTCTGTCTCACGAAAACGGAATCAGAATGACAGCACTTCGCTAACAACTGAGCACGAGAGCAGCAGTTGAAGCGACAGATAACGGACAGTCTTGGCAGGGAAGAGCGAGAGGAAGCTCTGCAGAAACTAGCGGCCGATCCGATATCTTCTGGAGCCTCAGAAAAGCAAAACAAACTCACTAGTTCAGCTTCAGCGGAACAGGCTGCGAACGAAGGTGCCACTTTACCAGAACAAGATAGCGAATCAAGACCTTTGAGTAACCAGGAAGAGTGCGAAAGTCCCGAACGAGGCAAGCGTCAAACTTTGGATATAATGCCTGAAACGCCCGGTAAGCCTCGCCTTAGTTTAAGGACCACCAGCACTCGGGAACAAAAAGGTTGTTAAATAACATTGACACAAAGAAAAAAAACTCGTATTTTTTGCCCACAATGTGCGAAGAAACGAAAGCAATAGCTGTAGCATCGCTGCGCAATGCGGGTTGAGTGCTTCCGTCACGTACCTGAGAACGAAGGTGTGACGTGGTGAATTCTAATAGCTGTCGTGGTTAGCGTCGTGGATCCCACTGACGACCGCCACCAATGCTCGGTAATCCGTGAAGTAGATGTTACCCATTTACTTTACTTTAATTAAAAGTTTCTAAAACCATCCAACAACACGTGTAGCAACTGGATACTGCTAAAGTGAAATTTCGCAAAACGCGAGGAGTGTTTGGAAACAACTGTTCATTTAGCAGAGTGGTTCCCAAATGGGGGTCGGCGGACCCTTTGGGGTCCGCGAAGGCATTCTAGGGGTCCGCGAAGCTCTGCCTCATCAGTCACGCCCGGAAATAGAAGTTGTCTTTTTTCAGGTCAAGAAGAAATATTTCAGTTTTCGGGCGAGTTTTTCTCGTGTGTATGTCAATATGGGAGGTCTACATCACACTACCCCTTAGTTATATACATTTATTAAATCATTATCATATTTCACCTATACCTTTCCCCTCCCCTCATCACGAACGGGGTCCTCCATCATCTCCGCCGATCCACAAGGGGTCCGCGAAACATCGATAGTTGAGAACCACTGATTTAGCAGACGACAGGCAGATTCTTTCTTCGTCACGCCATTCTTGGCGGGACGCCGAGCTGCCCTCTTCGCTCTCTTCGCGCCGCACGCCCGACGGGAAATCCCGACTTTTCTCTCCTAGCGCCAAAAGGGGGGTGAAAAAATGTTTTTTTCCTTCTTCGTGCGCGCATGGATGATAGCCCACGAGGTCCAAATCTGTGCAAAGTGTCGCCCGTAAAGCTATCGCTTTAAAACGCCATTGAGGCAGAAACACGCAAGAGACATGCCTGGGTTCTAGGGGCAGCACGGGTGAATTTCAAGAAGCCTCCCGAACGTATACTACTTTCTTAGCAAATATTACACGTAGGCCTTGAATGTATTGGGAAGTTGTTAATGAATCGGGCGTTCAGGTGTCGGACACACAACCTTCACAAGAATCAGAATATAATTTTGCGGGATCTCTTGCAGGATTCGGCCAACATGCGTCCTCGACAAGCTTCGACAACAAACCAGCCAACTCCGCGCAACCCGAAACCAGCTCCTGGAAGGCGCTCAGAGTAGATGCTGACGTCAAAATTAAGAATGGGGGTGATACTCAAAAAAGGCGGCCCTTGAAGCAAGGGATGATTGTTCTCGACGATGATGATTCGTCCAATAAGAAGATAGCCACTGCCAATTACCTCTGACGCTCTCGGACGAGGTTGAGAACATCCAGACACCGAGTGACACTCCACCGGTGACGTCCAAGGGTTATCCAGAGATTGTAAGCCACGTCTCCGCCGATGAAAATACTTATGTAATTTCCGAAGACCGAACCGAAGAAAAAAGTTCCTACGCCAGGAGATTGGTCTCAAGTTTATCCGGCTTTCTTTATAACTCTACAGCGATGGCCGTGTCCAGAAAATTCTTAATGCTCATAATTTTCTGCTCGTGCTCCATGATCAACGCGTTTCAATGGATCGAGTACGCCATCATCTCAAACATCGTGAGCAAATACTACGGCGTCAGTGAAGCTACGGTTGCCTGGACGTCGCTGTTGTACCTCTTGGGTTACATCATGCTTGCCTTCCCTTCAGCCTGGGTCTTGGACACGCTGGGGCTCCGCGTGACGGTGATTATCGGCGCCACGGGCACGTGCATTGGGGCGTGCATCAAGGTGATGAGCGTGGAGCCGGGTAGGTTCGCTCTGGTACTGGTGGGCCAGAGTTTTCCGGCTTTCGCTCAAGCATTCATTCTTGGAGTGCCTCCGAGACTCGCGTCCGCCTGGTTCAGGTACGAAGAGATCTCGACAGCTTGCTCGACGGCCGTAATAGGCAACCAGCTGGGAATAGCGCTGGGCTTTGTAATTCCACCCTATTTGATCGACGAGGCCAACGTGAAAAGCTCTCTGCTGGTCATGTGCTTCGGAGTTGCAGTCGTAAGCTTCCTCTGCTCGTCCCTCGCCATCGTTGCATTTCAAGACAAGCCAGAGAACCTTCCAAGTTTTGCAGAGATGGTGAAGCGTGACTCAACGAATGAAGTGGGTTTTGTTCAAGGACTATGCCGTCTTCTCGCGATAGCAGAATTCTCGTTTCTCTTGCTCTCATACGGCATAATCACGGGTACTTTCTACGCTCTCTCGACGCTCCTGAACCCTGTGGTCCTCGAATGCTTTCCCGGCGAAAAGAACTTCGCCGGCTGGATTGGCCTGGTCCTCATTGTCTCTGGACTTGTGGGCTCTTGGATGTGCGGAGTTTTACTCGATAAAACGGGCGAGTTCAAGCAGGTGACCTTCTTCGTGTACGCCTTGTCAACCGTCGGTGTCCTCGCTTACACCTTCGTCTTCGCGCTTCGATCTCGCTTTCTCGTGGTGCTGGTTTGCTTTTTCCTTGGATTTTTTATGACCGGCTACATTCCTATCGGCCTTCAAGTGGGCTCGGAGATTACGTATCCTCTCCCGGAAGGCTTGACCGCCAACATGCTCAACATGTCCGCTCAAGGAATGGGCTTTCTACTCATCTTGGTTTCAGCCCACATCCGAGAACAGATAGGGGATCGGGCTGCCAATTTTTCGATGAGTGTTTTAATGATCATCGGGTGCGGCGTCACTATGATGCTCAAGATGCAACCCAAGCGGCGGGAGGCTCTAAGGACGCCAGCGTAGAAAAAAGTCATATGCGAAGTCTTCAGCGGCCACGGACCAACGTGAACTCTCTTCAGGACAGAAATGAACGGAACACGTAGTTTCGACTCCCAATACTGTCAAATTATTTATCTAACACGGGCTTTGGGGATCAACTCTCTTGTAGGTGTAACTGTATTTCATTCAAGTTTACAACGCCAGTTAAGTACAGAAGGTGGACTTTTGCATTATGCCGCTTTTGGAGCTATCAGACGTTCCTTTATCTTCTGCGTTATAAAATCAGTATTTCCCTTATCAGAAGGCTGGGAATGAGCTTAAAAATATTATTTTTGTATCTTAATTAACGTTAAGCGGACAAAACTACATTTATCTATAAACAAAGCGTAAAAATAAATGCCAGTTTGCATTGGTCATTACATTGTAAACTACGGGGACTAGTTGAGACCCAACGTTCCCAACACTCACACAGGGGCGTTTTCTTACGATTTCCTACGTAACCTGAGGAGTCACCGGAACATTCCTGTTTCGTGTGTCACGTGCAAAGCTGCTTCTTGAATCTGTCATTACGCTTTCTTCGAAGCATGGATGTTCCGGTGACTCGCGACGTAAGTGGTCGTAAGTGGTCGTAACGTAACGTATCGTAAGAAAACGCCCCTGTGTGAACAGACCTTTAGAATAATTACTCGCAAGACGTGGATATTATAAGCTCACCTAGTGTCGGAAGTGATAAAGGTTCGTAAAGCTAAAATGTACTGAAATAATAACCGCTAGAGTGGACAGGTGAGCCGATGCTTTTACTTTCAACGCATTGAGTGTAAGTTAAGAGTGGTGCATTGTCCGTGTTTGTGTTAATTCTCCTGTATTGAATAATATATTTTGTAAACGTGTGTTTTTAATGAGGTGTATATTTAAAACAAAAAGTGACTTCAACTGGTCAAGCTTCGGTGGTCCTGCGGGTTGTTGGCCTGTGCTATATTAATCATGAGATTCGTCATTTCTGTGCATGATGCAGGGAAAAGAAAAACCTTAATTTGTTTGTTTTGAAGCCTTAACGTGTCGTGAGAAGCGCGGTAAAACCCTACATGTCATTGAGTTTACAGAGTGAGTTGTAATGTGTCGTGAAGGACGTTCCCATATTCATAAGTTTGCGTTACTAACCTTTTCATACGAGAACGATTATCGTCCAACCAGCACGCGTTCTTAGCTTCAATAAATAAGGAACATTTTGTTTTAAATTTGACACCACCTTTAATAAATAATTAATATTTTTAAGCAACACCTACGAATATTACTATTAAAACGGCTCAATACAATTTCCTGCGGCGAATATAATTTATAACGTAGATTCAGCAACTGGACCTAAATCAAGCTCATTCTAAAAAAATAGAGATTCTCCAACATAATTTCCGCAAGCTTTAACCAGCTCTAAGAACTTCTTAACCTCGCTGCCTTTATACTCATGTTGAAAACCTTTGCCGTTGGCTAGCTTCACTAAGATTCGCTCGCACAAATCCAATTCACTTTTTGTTTCTGTACGCTTCGGCGTTCTTGCGCCCAAGTAGGCAATGCTCTGCTCTGATTCCGACAGGTTTGGGACAAATGCAGAGCGTAAGCACAAAAGGCAGCGAAATTATGGAGAGAGCGTGGCCTTTGTTCGTCCTACTTTAAAGAACCCCTACCATAGTTTGCTTCCTGTCGACGTGTCTGATGGGAACTAGATATTTCATTTTCTAACAAATTATCATACGGGCCCGGGTGTGCTCGCTGCATACCACAAGTGCACTACTAACGAGCTGCTTTGTGGCCATTGAGACGCCGCTTTTCGTGAGCTTCTTTTCTGTGTCTCATGGGATCATATACCTAAAATACAGAGTGAACCAGAAAGAGTAGGTTTCTTGGGAGATCCACGAAGCGAGATGGTGTGAGCATTCAGGCTTTTCGCTTTCAGCGTCGGCTTTTCGCGCCTTTATACTTTTGACCGAATTTTCTAATTCGGGAAGCACTCACGCCCGTGTGAGTCTCGGGGGCTTCAGTGGAGTTGGGCAGATTTTGACAGATGAGACGCGAGTTGAAAGTTCCACCGAAGAAATTAGAGATGCGTTTTGAACAAGAGCTGGATGTACCTCCAATTGTTACAAGTTTGTTGTTTGAAAAAAAAGAGAGGCATTAATGTTTTTTTTAAGGAAAATACCGTTTTTCTTTTTGACATAACGAACTAATGCATGAACACAGACTTAATGATAATGTCAAAGGCAGGTGGCAAAGCACGGCCTAACCCCGACAAAACAAAAACAAATACTGCTATTATTGGAACAAAAGCTTCACAAAGTATCGCGAGGCCAAGTCGCGCAAACTATAGCCCGATACGAAAGGTATAGCGATTGTTATTAACCCAAGCATCCATACAGGAGAGGCCTGTGAAGAAACGAGGCTCAACTATTTTCAAACAGGTCTTATACGGGCGAACTGGGGCAATAGCTACTACTTTAGAAAACCAGCGTATAAGTACCGTCATCGACATCAATAGACCAAACACAACAAATAAAAAAGGAACAGTTGTATGAGAATTCATTGGGCAGCTCATTGCTGTTTGTAGATAGAATGGAGGTGCTAAGAACGAAAACATATAGGAAGTATTCACTGGACGCCATATTTGTGGGTGCTGTTTAGAGCGCATGCTCAGAACGAGCTCACATCAATAGGCTGCTAAGACCGGCACTCTTGATGGTGCGGAATGCACGTTGCAAAAGAACTGTGGAAGCTCGCCATCGGCACTCGCTCAGAATTCGCGCACACAGATATGGCCGCCAGTGAATTCGCAACTTTCACGACCTATAGGGGGCGCGCTGGCACCTAACAAAATGGCTGTCATCTGGATGATAGTCGTAGAACAGCACTACAAGGCGCGGTCTGTGTCGCGTAAGTAATTCTAGCTTTGCTTTATACGAGCAGTATTAGAGCCTAACTTTCCCTTTTCAGCCCAGAAACATGTAGGCAAGCACCTTTATTGTGAAGCCGATCATCCAGGAGCTAGGGAACGCGATTCTCACACCGCGGTACCACCAACGCTGAAAGTTGCGAATACTCCCTATAGGAATAAATTCCAGGAAATAGACACTCCATGCGACGTAAGCAACTACGAAAGTGGAAACTATAGGACATGTAATTTTAAAGGGGCGATGCAACGATTTTTGTATTTTGCGCAAATACCGCTTAGAACGGATCCCTGACGTTAATGACCTGTGAAATACCCGTTCGTTTTTCACCACACGCAATCGAAGTCGCAGAAAAAAATAATGAAAAACGAGCAGAGTTCGCCCCCTCAACTCGCAGCCAGAACAAGCGGCAACGTGATCTGGAGCCGATTATATGCCGCCAATGTTGATCATAGCCATGCGCTGGGGTTGACAAGGCACAGGACACGCGCTGAGTACTAGTTATTGTTATGGTTCGGCTGTTGTCGTCACTGCAGCGATTGGACACGGGACACTACCCGAATTATTCTCGGGCTACAGATTGTCACGAGCCCAAATCGAGTGCCCACGCAATGCTCGGGTCCAATCTATGAGCCGCATTTAAATATCGTCACTGGCGGTACTGCTACCGCCCAGCTACGTCATCAGGTTTTGCGAAGGAGAGATTGAATGAAAACACTCGGTTTTGGCCTCGAAATTACAACGTAACAAAGGAGTTTCTTGGCCAGTGGCGTTGCGTGCGAGTATCCTTGAGTCCCACTAGTGCCAGTAAGCTTGTGTAAAGTGAAAAACATTCCAATTGAATATCGTTGCACCGCCCCTTTAAGGTGTACGGGGCTTCGTTCCACCCTCTTGCGGGGGATGACTACGGATTTGGAAGGAGCACGGGAATTGCAGACATGAATAGACGAATGGATAGGGGAAGAATTTCGGTATCTGAGAGGAGATTGGAAGATTGGTGGAAAAGATCTAGGGAGGGGTGAAACTGCAGATAAAAATGAGCAATGGGAGCACTTTAATGGGGGGAGGGTTTTGTTAGAACTAAATTTATACAAATTTTAAATGTTAGGCTAGGTGGCGCAAGCTGCCACCTGTTACAAAGGGTATAGCCATCGCCATCCATCCATCCATTAATCTCTAAAGTCCTTGCCATCTAGTAGCTGTAGAGCAAATCCGGAGCGCAAGTTTGTCTGCTTCTTTTGGAGAGGTTATGGTGACGTTAGAACGTCGAGCTCTGATTTGCTCTGATTGAAGGATAGTGGGCAGACCTCAAGGCAATCTGCCTTGAGGTCTACCCCCCTCCTTCAAAGAGAACCAATCAGAGCTCGGCGTTCTGACGTCACCACAACCCCTGCCAAAGAGGCAGACAAACTTGCGCGCCGCATAGACCTCTTGCAAAATCGAAGCGATCCTTGCCGCGTAGTTCCACGCAAATCATCTTGGGAACCGCTTGTCAACAGTTTCGGTTTCGATTTGCCAGCCTCACTTCACAACATCCCGTTGCGATCATGTGTAGTGCTTGCATTTCGGAATATCTGACTTTCCTTAAATTCATATTAAAATGGAGGCGTCGCCTACCAATACAAATAAAACGCTGGGGCACATTTTTTGAGAGACGCCCTACGTGCCCAAGTTTGTGCGCATGAAAATGAGACTAAAAAGGCACATATGGAAGAAGATGAAGAAGGATACTGGTCCGGTAATCCTGGTACATCTCCTCAATGGGCTTCTTAAATTATCCGTTTGCCGGGAAGGCCATGCATTCCTCTGGACTGATAGCCAGGCCGCCAGAAAGGTATGGGATGCGGCCGGCCCTGCTCCTATACTCCTCGCTTCGCCCTGGCTTAGCCTAGGATGGTTCACGTTTCAACGGTAACGTTTGCGAAGATGAATGGGTGGAATCCAAGCGAACACTGGCTTCATTATCATGCAGTGCCGTGACGTATACTATTTCGTAAACGGGGCGAACGAAACCGAAACCATGCCACTCCTCTCCGTGGTCAAAGAGGTACCACAATGCAACACGCGCAGTGTTGCATGTATGAATTTTTTAAGTGGTCTAATATCCGAGTCACCCTCACCCATTGCTTGGGCAAGTAGTGTGAGCATGTATTGGACACGGAAGTGTCGTCAGCGTTCGGCGTGAGCTCGGCTGAGCTCTTATCCAGTAAGAGTGCTGCGTTACCGATCGGCAAGAATTCGGATCTATTCACACGCTTCCTGCCCAAAAAATGGCGGCCGCCAATGTTGTTCTATGGACTTTTTTTGAAAGGCTCTATTCCCTCTTTCGGGTTTATAGAATCGTAAGACCTTTTCTAGTTTACGGACATTACTTCTATGGCCCGTAACAAAATGTGCGAAAAGAAATGGCGAGAAAGAATATTATTCGATATAATTGGAATAGTTCGAATTGAACGCGCCAATCCGAATATCGATTATAGAAATAAAGACCGGGAAAGAAATCAATCTGTAAACCTCATTCTCGTATCTTCACCGTTCATCGTTCGTCAATGTCTACGAACCCATACCCCGCCACCACAAGCACGAGGCGACCCGGGAAGGAAAACATACGGGCACCTCGCCTTCCTTTCACAGGCGAGAGAGGGACCGAGAATGGGAAAGGGAATGACAGTTTCACGAGGACACGCCGTGACATTCGTGACATAACACGAGCAGACACGGAGAAGGGGGAAAGAAAGACACGCGAGACGCAAATGCGAGATTGACAAGCCGAAAGAGAAGCAAGACGGGGAGATAGAAGCGGGCAAGCAAAACAAAAGGGAAAAAAAAAAAAAGTAAAAGTGGGCAAGAGCGCGCCGCTCGGTGGCATCACGACGTCGTATTCGTTCCGGCAGTGCAGCATCCGAATCCGTCGGGGGGGGGGGGGGGGGGGGGGGGGATTCCTTGTGAGAGAAAGGGGGGAGAGCGATTGGCAAGAGCGACGGCTCGCCAGCCGCGCGGCGGCGGATAGGGGGGGGGGGGGGGGGGGGCTTAGCGTGCCCGCCGTCCGCATGCCGATCGCGGGGTCCGGAGGCCAGCGGGAGGGCATAAAGGATAATGCGCCAATTACGGGGGCCGCCGCCGCCGCGCATCCAAAGAGACGTCATAAATCCTGGCCCCGCCGAAGGGGCACCCAAGAGCGGCGCGAAACGGGCGCACAGAGAGGCAACGGAGCAACGATGACGAAGAGAACAAAAGAGGCGAGGCTCTAACTCTGTCTATATAGAGCGCCCTGTTATCCGCAGCTTCCAACCAAAAATAAGGCGTAAAGGTGTCGGAGGTATTAAGGCTGCCGCCGCCGCTTCACCGGCGGCGTTGGCGGGTTCCGCGTTTGCGCGCGGCGGGATTAGAGTCACAAAGTATCGCTTACGCGCGAGATCGGAATTTGAAAGAGGTCCTTGGAGCTAAACAACTAGGGGCGCCGCTAATGAACACAGACTCGGCGAGCGCCTTCGAGAGCGGGTTCATTTATCCGTTTATTTTTTCGATCGTCTGAACAAAGCATTCGGGAGCTGAGTTCCAGACGTGCTTTGGAAGGCGGCCCGCCGAAAAGACGCCTAAAGTTTCCCTCTGGATTGGGCGTTACGGCTCTCAATTATAAGATTGAGTCTAGTGACGGACGGCCCGTTTTTCTATAGGTCGATCGTCGCGCTTTCGAGAAGTGTGATTGTGCTATATATCTTTACGTCGCAAGAAAATGTTGACGCCAGTTAATATACCGTTTTATAAACCGAGAGATGCTGGGTGCCGCCATGTTTGAGTCGTTCCTCTATAGGTCCTAGAGTGCGATTGAATCCGAGCCCGAACGCGAGCAGTATGTGGCAAGCTCGAGCAGTTGGCACGACCGCGATACTAGATAAATCATATCATTGTCAAAAGCTAATTATACGGCACGCGGAATTAAATTTCTGAGTAGTTTAGGACAGGCGTGCTATGAAGTAAGAAAAAGTATCAACGAAAAGGTATGTACTTGTCGAATAATATCTTACTTCTCATGCGAAGAGCCACACTGTCTTAAATAGTGGCCGAATCCGGTGAGTATTTTAAGGTGAGATAAGGGCAGTATGTTTGAGGGGCGGTGAAAAGACTGGCAACATGAGATGACAGATTTCTCATTTGTTCCTCCTGGAAAACCCACAACGCCAACAATTTTCTCGCCCCACAGTTCTTTCGCACTAAATCTTTCTCACGCAAAATGCCCTTTAATACAAAGCGTTTGGGTGGAAATAGTTCTTCTAAGTTCAGTGCCAATTTACTCGCCTGCAGTAGAGCACTAGTATAATATTGCATATTCACCTTCGAGTATTGCACACAGGCAACACTAAAGTAAAGTCAAAAATTACTGTGACTGCCACACTCCCAGAATCTGGGATGCCGACCCATTCTGCCCTACATACCAAAACCTTGTGGCCCTCATTATGGACTCTATTCAACTTGTACAACAACGTCCAGTACCAGCCAGCCTACGTTACTTCCAAATGACTAAAGTTATCAGATCTTATTAGCATATTTTAAATATGTTTTATTGTTTTCAACATAGGCAGCTCCGCGATATGAACCACATTTTTTGCATAACGTACACCGACATAAACTATATTGGCCATAGTGTGTGTCTAGCTCAATTTTTAAAGGACTAAAAAGTACATGGGTACCCTTTTTAATCTTTCCGATGTAGGTTAACGTAGAGCAGTGGTTCTCAACCATCGATGTTTCGCGGACCCCTCGTGGATAGGCGGATATGATGTAGGACCCCATTCGTGGTGAGGGGAGGGGAAAGGTATAGGTTAAATATAATAATGATTTAATATATGAATATAACTAAGCGGGAATGTGTGAACTAGACCTCTCTTATTGAGATGCACACGAGAACATTCGTCCGAAAACTGAAACATTTCTTCTCGACCTGAAAAAAAATACAACTCTTATTGCCGGCCTTGACTGATGAGGCAGGGCTTCGCGGACCCCTAGAATGCCTTCCGGACCCCGAAGGGTCTGCGGACCTCCATTTGAGAACCACTGACGTAGAGCACCAAGTGTTAGCACCTATGTTTTTTTATCGAAACCGAGATGACGCTACGTTATTACTACATTTGACGATGACTTCCTTGCTCCAAAAGCAAACTATAAAAAAACAATTACTCATTCTTTACGCTGTGTATTCCTCTATACAAAGCAATGCAAGCGGTACCTTCGGTTCTTGATCTTTAATATTTACGGAACTACACCGAAAAATGCGCGCGAATAAATTTCCGCATAATTTGTAGCAAAACTAAATAACACCCAAAATGGTATTGATATTTTAGCGTTTATAATTATTTTATTGTAGTTGATAATAATCTATCCGCCGGTCACGACGATCCTACCTTTTGACCGTATGCATCAAAGTGTTAAAGCCACAAAAGAAACAGGTTTTTTTTTTTTTGCTTTTCATTCGAAATAATGCTTTTCTTTTTTTCTTGTTTGCTGGTATGTATCGTTGTTTGCATTGTTTTGCTCACAAATGTTACGTGAATCTCTGTCGATAACGTGGAAGTAAAACTAATCAAAAACGCCAATTTTATGTTAAGGAAATAAGTGCCGAATCGCACTCTGAGAACAAATGTTACGTCGTACCTATTAAAAAGACACTGAACACGCAAAATAATTTTATGTGCTTTTGCCACTTAACTAACGTCCTCAAAAAGAAAAAAAAAATACTAATATTTAGGTCCGGAGACTTATTTTCAGAGAAGCGATTCGGAAACAAGCGTCTCTTTCTAAAAGGGTCCATTCCGTCCACACGCTAGGACCCTTTTCAAAAGTCCGCGCCATCGCCGTCCGCCATTGCTCGATAACGAACTCTGAGCGCGTATTGGACGCGAGGGCTGCGTCAGCGTTCGGCGTGAACTCGGCTCAGCTCGTTTCGGGAAACGAGTGTGACGTCAGCGCTCGGCCAGGAATCGGATCCAATCAGACACCTCGTGCCCAAGAACGCATTTTCCGGGCTCTATATAGTCCGCAGCGGGTGTATATGGTCCGCACGCCGTGAGTATTCCGCGATTTGTTCCTAATCCGAACGTCAATATGATACATAAAACACCCTGACAAATGCCTGCTGTATTAGCTCACGAAGAAGCTGGGATCGTACGTAAACCAACGTTGATATACTCTGTTATTCATAAAATCCTTCACGTCTGATTACAGTGAACCGTCTAGAAAGAAACAAAATCTTTGTATAGCCCGCGCCGGGGTAAAATGTAAACTTTTAAGCATCTACAGTCGGCAGACTATAGTGTGCGGAATACGGAACATGTCTACGTTCCGTGCATATCTCCAGACAGTGTTTGTATGACTAATAGGAGAGGGACGTCATAAAAGGAAGAAACAGGCCTCGGACAGAGTGTCTGCAGTTACTACCTCGTATAATGTATTAGCATTATACTTTAAGAAAATCTAGGAGGCACGCGCTGGAGGAGGTCTCACAAAGGGCACTACTCGGCGCGCCCGCGTCCCGGGCTCCCGACGACGCGGTGGGGGGGAGGGGGGGGGGGGGGGGAATGCGGCGTCGTCGACGACGTCTCCCCGAGCCGAGATCGTCTTGCGGCGAGCCCCTAATGAGGCTGTCCCGTGGGGGGGAGGCGTGGCCCATCGCTCACGGGCCCCGTATCTCGGGGATCCGCGTCCGGGCGGCATATTTGGCGGCGCCTCTCGACGAGCACGCGCGTGTTGCATCGATCCCCTCTTATCGGAAAACCATCCTTCGCATTCGGTCCTCCCGCCGCCGCAGACGTTCGAGTCCATGCGCTTCCAGCCACGCAGCTAATCCGGGCTTCCTTCCCTTTCTCCGGACGGGCATCGTTTCCCTCCTCTTTCATATTATATTTCTTTTTTCTTCGTTTCTTAAGTTACTTTAGCCCCGTTTCAGGCCTCTCGAGCACTGGCGTATACTTTCGAAGCGGTAAAGCAATTGCGCGTGCCAAAGTCGCGCTGATTTTGACCGCGGCGGGGCGGTGTCAAACTGTCCGAGACGTTCAATCCCAGTATTCTCCTTGATGTTTCTTGGAAACTTAGAAATTCAGAGAGCAAGTCGTCTGCTTCTTCGGTAGGGGTTTGCGGTGACGTCAGAACGACACCGAGCTCTGATTGGTTTTGACTGGAAGGATAGTGGGTAGACCTCAATGGGTCAGATGCATCGAGGTCTACCACTGATCTCTACTATAGAAGGCTGGATGTCGCTTAGCCGCGCTTCAGGTCGGGCGCGAATGAAGCCACTAGAATTTCGATGCTTGTACCGGAAGTCGAGTGTCTGCTAGCTTTTATAGTGCATTTAGTTATTGTTTTGGTTAAAGCTTTCTTGCATATTTACGTGGGTTTCAATAATCCTTTTTACTAATCAATCTTGTGAATGAGGCATTTGAACGTGGGGCATGTACACTTAATCAACTAGAATCTTCGAATTCTCACACATCAAATGGCTTCCAAGAAGACTTCTCGGGCCTGCAGTAACTGTAATTGCGCAACGAGCAGACTCTCTTGGTATAACAAAAGCAAATCAAGCGCCCTGGACACTGTTTGGACCACCTCTCGTAAGGGTGGGAAAGCCTGTCAAGCGCTCACTTCCGGGGAAAGCTGCTTACTTCCAGTGGCTTCATACCCGTTTACTCAATGCGCCATCCAGCCGTCTAGTGGAGATCAGTGAGGTCGACCCTTTCTATTTTTTTTTTTCATTCAGCCAATAAGAGCTCTGCCTTCTGACATCATCGCAACCCCCCGTGCAAGAAGTAGACAAACTTGCGCTACGCATACGCTATAGGAGATGCCAGTCATGTGCATGAGCTCACCGAGGAGAAGGAACCGTGTTTTTTTTATGATAGGTAAAATGGCTTACCTATTAACGAACGTTCGGTCTCAGCTCGAATGTATGCAGAGCACAAGTTCGCCTGCTTCTTTCACAGGGGTTGCCATGGTGTCAAAACGCCGAGCTCTTATTGGATGATTGAAAAGCAAAATAGTGGGTAGACCTGAAGGCATCTAGCATTGAGGTCTATCCACCATCCTTTCACTCAAAGCCAATCAGAGCTCGGCGACGTTCTGACGTCACCGCAACTCCTGCGCAAGAAGCAGATGACTTGTTCTCCGCCTAGTGATAGCAGTTATAGAATCGCATATGTCACCGTGAAAATGAGAAAACGAGAAAATAAAGCCCGTTCTCGGTCGACCTTTTGCTAAATTATCCGAGCAACAAGGGACACGCCGCGAGTATGATCAAGTACGCGCGCCGCGCGTGCTGGTGCCTGCAGCAGTAACCGTTCCAAAGCAAAAGCCTAAAACCATAGCCTCCTCTATTGGCGACGTGCGCTACCGAAAGCGTCGCTGTGGTCGGCCTTCCACGATTGGCCGAACGCTGACTATGACGTCAGAAAAGGATTTATCATGAACGGAAATAAGAGGAATGAAAGAACTTTAATTTTGACGGTGTTGGCAGTGGTCCTTTGAGAGCGCAATGATTTCAAGCTTCCACCATGCTATTTACAAACACCATCGAACTTGTTGTTTGCAAGGTAATGATGTCACAAGGGGGAACCATAGGAGGGCGCCACCAAAACATCTCGCCGCTAATACTGACAAAGCCTGGCAGATCGCCACGAGAAGCGGCCGCCGAAATTAAAAAGGTAAAGCGGCAGACAACGGATGAGAGGAGAGTCACGTGACGGGCGCCCCGCTGTGGCGAGACGCCGAAACACACTTCTCCTAAGTGATGGAATGTCCGCTCGTGCTTCTCGCGTTCCTCGGGCTACCGCTTCCTTTCTCGTCGGGTTTGAAAACCATGTTTCGGGTTCTCGCTTCTGCAAAAGTTGTGCGCTTACGTCCAGGTTCCCCGAGAAATGTTCTGTGCTACCAGTTCTCCGCGCTCCAAATCTGCGACCGGGCACTCTATGGCTCCGTTGTCGAAATGCCAGGCTTTCTGAGTATAGAGGAGACTGCTAAAACAAACGGCATGTCACACGCGCGTTCGTCAACACATTATTTTGATTATTTACTTCGAATCTTTTATACGGGAAGGCAAGCGCGTGCGGCGTGTAGGTTTGCATTCCCGGCGTTCTTCTTGATGCTTGGGTAATGTAGCAGAAAGGTCTATATAGCAGATACTACTCATCTCCATGTACACACGAGTTTTGTTGGCCGCTATTTATTTTAAATGAAAATTTCAGAAATCTGTTTAAAACCTTTGAACTTTATTTCGAAACTTTGGCGTCAGGTCCGAACGACTATATATACATACTGCCGCGCGCCAAGGAGGCAGCGCGCGCGTGGCCTAACGGTTATCGTGCCTGCCTCCCACGTGAAAAGCCAGGGTTCGATCCCTGGGAGCGACGCATCTTTTGTTATTCCTGCAATCTAGTTTTCTGGTAAATTCGAGAATCCTGTTGCGTGTTCGAGGTCCGAATGCTCTACGCGTCGAACATTCTACGCTGATTATTCCAGAAGCTTACGCATGTACATAAGGGGCTCCACGTGGCGAGCCGCAGTCAGTTTCGCCTCAGCGTTCGACTCTGCTGCCACGCCGACTTCGACGCCCGCGACGCTCTGTTTTCTTCTGTTCGCTTTTATTTTTGGGCACAAGTTCGCCCCATTAAACGTTTAGTTTCCTCAGTTATTTTCCCCTCATCAATTGTCATTCGTGACATTTTGGTGGAGGTGCGGGGTACCTGCATTCTATGCCCGTGGACCGTACCCCTCCGAAAACACGCCGGCCAAGTGACGTGCTCAGCTCCGGGAGGCTACCCTTCGCAGAAGACGAGACCAAGGCCCAGTCAAGTCGCCGTAACCAAGGCCTTCTCCCGGAACTTGGACCCCTGCTGCAGAAATCAAGGAAGCGGACAGCGACGATGACTACGCCACCTGTCGTCATCCTGCCCGTCAATCCCCGCACTCCGACGCCCTTCCACGGTGAAGCTCACGAAGACATAGAGGACTGGCTGCATCATTATACACGTGTAGCCCGCCACAATGGATGGACGGATGAGCACCGCCTCCAGAACCTCTACTTCGCGCTTGAAGGCACCGCGAGGAACTGGTTTGAGAACCACGAGTCCTCCTTTACTTCGTGGGAGCAATGCGCCGCCGAACTGAAGTGGACGTTCATCAACTACCACCGTCGACAGCGAGCGGAGGACCTTCTTCGAACAAGGGTGCAGGGCCCCAACGAGAGTGTGACAAGCTTCGTCGAAGAAGTCTTGCGTCTAAGTGCCCGGGCCGATCCAGATGCCACCGAGGAGAAGAAGCTTCGCGCTCTCATGCGTGGCGTGAAGGGAGAAATTTTCGGAGGATTGGTACGCAATCCCCCAACTACTGTCAGTGGTTTTGTAACCGAAGCCACCAATATCGAGCGCGCCTTGACAGCCCGAGAAAGCCACTACCACCGAATCGCCGGCGCGCCTGGTGCTCCAACTATCGCTGCTTCCCTTCTGGGCCTGGATACCAGCGGAGTCGACAGCCTTCGGGAGATTATCCGTGAAGTCGTCCGGGAAGAACTCCGCAAGATTCTCCCCGCTGCGGATCACCCGTCCTCACTGTCGCTCACCGAGGTCGTCCGAGAGGAAGTTCACCGGGCCTTCCAACCTGAGGCTCCGATCAACACGGCGACGCCAGAAGAGCCGACGTTGAGCTACGCCGCCGTGGCCCGACGACCGCCGCAAGCTCCTCGCCAGGCCCCGGCGCCACCCCGAAGAGACGCCCAAACGTCGCGGTATCCTCAGCGTCAAGAGGAGCAAGCCCAGTACGTCCGCCCGAAGCGACCCTCAACGAGGAAGACAGACGTGTGGCGAACGGCCGACCGACGCCCGCTTTGCTACCACTGTGGGGAAGCCGACCACATCTACCGCGGCTGCCCCTACCGTCGACTTGGGTTTCGTGGTTTCCACCCGAACGACCCACGCCCGAGGTACGGCGAACGCCCTCGCGACATCGAGGAGTACCTCCGACGCTCGCCCCCCTCAGTGCCATCTCTCCGCTGTGAATCTCGCTCCCCATCTCCACGACGTTCAGCGTCCCCAGCGTCTCGACCCCGCCGAGAGAGTCTGTCTCCCCTGCGTCGCCGGGAAAACTAAGTGCGGCAACGCCTGGAGGTGACGTTGCCGAAAACGACGGAAGCAAACAGCCACCAAGAACGCCGGAGCGCTCCCACTCTCCTGACGCCCCGCATCGCACCGACGCCCATGCAACGGTGTCCAACAACCTAAACGTTGTTATCGACGGCCTCGACGCATCGGCACTCGTGGACACCGGAGCAGACTACTCAGTCATGAGTGGGAGGCTCACTCGCCGCCTTCGGAAAGTTACGACGTCGTGGGACGGACCACAGATACGAACCTCCGGCGGACATCTCATCACACCTGTTGGCAGGTGCACCGCTCGCGTTGAGACCCACGGTGAAACCTGCCCTGTGAAGTTCGTCGTTCTGCAAGACTGTTCGAGGGACGTCATTCTCGGAATGGACTTCTTGTGTGAATACGGCGCCGTCAACGACCTTGGTGAGAACAGATTGACGCTGCGCAAGCCTGTTCTGCCTTCAGAGAAACCCCAAACAGCGTCAGCCGCCGTCCGAGTCGCTGCCGACCACGTGAACCTTCCGCCGCGATCAAGTGTTGTCGTACCCGTCGTGACTGATGCAGCTACCTGCGGCGAAGTTGTTCTGGAAGGCAACCTTCAGTTGCTTCTAGGAAGAGGGATAGGCGTCGCACGAGGAGTAGCTGAACTTCAGGATGGCCGCACTGTGGTCCTCGTGACGAACTTTCGGAATGAAACGCAACACCTCACAAAAGGTGCAGCCGTTGGCCACGTCGAGGAACTCCGAAACTCCGCCGAAATCGCCGCCATTACTGACGAATCCTCGCCCCCTCAGCAAGACAGTACGTCACCAGCGCAGCTTGACATCGACCCTAGCTTCCGGACCCGAGACGACGGCAGCTGATTAACCTCCTCGCCGAATACCGTAACTGCTTTGCGACGTCGTCGAAGGTGCGCCAAACAGCCGTTGCGAAGCACCGCATCGTTACCAAGGACGACGCGCGCCCTCTGCATCGATCACCGTACAGAGTCTCCGTTAAAGAAAGGGAGGTGATCCAGGAGCAAGTTCAAGAGATGCTGAACGACGACATAATCCAGCCATCAAGCAGTCCATGGGCGTCTCCAGTCGTACTGGGTAAGAAGAAGGACGGAACGCTTAGGTTCTGCGTGGACTACCGACAGCTGAACGGGGTGACGAAGAAAGACGTCTATCCACTCCCCCGTATCGACGAGACTTTAGACCGGCTGCGGCACTCCCGATACTTTTCATCGATGGACCTGAAGAGCGGCTACTGGCAGATCGAGGTCGACGAACGGGACCGAGAGAAGACAGCTTTCGTCACGCCGGATGAACTGTACGAGTTCAAGGTGATGCCTTTCGGACTGTGCACGGCGCCAGCAACTTTCCAGCGTGTAATGGATACAGTACTGGCAGGACTGAAATGGCAGAGCTGTCTCGTCTACCTCGACGACGTCGTAGTGTTTTCCGGCGACTTCGACGAGCACTTGCGACGACTCCGAGCTGTACTCCAAGCCATACGGACCGCCGGACTCACCCTGAAGCCATCAAAGTGTCGGTTCGCCTATGACGAACTGAAGTTCCTAGGTCACGTGGTTAGTAACGAAGGCGTCCGCCCCGACCCAGAGAAGACTCGCGCCGTCGCAGCATTTCCAGCGCCGAGAGACAAGAAAGCCGTGCGAAGGTTCCTTGGATTATGCGCCTACTATCGGCGCTTCGTTCGGGATTTCGCAAGGATTTCCGCACCACTAACAAACCTCACAAAGGACGCCGAGAAGTTCGAATGGGCCGAAGAGCAGCAGCAGGCATTCGACGAACTGAAGTGGCGACTGCAGACTCCTCCTGTTCTTGGACATTTCGATCAGGATGCGGAAACCGAAATTCACACGGACGCAAGTAACGCTGGACTGGGCGCGGTACTGGTTCAAATGCAAGAAGGCACCGAGCGAGTTATCGCCTACGCGAGTCGGACACTGTCCAGGGCGGAGAAAAATTACTCCACGACCGAGAAAGAATGCCTTGCGGTCGTCTGGGCAATCACGAAGTTTCGTCCGTACTTGTACGGGAGCCCGTTCCGTGTAGTCACCGACCATCACTCGCTCTGCTGGCTTGCGAACCTCAAGGACCCGTCAGGACGCCTCGCTCGATGGAGTCTCCGATTGCAGGAGTTCAACATGACTGTGGTCTACAAGTCAGGCCGCAAGCACAACGACGCCGACTGTCTGTCCAGAGCCCCCGTCGAAACGCCTTCCGGCAGCAGCGACGACGATGACGACGAGTGCTTCCTAGGCGCAGTGAATACCGACATGGCACGACGTCAACGAGACGATCCTGAGTTGCGCGTGCTAATCGAGCACCTCGAAGGACGAGGGGGGACTGTCCCCCGTGTCTTCTCGAGAGCCCTGACAACCTTCGTCCTCCGACAAGGTGTGCTGTACAAAGAGAACTTCGGGGACAACAACACACCGTGGTTGCTGGTAATCCCGACCGACCTTCGGGAGGAGATCTTTCAAGCATGTCACGACGACCCGACGTCCGGACACCTCGGTTACAGCCGAACACTGGCCCGCATTCGTGAAAAGTATTACTGGCCAAAGCTCCCCAAGGCCGTCCACCTCTACACCCGATCGTGCCACGAGTGCCAGCGACGTAAGAAACCGCCGACGAAGCCGGCAGGTCTCCTGCAGCCGATTGCTCCCCCGACCGCACCGTTCCAGCAGATCGGAATGGATCTACTTGGCCCTTTTCCGCCGTCAACTTCGGGAAACCGCTGGATGATCGTCGCCACTGATTATCTCACGCGGTACGCCGAAACGAAAGCCCTTCCTTCAGGGACTGCTGTGGAAGTCGCCAAGGTTTTCATCGAGTCGATCGTCCTCCGGCACGGCGCTCCCGAAGTTCTGATTACAGATCGCGGATCATCGTTCATGGCACAGATGACCCAAGAAATCCTCCGGCTCAGTCACACCAGCCATCGCCGTACCACTGCCTACCACCCGCAGACCAACGGGCTGACGGAGCGACTCAACAAGACAATCGCCGACATGAGCTCTATGTACGTCGACGTAGAGCACAAGACGTTGGACGAGGTGTTTCCCTACGTCACGTTCGCCTACAATACGGCGGTTCAAGAGACCACTGGATTCACACCATTCCAGCTGGTACACGGTCGGAAGGTAACGACCATGCTGGACGCCCTGCTACCCCATGAGCCATCTGACAATGAGAGCGACGACGCCCAGGCGGTTGCTCAACGGGCCGAGGAAGTCCGCCAACTCGCCCGACTCATGATTCAAGACCAGCAACGCGTCGACGCGGGCCGCTACAACCTTCGTCGCAGGGACGCCCGCTTCCAGCCCGGAGACAGGGTGTGGGTGTGGACGCCCATCCGTCGCCGCGGCCTCAGTGAGAAACTGCTGAAACGGTACTTTGGACCAAACAAGGTACTTCGTCGCCTCGGCGAGCTGAACTACGAGGTGATGCCTGACGGAACACGAACATCGTCACGCCGCCCACCACGACCTGAAGTCGTCCACGCCGTGCGCCTGAAACTGTACTACGCTCGATAGGACTGTGGACCTTATTTGTTCCGAAGGACTCTTTAGTTTACCGTTCTTTTTATTTGCTTTGTTTTGTTCTGGTTTGCATCGGGGCGATGCACCTTTTAAAAGGGGGGAGTAATGCCGCGCGCCAAGGAGGCAGCGCGCGCGTGGCCTAACGGTTATCGTGCCTGCCTCCCACGCGAAAAGCCAGGGTTCGATCCCTGGGAGCGATGCATCTTTTGTTATTCCTGCAATCTAGTTTTCTGGTAAATTCGAGAATCCTGTTGCGTGTTTGAGGTCCGAATGCTCTACGCGTCGAACATTCTACGCTGATTATTCCAGAAGCTTACGCATGTACTTACGTACAGTCGGCACGTAATGAAACGCGAACAAGGAGCGCATGGTTTTCGGCCTACGCTGAGTCACCTAGAGACGCAACACCGAAGGTTTGGGTGCACTGAGCAAGAGTCTAAGACATCGAAGGAGGAGCCATCTTCTTGCAGCTCCCATCTGGTTCAGGAGGTGGAGCATCTCGCGAAAACCATGCACCCACTGTTCGCGTTTCATTCCGTGCCGACTGTACATAAGGGACTCCACGTGGCGAGCCACAGTCAGTTTCGCCTCAGCGTTCGACTCTGCTGCCACGCCGACTTCGACGCCCGCGACGCTCTGTTTTCTTCTGTTCGCTTTTATTTTTGGGCACAAGTTCGCCCCATTAAACGTTTAGTTTCCTCAGTTATTTTCGCCTCATCAATTGTCATTCGTGACAATTGATGAGCTTTATACTCACTGAACTTTATTTCGAAACTTTGGCGTCAGGTCCGAACGACTATATATACATACAACACGCGGCCCTGACGTCACGCCGCCGTAGGGGCCCTGTTGTCGGCATGGCACATGCGGAGTTCCTTCGCCTCACGCCGATCTGCTTCCTGCTCCGCCATTTTCGCCATTGAAAATTTCGGAAAATCGGTTATAACTTTTGAATAAGTTAACGATTAGTTCTGAAACTTTGGCATCTGGTTCGGACCACTGGGGGTATATTTGGGCGGAGGATGAACGTTCAGTGATGCGTAGTTTATTTTTGCAATAAAAAACAAAACAAAAAAATCTGGACATTTTACGGGAAAAGGGGGGGGGGGGGATGACACCCTGTATATTCGGGTGGCTAGCGAGTGCTCCGCAGTGCGCAGTTTACTTTATACGCCGAGAAAAACAGGGCTCATTTTTCACCCAAATACTCGTCACGTAAAAACTGCCAAGAAACAAATATGCGTCAGTAACAATGTGTTTTGTACAGTCTATGCTTTTGGAACCTTCCTATGAGGCGGCGCTCGTGACGTTGTGCATAAAGGCCCGTTCACACAGTTGCGTTCGGAGCGACCACTACGCTTACGAACGAATGCAACCGGTTGGAACGACGAGTTACCATAGCAACGAAGCGCCAAACGGTCGTTTCGTTCGTGTTCGTTCGCAACGCAAGCAGTTGAGCCGGGCTGAACTTTTTCGTTACGTTCGGGAACGACGGGAGCGACAGACCAATCACAGGTCGAAGAAAGCTCGGTCGTGCGCGTTTCATGCCGGTCGTGCCGGGCTCCTTCTATTTTCAAACATGGCGTCGTGGTGATCGTCGACGTGGACGGCGTGGTGGAAGCTCATCGTTCCTCGTAAAAGCGCTATCCTTAACTGTGAATTTTCGTTGTGTGTCGTCATGATAACCCAGCACGTACTAGAAGGGAAGATCCACCTACTCGTGCGGCGATCTCGTGGCGGCACTCTCAAGACAGCAGGAACGCCCGTGCCGTCGTGTTTGTTTACTTCGACTACAGTGGTGCTTTCTTAGCATTTGTGTCCTCGAACATCACCCGGATTTCTTTTTTTGGCGCATTCCATGCGTGTGCTCAAGTTCAAGGTATTACTGGTGCGTACCGTGTAAAGGATGCAAATGTTCACGCGTTTTCATCACCCGAAAAAGGTGATTAGTGTTAGCAATCCTGAACGCTCGCAACGTCTGTCAAATTATATTTCTGCGTTGCTATATCGCTGCTAAGATTACATCGTCTTTTTATAATCGTAGAAAAGGCGTGTGGCGAGATTTGTACTGTTGGCAAAGTCGTGTATTAAAGTCGTGATCGTGCAAGACGGCGTACTGCATCCTTTTTCTTTCTTTTTTTTAATGCACTATACCCTGCAAGCGTATCCTGAAAACAAAATAATAAAGCTTGAGGTCATAGAAGACGGTCTGTTTATTTTCTGTTACGCAAGTGAGTGGCTGCGCGTCCCCTTCTTTATAGAGGCACCGCTGAAACAGCTGACGGCAACGGAGAGGCGGTCGCCGTGCTGCCGACCCGCTGCGCTTGTTGCAGTGGTAGCAGAGAGAGTACGCGCGGCGCAGAGCGGTCGCTCCGGTCACAACGGACGCAGTCGTGGATAACGGGTTCGTTTCAGATGTCTGAACCAGCCTTTACAAAGCTATTCTAGGCGCACAGCAGATCTTCGTGACTGTACGCCGTAGCCGAAACCTCGGGCGCCTCGGGCTGCTCCGGTGAGAACCCCGCGTCGGGCACGGAACCGTCCGCCATGTTTGTAAGCGTAGCTGGGTTGCTTACTATTGGCTAGGAGCAAGAGCTGAAGCTCGTTTCTTATTGGCTGTTGATTCGTGTGGTTCCACGCGGTTGCATGTGTGTGTACACGTCGCGCACAGTTGTCGTTGAAGTCGCAGCGGTTGCATTCGTTCGTAAGCATAGTGGTCGCTCCGAACGCAAGTGTGTGAACGGGCCTTAACTCTCGTTCTACCAAGTTTATTCGCGAAGGCCTGGAACTCTTTCTTGCTCCATTCAACTTTCGAGCCTTAAGTTGATCCCCTCTGCTCTCAATTTTCTCGCCAGTAAAAAAAAAAAAAAAAAAAAAAAAAAACGAGCAGAAAATATGAAGCAGCTACATTATTCGCTCCTAGCACGAGCGGTGCGCACGAAGAGTAAGAGGACGCTTCCGGGGGGCAGCGGAGCGGCCATCTTGTGTCTTCAACGGCTCCCGCGTGAACCCTAATCTTGGACGGCGGAGGTCTCGCGTCGCTGCCACCCCCTGGAGGCCAATTGCAGGCGATCGTTACTACGTAAATAAATTACCCACCCCGCCGCTGAACCTTATACTCCCCAGCACCGCGCTTTTGCCTTTGGAACCGAAACCAAAACCAAAAACCAAGGAGGAAATTAAAAGAGCTCCGACGTAAAGTGCGCGACGGCGTCGTCGTCTGGCAACAAAAGAAGAGCGCGACGGGGACCTCCGCGGTGGCGGCACGGGGAGGGGGGAGTGGGGAAACCGACCCAACTGGCGGACAAATTTCCCTCCTAACGACTCCTTGTTATTTCTGTCCACGTTCGGGCGGTCGCCCCTTTTGTCTTCTTTCGCGACCCAAAAGAAATTTTCTGCGCGGGCGGGGAAGGGGCACCGAAATGCCATTCGTAATAATGTCTCCCCCCCCCCCCCCCCCTCTTCGGGCCGGATTCATTCGCGAGCGCTCGTTGCGACAATGGCCATATTAAAAGGGCCACTGCACAGCAGGCAGGAAGAGGACGAGGAGGAGAAGATGAAGAAGATCTCTCTATTGGCCTCAGACAAAAGCGAGGCCCCGTCCTAATGGCAGAAAGCTTAATGGCGAGTTCGTGCTTTCTGGTCGAGGTAGACGGTGGCACCGAGCCCCCGCCTGGTTTGGACACCGGCACACGCACTGAACCATCCTGGGCCTGCCATGGGGGAGAGGGGGAGAGGGTGCTCTTCAATCGACGGCAGCAATATGTAAGGACGAGCTCCATTTGCATAAGCAGCGCGCTGTGTCATTTGGGGGCCGAAGCTCTCCGTAGATACGGAGATGGCACAACGCGCGCGGGGTAATTTGAGAACGTCGCTGCTCCGTTTTTCTCGATTTGACGACCCTCCCCCACCCCCATTCTTTATTTCGAAGATCGTCCGTGCGTATATTAAGTGAATCCGCTCATTGAGAAGTATTTCCGCTCTTCTTTACGACGCTGTAATCAATGGAACTGTTTTAACGTCCTTTGGATTTAGGGGGCGCGCCTAATTTGCTTCTAGATTCCGAGGCGTTTTCGCAACACGCACTTGTCATTTCTAACGCGCTCCAAGAATATTTTGTACATGATTATAATAACAATGTTGAAAGGTTGCTCCTCTTGTAATTATGCGGGAAGTTTTCGAGTTAAAACAAAGGCTTAGTATTATAAAAGTGAATACGATTTTAGTAAATGGAACACAAGAAGGGCTTGATCATGTCAGCCTACAAAATCTAAGCTTTTTCTTATTTTCCAGTGCCCCAATGTGCATTGTAAATTCTACAGATTATGTGTGGTTCCAATATTGTTTAAAAAGGGAGATGATGAATTTCCCCCGTTTTGTGATGTCAGAAAAATGTGGCGTTCCTACTGAGATGTTTGACGCAATAAATATGGGTAAGGGCCTTTCTATTAACTTTTATGTTGCAACAGATTATCGACAACTGCTCTTCATCTCCAGATCTCATTTCAAGATGGCAAATCTTTCCAAAATACGTCTATTATATCTTCCTCCCTCTGTCTCTTTCTCTTTCTGAATGACACATATCTTGTCACTCGCACAAAAATAATTCTTTATAACATTATCAACACACGTTGCTTATTTTCACTTGGGTTCTACCATACCCTACCGAAAAATCCGGTATAACTTTTCACTATCCGGATTATGGAACCAGAAATTTGTTTCTGGAAACCCGAAATCCAGATTGCAGGCAAAGGAATAATTTCTGAAAACCTAAATTCCAGATAGATTCCAGATGGAATCCAGATAGATTTCCGGTTCCATAATTCGGATAGCGAAAAAGTTATACCGGATGTTTCGGTAGGGTAGCCTTCTTAATTCTAGAAAGCCTGTAAAATGGCGAAAAACGTAGCCGCTGTAAAAGAAAAAGGAGGTCAGAGAAGTGTGAACTCGCTGGGGCTCACTCTAGCAGCGCCAAGCAATGCCCCAGCGGTAAAATCTGGAAATACGAACGCACTCATTTTTGTTTCGCTTTTTTCTTTTTTCACGAACGAAGAACATTTTGCGTCGACCCCTCCATTCCGCACCTCTACCGTTTCTGCACGCGCCGGTAGCCTCCGTTCTGTTTTCTCCGTTGCGGTTTGTTGTTTCGCGGAGAGGCCACCGCGCGTATCGTTGGCGCTGGTATAGTAGCTTTGCGCGATGAAAGTGGAATTGAATCCTGTACTGTTTGTATAGGTTCAGTAACGTGCGCTACAGTTTCGAAAGCGTATACTGCGTAATTTAAGCGTCGCCCGCTCTTATCGGTTTCAGTTTCTTGAGTCAGCGCGAAGGTCTACTGCTATGATAGCACTCCGGTCATCTGTCAGAAAGAGACCTTTGTGGATTATTGAGTGCATGGATTTCATCGAAGCATTACGGCCGCATCAGCGGAGTCGCTCGGCACGACTCCGGCGAACCTGCCAAGCAGGTAGCTTCGACAGACGCGATTTTGGGATTTTTTTTTCCCGTCAACGTTTTAGTGGCATTTCAAAAAAAAAAAAAAAAACGCCGATTTCCACTTGTTATCCCCCATTATTTGCTTGTTTTCGAACTACTAACCACTGCCCCGAATGGTTGTTTTGAAGAGTGACTACGCGACGAGGACGAACCATACTAACCGATTGCATGATTGGTACCAACCAGGAACATGATGTGCGGTATAGAGACAATGCGGCTGCCATGGAGACGCTCATGCGCAAAGTAGGGCAGTTCGTCGGGGCGCGCTGTACCGCGCCGGGTTCCTAGTCTGGACACTTGGCGAAAGAGTCACCGAGAAATCCGGTGGCTGTGATCGGCAGACGCAAAGGTCAAGCGCGGTGTCGGCCAATCAGAACCGCCGAATTTCTCGCCGACGTTTTCGCCAAGTGTCCAGATTGGTGTTTGTTGTTACGCTCATCAACTAAATTTGTGAATGTCATCCGGCGCATTGGCGGACTAAGATGGGGAAATTCTCCAAGATCCATGCTTGGGCTACACAGTTCACTCGTTGTGAGCCGCATGATATATGCTCTACCTTTCACGCGTCTCTCTGACACACAAAAAACTCGCTTAGAACGCATTCATCTCCGAGGGCTAGAAACCGCCTTAGGCGTTCCGAGAGCAGCACCTAATGAGTGCCTTTAAAGCATAGAGCTCATCTCTAGAACTTAACCTGAGAGCGACACAATCGGTACTTACTCATCTTGTATGTATTCATCAAACCAGAAGCGGAGTGACGTTGCTAAAGAAACTAAAAGCAAGACGTTCCAATTTCACCCTACATTTACAATCCAGAAATCTCGTCCCCTAACTTGCGCTGAAGAACCGCCATGGCGCGAACCATCAGTAATGTGCGATCTACATCTCCCAGGAAATGTATAGGAAGGGAAATCTAACAGGAATGGTACTGCGGCAAATTGCTGAGGAAGTCCCTTCCTAAAAATATCTAGGAGCTCTACAGGTATATACCGATGGCTCCGTTCACTTTGGAACGTGCAGCGCTACCGCGTCCTTTGTTATACCAAAGGAGAACACGACATGGAGCGGCCGTTTTCAAGTGGTGGTCAGCTCCACCACGGCAGAGCTTAAGGCCATTGAGAAAGCACTTAACTACATTACCTCGCATACCCCACAAACCGGTCTGCTGGTCACCGATTCAAGAGCGGGCCTTCAACGCCTAGCTAATCCTGACTCCATGGACAAAACGACGGCCACCATACCACTTACATTAAAGCAGTTACACTATTCTGGATTCAACATTGCGTTTCAATGGGTGCCTTCACATGTGGGATTGTTTGGTAATTCCGAAGCCGATAAACTCGCAGGAGCAGCGCATGGTCTGCAGCGCACTATTCCCTGCCCAACAGATTTCAATGCGACGCGAAAGTCCATCAGAAGTTACATAACTGAACTTTCTCCGACCACATATTCCAAACATCAGCCATGCGTCACGAAGGGTCTTAAAAGAAATAAGAGCACTCTCCTCAAAAGAATACGCAGCAGAAGTGTATTTACAAATGCGTTTCTTTTTAAAATATCTGCAATAAAGAGCTCCCAGTGTCCGAACTGCAGCGATGAAGAAAACATTTGCCATATCCTCTTCAACCGCGAAGAATATAGCAATCCACGTCACCGGTTCGTCACTGAGCTCGCCAGTATCGGACTTCGTGATCCAGACGACGAGGACATTGAGGACATCATTTATCCAAGTGGTTCAGCCCGTCGCCGCCAAATAATACAACACCTGCTCAGTGGCGTCACGAGGGTCAGCGGCACCCGGGGCGGTAGCCCGCCGCGACACCCCCCCCCCCCCCCCCGCTCTCACGTGGCCCGCCGCGACTCCCCCCCCCCCGCTCTCACGTGGCCCGCCGCGACCTCCCCCCCCCCCCCCCCCCCCGTTCTCGTGGCCCGCCGCGACACCCCCCTGAGCGCTGCACCCGGAGCGGTCCGCCCCCCCACCCCCCCTTTGTGACGCCACTGCACCTGCTACTGAACTTCCTCGACGATTACGGTGTCGCAAACCGCCGGTGAAATAACTCGACATTAACTCTCAGCGCTTTCACATCTTTATTTATTTTTCTCTATTTTCCTTCCCCCTTTCCTTTATTCCCCTTTCTTTCCTTTCTCTCTACTTTCTTTCATGGGGAACCAGTTCAGCATTCCCGCTAGAACAACCTCCCCTACTTCTCTCACGTCACCTCTCTCTCTCACTCTCTCTCCAGATTAGTGACCCTGGGGCCCTGAGCTGGATATTTGGCGAGAATGTCGGCGAGATTTCTGGCGGCCGTGATTGGCCAGCGCAGAGCTTTACCTTGGCGCTGGCCAATCGTGGCCGTCAGAGATCTCGGCGACGTTTTCGCTAAGTGTCCAACTGAGAGCGCATGGTCTACGCTGGACTGTAAACACGGCCGTTCGGGCGCTTCTCGGCGCGGCGTAACGTGGTGCCGTGGCCGACGAGCGTTGGTCTGCGCCTGCGCGCGTTGCGTTTGTCGACGTTGACCTATATAGCCTTTCCTAGATGTCATCGTACGCTATCATATCCGTTCGGCGCTTGCTCCTCGTCCTTTTTCTGGTGGCCCTGCGCTCAATGGCTCCGTCGTGGAATCGACAGGCTTACTAGAATAAAGTATGCTATGGTTCTAGCAATACAGCGACGAAGTGTTCGAAAATGCGTTTTTGGAGCATCGGAACGTAAGGGAGAGTCCGTAAATCAAAAGGCAACACAGACAACGCGCAGAGAATGCGCGATGACGACGCAGCCAACCTCGCGCCGTCATTGTTTGAGGTCGAGGGGAAAACAAAAAAACGTGAGCTCGTTTGAGAGTAAAGAAACGGACAAGATGCTCAAGCAGCAGACGAATATTTTTTTTAAGGGCGAAGCTTCTTAGGGTCTAGCCTTGTCCATCCGTCCGGCGTCCGTGCTCACATCAATTGCCATCCCATCTGTCTGTCATGAATGAAACTTTGCATGTAGCCGCTCAACGTCTATACAGGAGAGGGCGCTGCGGTCAAATGCGTATCTAATCGCGTTAAACTTTGCATGCATTGGCTCAACGTTTATAGACGAGAGGGCGCTGCGGTCAAATGCTCAAATGCGTATATAACCACGTTCCATACCACACATTCTCTTTCTGACATGGACCGTTGACGTAAGCGGTGGAGATGGGTTCCCACGCTTCTAGCGGATCCAAGCTGATCCGTTAGAAGAACCACTGGCTCTGCATTTCACCGACCATAAGGCAGTAATAATGAAGCCGAAACGCAACCCGGAACTCAGCACTACCTATGAGCAATAAAAAAAAATCAGCACCATCAGCACTACCTATGAAGAATAAAATCAGTATCATCAGCACCACCAGAACTTCGCCCCAATCAACATCATTCACCATGTGGAGATGTGATTTTTTTTTTAGCTTGAGTTTGCAATTGAGTTAACCGAGTATATATATATATTAAGAAGTATTGCTGCTAATACGAGGAACATAAAGATATATAACATTTGTGTTGCTATATTTTGTGTACTAAAGACACAAAAAGTTAGAGCAGTTGAATGGTTCTTTTCTTTTCGTATATTTACGCGCGGCGGTTACAGAAAAACAAAACTTTTACGCGGTGTTGACGGTGTTTCCCCTAACTTAAGTTAGCGGTTAGCGGTGCGAATTTCTATAGTTTTTACGAACTCCTCGTAATGAGAACGTGAGGCACTCGTGCTACCTTAGGAGTGTCGTGAGCATTTTCTCGCGCTCGCGTCCTTCCACTCACTTCGGTCTGAATACCTCGAGGCCGTGCGTTGCCTCATCCTTTTCCGCTGAGTGGAAACAGCTATATTGATCTCGCGTCAAAAATCGGCCCCAAAACTTTTTCACGTTTCGTTTTGGCTCCTTCGATTCAGTTTATCGTACCCGTAGCGTCGAGTAATTTTCCTAAAAAAAAAAGAGCCAAAAAAAAAAAGAAACGGGATAAAAGAATATATCAATTTTAAACGTGAAGTTAAAATGAATCAGCGCTTCCTTCCGCACTGCCCTCCACCGGTGTAATTAGTCCTTAAGTGTGTCGACGTTATTTAAATATTTTGTGCTCCGTAAACCTCCCCCTCCCCCCTTTCCTTTCCTTTCTCGCGTTTTGAGCACCGGTTTGTTCGGTCGCGTTTTTATACCAGAATAATTTTATGCTGGAGCTTCTTTTTGTTCTTTTCTTCCAAGTTTATCCGGTTTTGTTGTGCGTATGTGTCGACTTATTTCTCTTTTCCCCACCGAACATCAGCCCCTCCCTTATCATTATGGCAAAGGCCTGACCGTTTGAACGAACGCTGCATCGAACGCACGCACGCACATTAGAAACCGCGAAGTGTGGTACGTCCACCCGCCTATAGTGCGCACACACACACACACATACGCATACACACGCATGCACGCGTTCCAGCGTCATAAGCGGGTAAGATCGTGCGATACTTTATCTACAAAACTTTTTAGCAACCTCTCTTCTTTTTTTTTTCTCCCTCGCCTTTCCTTCCACATCTAGAGGAATAAAAAACCGCCCAAAAAATGGTCGCGATATGCGTGCAGAGAGCGCGCCGTTAAGGAGAAATTACATTAATTAAAAAAAAATTATCGAAATAAAGTTTTCTCGAATGGTTCGCGGAAACACAAACTAAACAGTTTAGGAAAAAAAAATAAATAAAATGAGCTGGAACGTACAAATGAAACAGAGGCATAAAACAAGATTATTCCATTTTTCACATTCGAACGCTCTCCAAGAGCACTCTTCATGTTTCGGCCATTTATTTAGTTTGCTTCGATTTGTGTCTTTATTTTTGTTTTATTCTTTTCGTTGTGTCGGCCGTCGCTAATTATTAAATGTGTCGATCCTTTTTTTGGGGCTGAGTCTATCTCGAATATTTTTTGTCGATAATTTTTTATGCACCGTGTCTGCCTTTCGTTTGCCTGGCATCCATTGCTTGCTCCGGAGCTGCATTAACGAAACGATTTCGACTTATCGCAAAATCTAATTAAACGGGGCGCCCATTTATTATTGCCCGCTCTAGGCACGCTTCTCGGCAGTGCACGTTTTTAAGCACCATCTCATTTTTGTACAGTACACGATCCGCAGAAACCGCGAGATAATTTCGTGCGCTTTCTTTTGCTCTTGACTCGTTCTCTCTTTAGCGATGTTCGCCGTCTCTTGGTTTTCTGCTTGGCTTCTATTTGCAAAGGGAGATTTTTTTTCTATTTCTGCCGCTAGGCTGGCTTCTACGAAATGAATTTCGGGAAAAACGCGGAGAAGGGAATAACGAGACCACAGCGGCGTAAAAGTGGTGCTTTTTGAAATGATAGGAATGTCATTCCAATTGTTCCAATCTTTATTGGGTGTATTTCAAACCGCGATACCGGACACACGCACAAAAAAAAAAAAAACTGAAAAAAAAACACACGGCTTGACTTGCGCGGTTTAACGTGATGCTTCAGATTGAGGAAAACACTCTCTCACTGAAATACACTGACGTGAAATACGTTTTTTGCCGAAGTATAAGGGACATCAAAATCATTTTTTTTTATTATCCGAAACGATTGAAAACGATGTCGGGACATTACCCTCAAAATTCGAAACTTGGGAATGCAGTATTTGTGAAGTGAAAAAAAAAAAACAATTTCCAAATGTCGAATTTGAAGTTCCCGCGCGATCTGCGCCAGTGCAGTGACGTCAAATTTTGCGGTCTCCTGCGAGTCGACTTTCTTTCGCACTTCCGCTCCAAACCACCGCCACCCGAAGTGAGGAGGTGAGGAGCGGGAGAGAAGGGCGTCGGGGCCCGGTGGACCGGGAAAAACCGGTTTCTTCGTCCGGTTCCCCAACTCGCCGATCATCCTCTGCTCGAGCGCCGCCAACTTTTCTGAGGGAGGATACAAATCCAGGAGGCGACATCACACCGGACTTTGATTTTTGGTATTTCAAAAAAAGGGCCGTAGTGCGTTCGCAATTGCGTTAAAAAACATGTTTTACGATTGTCGTTATTAAATGTTATAAAAATGTCGCCTACAAAGCTTCTAAATTTCATGATTTTTGACGTCACCAATGAAAAGAAGCGAGGAGGTGAGGAGCGGGAGAGAAAAACGCCAAAAATAAAAACGCGCGCGCAAGCGTGGGGAAGTTTCTTTTTTTTTTCGCGATGTGTTTTTTTTTTGCGTGTCCATGACTACAACTTCCATCGTTTTAGACAATAAAAAATGCGACCTTTGGGGTGTCAGTGACCCTTTAAAAGAAAAATAAAGCGTGGTAGGTTAGGTTTCAGTGATTCTGCGCATAAGCTGGGCACTTCGCAAGGAGGAAGTGTGGTTATATGTTTTTCGAGTATTTATTAAACCCTGTAAAATATATTAATGTACAGTGCGTCATACGGTAAAATTAAAGTATTTCTTTCGCACTGCTCAAACAAAGTTACACGTTGGCCAAAGCTGAGGCTTCACCTATGTGGCAGAGTAAAGCAGTGAATGCAAGTCGTGTGCTATAAATATATAAACCATCGCGTGTTTTTTTTTTTTTTTTCGCAGGTTGTTTGGCACGACCGGTCTCTGCTCCGCATGCAACAAGACTATCCCTGCCTTTGAGATGGTGATGAGGGCACGCGGGAATGTGTACCACCTGGAGTGCTTCGCCTGCCAGCAGTGCAACCAGCGGTGAGTTCCCAACAGTCACCAGACACCACTTGAAGCCGCAGTCATAATCAACATCAAAATATGATTTTGGATATATTGGCTTCACCTAAAGTCACACAATCCACATGACCTCGTTTCTCATGAAAGGTGTAAATAAAGGTGGTGATACGTCTGCTCAATAACTCTAAAGCATCCGAGCATGGAAAGTGGTTAGCTACAATTATCATTCGATTTAAAGTTGCCACTGCTATTTTGGGCGTGGAGCCTGTGGGTCTGCCTTCTCCCGAATCGAAGGAGGGGTGGGGTGGCTAACGGCACTGTACTAACGGCATTTAAGGCATGGCCACATGCATCTATCGCTGATATAAAGCAAAGTCAGCACTGCAACAACGCTTCTGTAAGCACTGACTCAGCAATCAGTTAGCGTTGATATGTTTTTGTATGCTAGAAACGGCGGCGGTGTCACGTGCATTGGAGCGATGGTACAGCGCTGATACTGCTCAAAGTCTGCGCTTTCTCTATGGTGTTGAGTTAGTGCCGCGGTGTACGTGTGAACAGAACTTCAAAGTTTGTGCTGCGGTGTATGTGTGAACAGGCTGTTACGTGATGGAATGAATACTGACAGCCTCGAGGAAGACAGACACAAAGGCGCTCCTTCGATTCGGAAAACCTCCTTGTCTTCTTTCGCTTGCCGTGCAGCGAGTGCTCGCGCAACACGAGGTACACACAAAATACAACACAGGCCTTCAAAGTTAGTGCTACTGTGTACGTGTGAACAGACCTTCAGCATTAGTGCTGCGGTGTATGTATGAACAGGCCTTCAAAGTTACTGCTGCGGTGTATGTGCGAAACGGCCTTCAAAGTTAGTGCTGCGGTGTACGTGTGAACAGGCCTTCAAATTTAGTGCTGTGGTGTATGTGCGAACAGGCCCTCAAAGTTAGTGCTGTGTTTATGTGTGAACAGGTCTTCAAAGTTAGTGCGTTGGTGTATGTGTAAACAAGCGTTCAAAGTTAGCTCCGCGGCGAAGACACTAGCAAAGAAACTCTTCCCAAGCGTCTTCGCTAAGTAATGATATAAATATCGTGATAACAGTTTAAACTTGGGAATAGTTCTCAGGTCTCACCTGCTAACTCTTCCGAAGCAAGCTACTTAACTTTTAGGGGGCGCAGTAAATACGATAAACAGGAGAAACTTCGAATGCCGTTTCTTGTAATAATTGCAAATGTTTTTCTGTTCCACTCACAAGCAATCCCGAATACGCCATACCACACACCCACACTGGCAAAGTATCTAACCGGAACAAATATTATGGCTAAGCTGTTTTTCTTTCTTTTCTGACCTTCATTACTCACTTGATTTCTCTTTGCATGGTCATTGTAATCTGCATTTCTGTAGAATCGTGTTGCCACTCTATATTCGGAGTCATTTAAAAGTGTACATAAATTTTGATGTGCGAGTGTTGGAATGCTTAGCACCTACCCTGCCTCGCTTTCAAAATTGACGGGACACTGGTTTTTTTTTTTTTTGTTCTGAGGTTTTGACGATGACGCTACCATCATGTAAGAACTACCAAGCATTGTAATTTTTTTTTTAGGAGGGAGCCAAATATTTTTGTAGAAGAGTAAAAAACACCCTTTATCCGACTGAAAGGCAAGCATTTACTGCAGGTTCTGCGTGGGCGACCGCTTCTACCTGCATGAGAATCGCATCCTGTGCGAGTACGACTACGAGGAGCGAATGATCTTCGCTAACATGCCGTACTACGGAGGCGGAGGTGGCGCGCCACCCTCGACGGCGCAGGGGGTGGTGGGCCTCCATCACCACGTTGGCAACGTCGGGCCCCCCAAGCGCCTGCAGGGGCCGCCCCCCGCACAGGGCCCGTCCGTGCCACCCCCCGGTGGCCTGACCATGGCCAACGGACACCTCGCCGGCGACGCCGACCACCCGCATCACTCGGGGGGCGTCGCGATGCAAGGTGGACACCCGCAGGGCCACCCGTACGTCACCCCGGGCGGGGAGCCCCTGCTCGAAGCCAAGTGAATCCCGTGTTGGTTTCTCGGGGGGCCCGTCTTCCGGTCTTCGACGAAGCCTCGTCACCGGCGTCGGAAGTTGTCGAAGCGTGCTATACGTGTGCGCGAAAGGCGTCGGACGTCATCGCGTGACCGCTCGTGCGACGTGCTGACTAAAAGTGCCAAACCAACGCCACTTAGAAGACAAGACCCGCGCATGACGTTGTTGTTAGTGGATTTTTGACCCGCCCCAAGTGGCAAACGCGCTGAAGATGGACGAGAGTACGCCGCGAAGCGGCAGACCCGTGCGTCTCGCATCGCCGCGGGTTTACGTCGCGCTCGTCCTGAAATGCTGTAAGACGCGCTGACGGTGACGCTGACCATAGCCTCCTGTATACTAACAAAGTCTGGCAGGTCGCCATGGGAAGCGGCCGCCAAAATGGAAAAGGTGGAGCGGCAGACAACGGTTGAGAGGAGAGCCACGTGACTGGCGCCCCGCTGCGGCGAGACGCCAAAACACACTTCTCCCGAGCGAACAAGTGTGTTTCGGGTTCTCGCCGCTGCAAAAGCAGTGCGTTGACGTCCAGGTTCCCCGAGAAATGGCTCTTTGATGCTCTGTGCTACCAGATTCTCGCGCTCCAAATCTGCGACCGGCACTCTATGGCTCCGTCGTACTGCCAGGCTTTGTGAGGAGGCTATGCGCAGACGCGAGCTGGGCGTCCCTGCGTGAATCCACTAGTGATGGCATAGGAAAGGAAGGGGAAGTGGTAGGGGGCTTGTTTCTTAGGTGGTATTGGCCAAACACGAGCGATGAAAACGGGCGTCGAGCGGCGGCGGTTGCCATAACAACCGTCGCTGACATTTCGACATGCCGTCAAGCCGCGCTGATCCCCATTGTCACAGCGTCAGCGACAACTGCTATGGTAACTGTGTCACGCGAAACCCGTTTTTTTTTGTTGCTCATTTGTGTCACGCTTAACGCGTCATCCGACGGTGTTATAATCACTGGTAAGGTTAGAACGGCAAGGGAGAGGGAGTGCCAGTTGTTGTCATACTATTCCAGCGTGAGCTTTCTATCTTCGAAAACACTTGGGCGTCTCGGGTGAGTCGAGCACGCACGCGCGGAGCAAGGCACGTCGAAAGTCGACGGGCTGATGCTGGAGGTATAAGACATCAGAGGGGCACGTGCCACCGTTTCAGTCAGTCACTAGTTTATCCGATAAGATTGCTTATTGTCGGCTAAAGATAGGAGCACAGTGCAGGTTCGTGTGTTGCCGCTTTGGAGAGAGTACGGAGCACGCTGCAACGTGCGATCCTGCGAGACACTGATTCCGACGTAATATATTTGAGGACAAATTTCTGTGGAAAACCAGTTAAAGACACGTGTGCGCGTGTTTGAGCCCCAATAAAAATGTGCCCACGCAATCCTCCTTTTGTTTTGGCAACGCTTTGGGAAGTTGTCGCTGAGAGTAGCATCTTTTTGACGTCCAGTGCCTGAAAGCTCTGTCTGAATACTGCGTTATACAACGCGTTCGACGCTTCAGGTACACACGTGTATCACCATAAGTAACTTGGGGCAGTTAATATAATTGTTTTATTAAACGACCGCAAATATTAGGCGGAGGAAGTGGAACCAGTGTCAGAGGATACGAATCTGGTCAGTAAGTATTTTTCCATTTGTTGTCTCCCAATATATAGTTAAATTTGCTAATAAAATCAAAAAGCCACTGTGTGAAGTACGCGTGATGCCGTGGAACGTTTTAAAAGCACTGTGTGAATTCAGGATATATCACTTTAATCTTCTCTTTTTGTTCCCGTTGATTTTTTCATTATTTTGTATATTATTTAGTTATTTAAACATCTTGGTTGCCAATGAAAAACACCGAAAATTTAAACCAGACATGTCTTTTTTGTTGTTGCTGTTGTTGTTTTGAATTGAAAGCCAAACACGTAAAAAAGTGGAGTATGCATTTAGTTTTGCGCTCACAATTCTAACGACCTCTGATGGAGGAAAAATGCAATTTCTGTGTTCAAATATACTCTTTACCAGTTGAACACCGTGCTATATTTTCTGGTCAAATCTTCGGATAATTTTTACGGCATTCATACGGGCGACCACGAAAAGACTAGTCAAATTATTTTTTTTTAATAACAAAACAACAGAAAGGCGGGGTGACGAGGCTTTGTTGTTGTTGGAGTTGAAGGGCGGACGCATACCAAAGTCAGGTGGCCGCAAAACAAAACAAACAAAAAAAAAAAAAGTTAAAGCGGATATCTAAAGCCTGTGAGATACTTTCCGTACGTTGTCACCGAAAACAGTGGACTGTCTTACGCCGATAGTGACCGTATTACAGCATTTTGTTATAGATTGCGCCGGAGAAAAATTTGTGTACATACTCAACACTCCCGGAGCAAACCTTCTAGTGCGCGCTGAACTGTTGCGACGAGGTGTTAGTCGTCGAGGGAAGATTTTCGCAGACACAGGTGTTTGTTATAGTCGCAAAGAGAATTTGTTTGGTGGCACCCATGGGCTTACAGTCCGGGACGATTACGACGCGAACACTCGTTCTTAAGTGGTTCAGTTCAGAGACTGTTAGAATTACAAACTCGTGACTCCCCCCATTTTTTCTTTCTTTCTTTTTGATTGGGACGTTTTTTATTTCTCGAAATTAAGGTGGTAAACTAAACTGAAAGGTTAAAAATATGCAGTAAACCACACACTCTTCATTTCCCGCGTGGGGAGCTGGATTTCCCGACTGTACCATTAGAAATGAGCGCTCGGAAAGGCACGGTACAATTATGCCTCTTTTGAGACTGTTTGAAATAAAGACATTTCTCGCACCCATGTTTCATTGTGATTTATCTAGTTTTTGTTCCTTCATATGTGATGAGTAGAGACGCTTTTTTGGCTAAAGTTAGTCTTTGCTTCAGAATAAACCCAGGGGTAGCCTACATAAACTCAGAAATGTTGTTTCGTGTCGTGAGTGTCCCAGTCGATACCAGTTCGTTTCCGCGCTGTGTCTTAACGTGTGCATCATCTTAGTTTTTGGTTTTACATTCCTCGACTTTTTGTATGATCTAGTGCAACTAACGCGCTTTAGTATCTGAATCTGCTCATCTTATACCTTTATAGCTTGGCCACGTACAGACGCTCAGTACACAAAACTGATACGTGCTGCCACACTAGTGTGTGTTATATATTGCTTTTCGCATGTAGTCTTACGACATTCGATTCGACGCAATTTAATACCAAAATAGAGTGAAAGGGCTTACTCTTTTTTATCATCTTAAAATGGTCGAAAGCAATTCTTAAAAATTAATCTGGAAAAAGTACGATGCTTACACTAAGCATATATTCCAAGATCAATAAGTACACATTTGACTGTTAAAATGGATATAAGAATCACTTTGGCAGTCGTCATTTTCGGTGGCCGAGTGGGCTTGCGCACACCAGCTCGGAGCACGTGGAGCCAAAGGTCGCGCTGCAGGACCCAGGGATCCTGGGTTCAATCTCCGCCCCTGCCAGTTTCGATCTGGATGAGCATCATACCGGCGTGCGGTCGTGTATCACTACTGCGTGATGCACGTTACAGACCCCAGGCTAGCGGTTGTACCGCACTGGCTAAGTGGTTCATCTAGAGCTGGGAGACTCGTCCCCCGTTGAGGCAGACCAAGTTCTAGGCTGTACAAAGATACACACAACATCCCAGGCTTACGGTTGGGTCATATAGACTCACAACCAGAGATCAACCGGCTGTATCGATGAAAAAGAAAGACAAACTATATTTTAGTTTAACTTTAAGCCGGATCCGTAGCCAGACAATCAGGGGTTCTCTCTGCGCAGCCACTGAATTTTGTCTCACTCAATTTACCCAGGAACAGCCGCGCCTTCTTTTCGCCGAATCCCTGATTGTTTTCTTAAGCGTCCATTAATAACGAAGCCTTGTTTATACAAAGGCCGGGGAATTTCTTCGCGGATTTGCTTTAATGCCGCGCATATTTACAGAGTACATATTCACCGACAAAGCTCGTTCATATAATCTCCGCTTCCTCCTTCTCCCCTCGAATTCCTTTATTTAATATTCTATTACCGCCACTGTATAAACTCGCCCATCGTCCGACGTAATATTTTTACTAATTTACTTGCTTACTTGCTTTTTATTATTTTTTTTTATGAATTGACAAGCTTTAAGAATCGGAACGCTCTTCGCAAAGCTGCTCGTTCAATCCTTGCTCTTAGACCGAGCTTTTTTTTTTCTGGTTGTTAAATTTTTTAAAGTCGAACTCTCGGTTTGAAATCGAGTCGGGAGTAACAATTAAAAGACGTTTCTGAAGCAAATAGGATTTTAGAAAAAAAAAGTAAAACTCACACCATTAATAACTTTATACTGCCGCGCCGCCAGAGAATCTGACAATCGCGTCGCAGTCGTTGACGCATCGCCGCGTATTTGGTCCGATTTATTATTCCAATCGCATTACAAAAGAGCGGCAACGAACAAAGCGCCGCCTAGCGTACGTTCCTGCAACTTGGCAAATGAAAAAAAAAAAAAAAAAGAAAGACAGCGAGCCAGAGTCAACAAGCAGCAGCGCCGATCGCTCCAAACAAACTCATGAGACAGAAAAAAAAACGCAACAAAATCAACAGCTAAGCACCCATCTTTTATTTGTTCTGACTGGCGCGTATAAAACTCGCTTGAGAAAGACACACCCTTCCTCTTTATTTGTTTTATGCATGTAACGTTCTAGCCTTCGAGCACGCTCGTGTTTTCGGTTTTTGTTTCTTGTTAATTTGGTTTTTGCTGTTGATTTCAAATGTTGGGTGGCGCCTCATTTTCGAATTCGTTTGTGGACTTTGTTGCCTCGCTGAAATTTTGTCGGTTTTCTTTGCACGGAAATTAACCTGACTGTGGGTGGGTGGGGGGGGGGGGGGGCTGTTTGTTTCTATACTCATTCGCATTAGGGGTAGTACGACATTTAAATTAACGTCTGGAGCGTTGAAAAATGAATGAGCTGAGACGCGCGAGTTTTCTAGGAACGGCGGAGAGCTCGACACGGCATAGCGATGCGTGCGCCCAAAGTGCGGCTCATCCGCGAAACAAAAGAAACAAATATAGAGCCGGGTAAATATTACTAACGTTTGTTAATTTTTTTTCTATATATTTCAAACTAGAAGAGTTAGAAAACCTTTTTCTCTCATTCGGCGCACGCTACGCACAGGAGCTCGCTAATGCAATTCATCTTGAAGTATGAAGAACACGACTTCGCAAGGACACGTCATGAATGTGTTAGTTGCCGGAAGCAGAAAATATTGGGCAGGCAGATGTGACAATATGCCATCTTTTATTTATTTTCTAGACCCCTTTAAAAGGACTTTTTGTAAATTGCAAGATTCTAGACAAGCAAACTACCTATCTCTTAGAAATTGTTTTACAGAATGTACGACACGCAGTTAGATGTCTGCGCTCCGTGTGTCGTACTTCTTTCTGCCTCTGTCCTCGTAATTTACGCAGTTTATTTATTTCCCTAGACACGAACCAATTAGCCCGCCAAAAGGTGTTACTCGAAGCTTTGCACACTCAGCAATGATCCCAAAACTTTTGCTTTTCTTTTAGTTATTTTGTTTAACGGGATATTATTGCTCCTTAGATATTTCGATATGCGGAGCACCCGGAGATACTAGAGGCAAAAAAAAAGAACATCACAGTGCATTTATTTATATGAGCACTGCTTAACTTGGACGTATGCGCTTGTCAACAATCAATCCGATGCCCAATATTTGAATTCGCGTTCGTGGTCAATGAGTGCCGTGACGGCCATTATCATCACTTGAGAATGACAAGTTCCAAGGTGTGCTTAAAAAGCAGGGTGGAAGCTCAGACTCATCGCCTCCGGTGCTCAAGCACGTCACGACCACGTGATCTCTCATTTCGCTTTTGAGTTGAAGATTAAAGCTAAGGAAGAAGAAGTTAAAAAATCATTTCATGGTCTCGTTAAAAAGGAACTCACACCATAGCTTTCTCGATACTGACAAAGTCTGTCAGATCGCCACGAGACGCGGCCGCCGAAAGTGAAAAGGTAGTGCGGCAGAAAACAACTGAAAGGAGAGGCATGTAACGGGCGCCCTGCTGCGGCGAGACGCCGAAACACACTTGTCCCGAGCGATGGAATGCCCCCTCGTGCTCCTTGCGTTCTTCGGGCTATCGCTTCTTTTCTCGTCGGGTTTGAAAACCGTGTTTCGGTTCCTCATCGCTGCAGAAGTTGTACGTTGAATACCGGAAATGCACTCTGCTACCAGATCCTCGCGCTCCAAATCTACGACCGGGCACTCTATGGCTCCGTCGTCGAACTGCCAGGCTTTGTGAGTATAGAGGAGGCTATGCTCACACTCAACAAACATACAGTAATATTTCATGCACAAACATCACATCCAAGATTTGGTGTCTGATAAAAAGACGCATTTATGATCAGTTTTGCAAACTCAACAATAAAAAAATGCAAAATTTAGAAGAGGCGCGAATGACAATTCAATGCAATTCATTGACCCATTAGACAATAAACAATATAAATAAATAAAATAATCAAGAGAAACCCATTTTTTTACAGATTATTAGCGCCGAAATGTTTCGGTGGCGCCCTTTTATGGCTTCCGTTCGTGACATCACGACCATAATTTGCCCAACCTTATTTGATCACCTCAGTTGTGGAGCTCCTGCGAAAGAGGGTACCCCCCCCCCCCCCCCCTCACTTACTTCAGTTCGCCTCCCGTCGTTTGAAGCGCCATCTAGGGTATGCGTGTCAAAACACTTCTATTATTTAATAAAGCTTATCAGAGAGGGAACTGACCCTGTCCAGCGGTTCATTGGAAAGGGAAAAGCCGCATCATCATCAGCATGCTCTTGGAGATCCCATTTAAGAGAGAGAGCAACTCAAACCATGGGGAGTGTGTACAATGAAATGGCGGACACCTCGGACGCAAGTTGATTGCTCATGCGTATGCGTTAGGTGGCGTGCAGAAAGGAAGAAAGTCCGGCAGTGATGCTAAGCAAAATCTGGGACGCTTGCAAACGATCGACGCGTATATGATATGATTTGACATATTTATTTTAGCTCAGGAGAGCCGCGGCGCCGCAGAAAGGCAAATCGACCATATTTGAAGGCTTGCAGTGCCCGGCGCTTCTCATGAGGATGAAATAGAATTGTACGAATGGATTGCACGGATAATGACGATAATGATGGCATGGTGAAGAGCGTCAGGCCTAGCAGCAGCCTTCGCGACGGTGGTCTTCGCTGGCCGCCATAGGTTGCTGAGTTGTTGCAGGCCAGTCTTGTTCCTGTCACGAGCGATCCGTTGTGTCTTCATGGTTTTCGAAATTTCGTTAAAGGAGTCAGATGGCGACAATCCCGACAATATTGCTTCACAGGTCTTCGCCGCACGGCATTACGCAGGCTCTATACAACTATAGACACTGCAACCAGTGGCGCCAAGAGGGTCAGCGGCACCCGGGGCGGTAGCCCGCCGCGACTCCCCCCCCCCCCCCCCCCCCCCCCCCCTCCCGCACTCTCGTGTGACCCACCGCGACTCGAACCCCCCCGCTTTCGCGTGGCCCGCCGCGACTACCCCCCCCCCCCTCCCCCCCCCCCCCCTCGCTCTCGTGGCCCGCCGCGACACCCCCCTGAGCCCTGCACCCGGGGCGATCCGCCCCACCGCCCCCCCCCCCCCCCCCCCCCCCCTTTGTGACGCCAGTGACTAGGGGTGTGCAAATATTCGCCATTTTCGAATAACGAATCGAATATTGTCCTATTCGATTCGTTAATCGAATCGAATAATAATTTTCAAAAGTTTTCCATTTTTCGAATAATTTCCGAATAGTGGTTACGGTGTCGCGCCGCAAGATTCCCTGCACAGGCGTCCCACAACGCGCCGGCGCCCGGCACGCCTGCCATCTCTAGGTGCCCGCAAGATGGCAATACGTGCCCTCTTCTCCTAGAGTTCCTGTATAGGCTCCCTACGGGAGCCAGAGTTGCGCGTTCATGCATGGCATGTGGATTCAGCACCTCACGTGACAGAATTCGGCGAATAGCAGCGCCGCGCGTTCGCGCGCTCATAAGCCGGGGAACGTACGCCGGGGCGCGTGCAACGTCTACTTTGCTGCACGACACTTGATACGGCTCCTCACGTGATCGGATCTCGGCGAATAGCGGGGAGGGCGGCACGCGGCACGTGGAATCAAACGCGCAACTCTGGCTCCCGTAGGGAGCCTATACAGGAACTCTATCTTCTCCTAGACAATGACTATCATCATCGGCAGCTACAGTTTCTCTGTATAATCACGTTACAGTGTTCTAGAGGGTGTAGTGGCACGAGCAGCGCCCGCTTACAATGGGCCGCGTGAAGACGGTCAACGTAGATGCCACGAGTGGCGCTGGAGTTCTGTGCCCTAGGAGAATTTCTGGAAGATGGCAGATGTGCGATGAGCGAAGAAGACGACGAGGCTGACGGGGGCACGTTCCTGTAGCAATATATATACTCTGCTTCGCCTTGTGTCGTACCTCAGGAAAGGCTACAAGCGCGAGCTCCTTGCTCTGGACATCTCGGCGGCACAAGGATCTCGTGCACCAAGGGCAGCTGCCAACGCTACGTGCTCGCGCTTATAGCCTTCGCTGCGGTTCAACGTAAGGTGAAATGGAGTATAGGAAGGACGAGACGGACCATGTCCGCTGGGCTCTATTAGCGGCGAGAAGTTGTGGTGGCGCCCTCCTGTGGTTCCCCTTTGTGACGTCATTACCTTGCAAACAACAAGTTCGATGGTGTTTGTTATTAGCATGGTGGAAGCTTGAAATCATTGCGCTCTCAAAGAAACACTGCCAACACCGTCAAAATTAAAGTTCTTTCATTCCTCTTATTTCCGTCGATGAAAATCCCCTTTACGACGTCATAGTCAGCGTTCGGCCAATCGTGGAAGGCCGACCACAGCGACGCTTTCGGTCGCGCACGGGGCTAATACTTCGTTTCAGCTTCGGTCCAGACGCAGCCAAAGCTACAAGCGCGAGCTCCGGGCTTTCAGCATCCCTGCCAAGCACGCACGCTCGTGCAGTGCAAGCACTGTTCTGGACCACATGCTCGCGCTTGTAGCATCGGCTGCGTCTGGACCGAAGCTGAAACGAAGTAGACATGAAGCGCGTGTGTCGCCGGCGCTTCGTTCTTCTTTGTTCCATGCCTCTTGCCACAGTTCCTAGGGCTCAGAACAGAAGCGCTACGGTGTCGTCTACGCGCGAAATCTTCACGCGGTGGCCGCCGCTCTTGCCACTACAACTCTCTAGAACACTGTAATCACGTTGCTGTTGCCTCCATTATACTTCGTCTCACCTTTGCTTGGACTATTGTTAGCCGCGCATGCTAAAAGCGCGAGCTATAGTTGCTTCGGATGAAGCCTCGGCGGTTGCACGGGCGCTCGTGCAGCGAGTGCTCCAGTCAAGGCAGTCAAGGCTGGCCGCTCGCGCTTGCACAGCCTTCGCAATTAGTCCATGCTAAGGTGAGACGAAGTATAGGAATCACTGTATTGAGTATAACCCGCATGTAAGCGATTTGCCGCGCGAGACGAGACAGGTGACGTCGACCCGCTTCGTTGTCGCTCGGTCAGTCGCGCGATGAGGCAAGCCGCATGAAAGTGGCGCGAGTAAGCGACCAAGGCGATGAGGACGTTTTCTAGAAATCCTTACAACGAGCGACGCGACGAGCGATAGTGAGAAATCTCCGTCGCTCGCATCTGACTGTCGTCGCTGTCGCTTGTCTCGTCGCTCGCTAAATCCCTTACATGCGGTTCTGCCTTTAGGGACCGCTTTCGCACGAGACTGTTCGTGCACGCTTTTGGAAAGCGTGTCGTGGAGACGTTTCAGAACTGGTTGCAACGGTACCGCCACTCTGTATGAACGAAGTAGAAATGGTAGAATCGGGAAGTTGTTCGAAGAAAAAGTGCAGTAGAGTGTAGAAGTTTTTCGGCCACTCCCAAGCAACCAATTGAAGAAGCCACAACAGCTGCTTGTGTCGAGTCTTTCCCAACACTTTCCATGGTTGTTCCACTCTTTGAGTGTATGAAGATGTTGCTTTTTGATGGTCGCAAGTGCAACAAAACAAACGCGTTTTCCCAGAGTCTTTTCAGATCAGTGAAAACAAGGTTTCTGGACGTAAGCACACAGGCACATCACGCCCTTGCTCCCTGCCTTGATCCTCGATTCAAGGATATCTGCTACAACAAGGAATAAAAAGAGACCGTAGAGTTCCTACTAAGTACATTGCTTCAGGATGTACCCGGCTCAAGCGAACTGTGATTTTATGTTCAGCATCCGCGTGAACCGTGATATTATGTTTAGTATCCTAATAGTTTAGTAGCTTTTGTCTGTATTTAATTTAAAAGGAAACTTATATAAAACCAAAAATACAGACAAACTATGGCTCGCAAGCATTAGCCTACAAAATACCAGAAATCTTAAATGGACACCCCTGTGTGGTTGAGTTATTAAAACCTCCTACTACCTTACCTAGATTTAAGAAGACTATCAAACACTACCTTTTGGATGCCTCTGAATAGTTTTGTATGTGTGTATGAATGCATGTATGTATGAATGATATGTATTTTGTATCCTGTATTTGTATTTGTAGTTTTGTGAGAAGTGTCTAGCTATTACATTATCCGTTATATTTCTGTATATTCAAGTTGAAACTTTATTGTAACACATGTTTCCCTGTTTAATGTGCATATGTTAATCACATGTTTCTATGCTTGCAACCGGTTGGTCTGTTTGTGTTATTACCATTTCCTTTTTTTTTTTTTCTGCTGTGCGATGTGTAAGGGTGGGGGGGCCTCGTCAGGTAAAGTCTGTTTACCTTTTGCCCACTCACCCGTGACTCAAGAAGTCCAAATAAAGGTTATTATATTATAATTATATATCGTTGAACTCCAGTCATTATCGTCTAGTCTCGTTTTTACAATAATTTTCAGAAACATTTTGGAACAATAAAAATAATTTTATAATGTATTTGCTCTTCTTTAGTAGCTGTCTACTTACTATTCGAAAACTATTCGAAAAATATTCGATACGTATTCGCATTCGATTCGATGCCACAATTATTTGATTCGTATTCGATTCGGTTTCAAAAATCACTATTCGCACACCCCTACCACTGACTGCAACGGCTGCCTCCAAAGCATTGGCGCTTCGAACGACGGGAAGCGATCGGCGGTGAGCAAAAGGGTGTACTGCTTCTGCAAACAGCGTCTTCCAGCAGTTCCGTAACTGAGCTAATATAATAACGTTGGACTTGCCTCGCTGTAACGTTACGAGTTGTAATCTTGGCTAGTTTTTATCAGATGCAAACTAATTTCAATTGGGTGTGTAAAAAGCACAGCGCAAGCTTGGACTCATCTCATTCTTAAAATAACACCATGAAAGTTGACATTCTGACATTGTTCTTATTTTCGTGGATGAAAAAAGAGTTATTCAAAATGAAGACATCATAACGGGCGTTTGGGAGACCTTTGAACGCCGACCAAAACGACGCATTTGGTCGCCCATGTCACCAATAGCCCCTCCTGTTTTTGTGTTGTTTTTTTTTTTCTACAGAAGTTTACCTCTGTGTCACGTTCTACTTTTTGTTCTAACCGCAGTTTCGGCTGTTACACAAAATGATTAACTATCACCAGCCCGCCTGCACTCTCCCTGTCCTTTTGTTAGACCATATCTGTCCAATAAAGATGTCCCCTGATTCATCGCCATATGGTGTGAGCAATACACATTCAAGTCACCTATTACTGCCGATTTTAGGTGTGTTGCCATACCACCCCGACGTTATCCGCATGAAGATAATAATGTCTGGAGAAGAGGAACAAGGGGTACAAAGGACGAACACAAATATCCAAACACATCTAGCTGGCTGGTGCGTTACCGAAAAGTTCCGCCTGGTCCTGGTATCAAACCGGGGACCTCTCCGTTTCCAGTGGAGCGCTCTACCGACTGAGCTAAAATGGCAAAGCAAATTGTTGTGTGTATGTTAATACAGCCAGAAGTTAGTCTGCCTCAGTGGGCGTCTTGTGTCTCAGCTGTAGATGAGCAATTTAGCCAGTGCGGTACAACCGCTAACCTGGGGTCTTTAACGTGCACCACGCAGTAGTGATACACGACCGCACGCCGGTACGATGCTCATCCAGATCGAAACGGGCAGGGGCGGGGATGGAACCCAGGATCCCTGGGTTCTGCAGCGCGAGCCTTCGCTCCACGTGCTCCGAGCTGGTGTGCGCTAGACCACTCGGATGGAATTAAACCTCCGTAGAGCCACGGACGGACTGGAAGCACACGCTCTCTTTCTCTTTTTACGGCTTCTGCAATTGGGGCAATCGCCACCTCCCGCCGCAATTCGCGGGGGGCGCTGTCACCTCACCCCTGGTAGAGTGCCTTCATACACACGCGCGCTTTTGCTTGAGTGGTGACATCTCAGCCATTTTTCGGCCCAATCGTTTTTTTATGCATTTTGAAGTGCGCGCAATCAATTGGCGCAATCCGGTGTCACTGAGCTCGAGCGCGTAGCTTTGGCTAATACAGAGACGCCATTTTAGCGCCCAAGTCATGCACCGAGTGCGCGAGAGCGTCACGCGCTAACAGATTCAGGGCAACAATGGATGTCTTCACCCTGAGACAGACAGACATGTAGGCACCCTAACCCCTGGACCCCTGGTAAAGCCCCTCTATCCTGTGAAAAGTGGCGCCATTCATTGTTGTAGAAATGCACGAGGCACGTACCGCGCGCCACTCCTATGAAATTCATGGCGTCTGAAATCCAGCTCAGTGCTGCGCTGTGCCGCCATGATCTTCCCAAGGGCTGCACGTTGCACGTGCCTCGTGCATCGACGCACCTTGCACTACTTTTGAAACATGAAGGTGCTTTAACCCCTGGGCTACCCTTTGCCGTTTGCACAGAGCGCGTCTGACAGTGTATCTCAGCGCTGTCGCAACTTGCGGCCGAGATTTTTATTGCCTTTGACACCTGATCCTTACGTTTAGACCTTCAGCCACTATCTAATGTGCTTCTGATGAGCCCAAAACGGTGAATATACGACGCACATCTCCGAGAGTTTCGGGAGTAAAAAGTAGTAAGTAGAGACAGCGAATGCAATTGCGGAAAAATTATACCCGTCTTTACCTCCAGGACTTCTGTTGCAACACAAGAACAGGAGGAGACGGACCCCTTCTACGTGGAGGAACTTTAAATGATAAATAATTCGTACACTCTCGTGAAATGTAAGCAGGCCCAATCTATCTATTGCCGTGGTCTGCATCATCATTTCATAGGCCGCACATGAAGTCGGTCAGATGCTCTAGACGAGGGTGTAGTAGTCTGTACAATTTTTGCACAGTGCATATTACAGCCTAAAGTGCTTCCTTGAGGGCTTGTACACATATACAGCTGATTTTTCGTTTCTGTCCGTGACCGTCTTTGCATGGTTAATCAGAGGTGTTCTGAGGAACTTGTTGCAAAATAAACCAGCCAAGCGCTTTGAGTGACTGTTGTCAATGCCCTCTGGGCAACTTATGATTGACGCGTCTTCAAGACAGGATGCAATGAATAGTTGCAGAACTTCGTGCATATTTGTACGCGGAAGATGCTTAACAGCCTTTAAAAAAAAAAAAAAAGCAACAATGTTGTCCAGAAGTGCGAGAAACCTAGGATTTGGATAATGAAGTCCGCTTTTATCCTGGCCTTGCAATAAGACGAACAGAGGATCACCTCTGTTACTCGTAGTCAACAGCATAACACAGGCGTCGCACCCATACTCACTAATGAGTTTCACCAGATAGCCACCGACGTACACCAGACCAGAGTATGTCACGAATGGAGATGGAGCGCAAGGCTCTTTCAGTTTTTTCAGGTCAGTACAGAGGTCCCGTCCATGTCACAGGGGAACGCAGTTTGCTGACGACACTGCCTGTCGGTAGAGTGACTTAAATCGGAGCGAAGTTCAACAAACCGTTGCCAAAACAACAACCTACGAAGCACGAACACCAGCGCAAAGCAGCTCGAAGGCGAGTGGGGTTAAAGTGATACTGAACCAAAGAATTCAGTGTTCATAATAAGTGGCGCACGTTCTTTCCACGAGCCAGCAGCCGCCGGTGTGCACGAGCACACACAACGAAAATGACGTCAAAGACCTCCATTCGTGCATAAGATGATAGTAAAATGCATAGGCTTCAAGCCAAATAGAATAAATAAGGCTTTTCATCTCTACAAATGAAAGCTACGTGCTTGTTAGAGTAATTAATCACTTACCTTTTACACCAGACACCACTGTGTAGATGAAAAAGTTGTCTTTATTCTACTTTGGCCCGAAGCCCATACATTTCACTGTCGTTTTAACCGCGAATGGAGGTCTTTGACGTCATTTTTGTTGCGTGTGCTCGCCCACACCGGCGGCTGCTGGCTCGAGGAAAGAACGTGCGCCACTTATTATGGACACTGAATTCCTTGGTTCAGTATCCCTTTAAAGGGGTCATGAAACGATTTTCCTACTTCTTCCTCCTTAGCTTTAATCCTCAACTCAAATGCGAATTGTGAAATCACGTGGTCGTGACATTCCTTCGGCACCGGTGCGATGACTCCTAGGTTCCACCGTGCTTTTTATGCACACCATAGAACTTGTCATTCCCCAGTGACAATAAGTTCCGTCAGGGCACTCATTGGCCACGAACGCGAATCCAAATATTCGTCGACGGATTGATTGTTGACGAGCGCATACGTCCGAGTGACGCAGTTCTCGTGTCCAATGCGTGAGCTGGGCTCTGCTGACGTCAGTTTGGCGCCGGTGACGCGCTTTTGGAACCGCGGATTTATCATAGTGAAAAGGCGGAGAGCTTTCGAAGGCAAGAAGGTACAAAATAGTCCGCTATATTTTCAAATGTTCGTACCGAAAAGCTGGCTTTTGACTTTCTAGCCTCTTTCTTTTAGCCAACTAAACGATATGCGATTAGTAAAGTCCCAATTTAAAATCATTCATCCCAACCCGAAATTCGTTTCATGGCCCCTTTAAGTGGGGTGAGGTGGTTGCGCCTCAGGCAACAAGCAAGTGAACTACATACGGAGGAAAAATGTCATTGACTCCCGGGCGATTGCAAAGGCCGTAAGAAGAGAAAGAGAGCGCGCGCTTCCAGTCCGGCCGTGGTAGAGCAAACGGGTTTTATCATCTACCATCAGTGTTGTATCGGTGATACAATAAGCGCGCACCGCCGAGCGCGTGCGCCTCGGGACCCTGCAAAAAAATTAGATAAATAATAATAAAAATAAAAACGGTTTCTACTACAAATTTTAATACCCTTAAAATTAGAGTGAAAACCGCTAACCTGGCAACAATGTTTGTGATACACATTCACTGGACTACTTCATGAACATGAGGGCAGGAGACTTCACCCTAGCAGCATACTTCCCCGGCTCATACTTGGGCCAGTTAGGCGTATGCTTGTGCCAGGTTTGAGCCAAGTTGGCTCTTGCTCGCGAGAGTCTGGCCCAAGCCTGCATGTGCCAAGGAAGTGTGCTGCTTGGGCAGCTTTGTTATAGTAAGTCTGAAAAACATCATTTCAAAGGCAGATGCTGTATTGATGCACCCTTAAGCATACTTGATATTGCACATCCAGAACGCTGCCATCAGAGCTGCTAGGCCTTTGGTGATGTTAATCGCTCTAAATAGTTTCGTTGACGCTGCATGGACAAGCAGGTGTTCGGAAAGTTCTAGTTCATCTCCATGGCACCAACACAAGGCAGGCCACATGGAGTACGTTTTCACTCTGTAGTACGAGTAGACATAAATAACAAGAACAGGCACAGGAACGTCAGAAATACAATGCAGTTTTGACATTTGTGTAACTACAATTAGACCTTTTTTTCAAAATATGGCATAAAAAAATAAAACATAATTCGTAAGCTCCTGCCTCAGTAGATTTCAACTCAATATGCATGAGTGGTTTGGAATTTCAACTGCGAGAGAGAGAGAGAGAACAAACATCTTTATTGCATCCAGTCCGATGCTTGCTTTGGTCACCACTCCTCGTCCAGGGTGCTTTTCACGTGCTGGACCAGGAGGGGCCAACGGGTAGGCTCATACTCAGGAGGGGGGTTAATCCAACCCTCCCAGCTCTGGGGGCGATGTGCAGGTGGCAACCTGCTTATGATGGCGTTTCTGGCTGGTATGACGCCTGTGCAAGCCCATAATTGGTGCTCATTGTTCGGGTAGCCTCCACAACTTCTGCATCTGGGCGTACCTGGCGCTCCTGAGATATGGTGCTTGTGGTGTAGCGTAAGGAGCGTGCCGGTTTGTGCTCTACGTATGATGGTGGCATCCTCTCTGTTGAGCATACGCGATGGAGATCTTAGTGATGTGTTATTATGCCTGAGTTCTTTAAGTGCACGGGTGCGCTCCTTGTGTAGGATCTTTCTATGATCGTACGGGTCGTAGTCCTGCGGCCAGGGAGTCGGAGGGCCGCGGGGGGCATGGTCGCGGGCGAGCTCGTGGGCTAGAGCGTTCCCTTCGATCCCTTGGTGACCTGGTATCCACTCTAGGAAAACGTGGAGTTTGGGGTGTTCGTACATATGCTTGACTAGTACAGCTCTGATGTGAACCGGTAGCGTGTTCTGACTGAAGTGGCGTATGGCGCTTTGACTATCTGTGCGTATGGTGATGTTGTCGGTACCATTGTGCTGCTGGATGGCTTCTGCGATGGCCTGGATCTCAAGTGATGTTGACGTAGGGGCGTTGGAGTGGTGATGGGCCTTCTTGAATTCTGGGCCAACAACAGCTGTGTTGCCTAGTTTTGTCTCGTTGTTGTAGCTGGCGTCCGTGTAGTAGTATGTGGTGGTAGTGTGATGTGAAAGGTGGAATGTGCGGTGGTCCCGCCGGGCCTTGTTCTCGATGCGGTGCGTGTTCTTTGGTATTGGCCTGATCTCTATTCTTGGCACACTGTCCCATGGTGGTTCCAGTGGCGGGATGTCCGGCATGTTGGATATGTCGAAATGAAGACTTCTGAGGATGTTCCTGCCCTGTGTGGATGTTTGGAGGCGCTGGTACTGGGCGGACTGGTGGAAGCTGATGCGCTCCTCAAGGGTGTTAAAGAGGCCTGTTTCTTGTAATTTCTTGATCGGTGCAAAACGGGGCACCCCAAGGGCAAGTCGTGTTGCCTTGCGCAGTTGTGTTTCTAAATGTTTGTGCTGCGTCCTTGTAAGGCGCATGTAGGGCGCCGCATACATCACTCTGGAGGTAATTAGGGCTTCGATGGTTTTCCGGAGTTCGTGCTCGCGGAGGCCTCGCTTTTTGCGAGTGATTCGCCCGAGTATGTGGATGATTTGATTGATCTGTTTGGTGACTAATTTAAGCCAGTGGTCGGCTTTACCGTTTTGGCTCAGATAGAACCCAAGGATCCTGATATGCTGTCTCCGTGGGATACTTGCCCCGTTGAGTTCGAGACGGATGAGGTCCCTAGTCTTCTCGGCATCTTTAGTATTGGAATCTAGGATAACTACGTACTCCGACTTTTCGGGTGAGCAACTGAGTCCAATACTTTGTACATAATCGTGGATAACATTGAGGCCCTGCTGTATGGTTGCTTCTTGTTCTGCCAGTGATCCGTGGTGACACCACAGAGTGATGTCGTCGGCGTAAAGCCCAAAGTGGAGGTCGGAGATAGTGCCGAGTAATGTGGGCAGGTCCTTCAATGCGAGATTGAAAAGGGTTGGGGAGAGTATCGAGCCTTGAGGGACACCGGCGTGCAGGGGAAATTTGGGGCTGGTATAGTCGTCAATCTTGATTTCTATCGTTCTGTCGGTTAAGAAATTTCGAACGTAGTTATAGAGGCGTTTGCCTGGCTTGATGTCAATTAGCTTTTGGAGTACCGCATGGTGCATGACATTGTCGAACGCCTTGTGAATGTCGACGCCGGCGACGACTCTGGTTTGTGCGGTGCTGGATTGAATGAGCACGTCGTGCTGTATTCGGAGCATTGTGTCCTGTGTAGAAACATGCCGCCTGAATCCGGTCATAGAGTGATGAAAGACGTGGTGCTCTTCTAAGTGCCACTCCAATCGTTGTAGCACCATCTTCTCTGTCAGCTTGCTTAGGCAAGAGGTGAGTGAGATGGGCCTAAGGTTGGTGATGCGGTCTGGTGGCTTGCTGGGTTTGGGGATGGGAATTATAATCGCTTCTTTCCACGATGGTGGGATGATGCCGGTTGTCCATGCTTGGTTTATCTGATCAAGAAGTGCGTCGAGGTAGTTTTCGGGGAGATTCTTGATGATGGTATATGTGATGCCGTCCTTCCCAGGTGTTGTGTTCCTCGTAATGCTGTGGAGGGCCGTAGCCAATACTTCTTTACTAAATGGAGAGTTGATGCCGGTGTCTTCATCCTCGGTTTCCGTCGTTGGGTAGTCTGGTGGTTGGGGGAGGTTATTTTGTACTGGGTATAATAGTTCTTGCAATTCCTTGGCGATTTGCTCTGGGGTCTTATTGGTTCTGAGCTGTAGTTTTTCTAGGCTGTGTCGAGGCTTGCCTTGGCCCAATAGTGTGCGTAGGATCTGCCACACGCGAGGCGTATGGAGTTGTCCATTGAGACCATCGCACATTTGTAGCCAAGTTTGAGTCGCCAATTCGTGCGCGTATATTTGCGCCTCTTCCGTAATGAGTTGGATAGCCTTCTTGAGGCGGTTATTCTTTTTGTTGCGTTTCCAGCGCCTAACCATCTTTTGTCGTTTGTCCCAGAGGTCAAGAAGATGACGATCGATATATGGGTGGTCTTCGGATTTGGCTATGCGTTTGGTGAATTTGCGGTGCGTCATGATAACTCTTTCCACCCATTCCGCAGGATCTTCTGGGGCGTCGGTTTGTTCGAGGTGGCTCCGCAGATTATCCCACTTGGTAATATGGGCGGTGCTGGCCCGTGGAGAGCTCTTTCGTGCCATAAGAAGTTCAATGGTTGTAGCTAGAATATAATGGTCGCTACCTAGATCCTCGAGCGTGTTCTCCCATTCTGTTTTGCTCGGTCCGGCGTGCCACGTGAGGTCGGGGCTTGTGTCAGCTTCCACGCCGTTGCCTGCGCGTGTTGGAATGGTGGTATCGTTGAGGAGGGTCAGTCGATTTTGAGAGGTTGCGGTTTCAAGCCTGCGACCATTAGGAGAAGTGTGATAGTATCCCCATGCGACGTTCGGGCTGTTGAAGTCACCCGCTATGAGGATATCTTTGCGAGGGTGCATATCCTTGATTTCCTTGATCCACGTAGTATGCGCGGTGCGGCCGCCGGGTGTCCAGTACGTATTCACAATAACTGCTTTAGTGGCGCCCAGTTGACATTCTACGGCTACATGTTCTTGTTTCTCGGTGTTGTGCTGCTCTGTTTCCAACTGAATCGCAGGGATATGATTGGCCACATATGTGACGACCATGACCGGGGCCGATGGTGGAAGGGGGTTAGGTCTGGCGCGCGTGGCACGACATTTTTTGGTGATGCTTGGCTGTATGAAATTTTGGTACCCGGATAGTTTATAGTTGCCATTCGTTTCCTGAAGGAGTATAATATCTGGTTTGGTCTTTGCCTGCAGGATATGATGTTCAAGATGATACTTTTTCTTGCGTAGGCCCCTGCAGTTCCACTGCCAGACAATGGCTTTGTTGGTGATCTTGCTGCTGGTCGGGGGATTACTGATCATTGTGCTAGAACCGTGCGTGGTGCGACGATGTCGGTTACCATTTTATACGAGTATTGTGCCTGGGTATGCATGTCAGGTTCATCAGCACCATAGGAGTATGAATGGCAGGATAGCATCGATGATTGAAATTGCTGCTTCACACCACGGGAGCGACAATGCTGACAAAAAGCTTCGGATCTTAATGGCAATACAAGAAATTATCGACTTCGCTGCGGATGAAGTAGAACCAGGTTGGGCGGGGTTCTCGGAGTTTTCTTCGCATTCCTTTTTTTCCTTGGTTGGTGTGACAGGCTTCTGAAAACGCTCGGTCGTTTGAGATATCTGCCTCGAGGAAGCCGAAAGAGGGGTTCCAGGATCAGTCTGGGCACGAGTGGACAGTGGTGGAAACTCGCTGGTGTCGTGCAAACGACCTGCATAGGAGTCAGTTGGTTTTGGAGCTTCCCGTCGAGGATTTTGGTCAAGCTTTCTTACAGCTGTGCTATGGCTTGTAGCCCCAGGTGAAGCGGATGAGAGAGTGATGCTCTTTGACGGCCCCGGCCTCTGGTTGGTCTCTTCAGAGGAAACGCCCGTTCCGATTGCTTTTTTGGCAGATAAATAGTCCATCTTAGCTTCGTTCTTGAGCTTGTGGATTGATTCTTCCTTCTTGTATTCTGGGCAGCTTATGGACGTCGATTCGTGGTGGTTTCCACAGTTCACACATTGTGGATGGTCTGCATCGCAGATTTCTCGACTGTGGGGGCCCCCACAACGTGGGCATAGCTGCCGTTTCGTGCACGCTCCTCCAACATGCCCGAAATTGAAGCATTTGCGACATTGTAGGGGCTTCTCGATGAAAGGTAGGACCTTGAATCGGGTATGTCCGAGGACGACGTACTCAGGAGATCTAGTGGTGTTGAAAACCAGTTTCACAGTTTCGGATTGTCCTAGTCGGCGACTGCTTCTCAAGGGTGCGATGCTGCAAAGAACTTGCTGTAGCTCTTCATCAGGGATATCTTTTGAGACTCCATGAATGACTCCCACTGCTGAGTCCTTTGAATGAGGTTGGTACACACGCACTGGGATCCCGCCAATAGAGGTGATGGTTAGCAGCGCCTTTGTCGACTCCATGTTCCTGGTGTCAACGGCTAACAAATAGACCATTTGCTATATCCCCCAAGTGCCCCGGCCCGCGCTAAAAGAATCATGGGAACGGTGAGCCTCCAGCTCTTTAGCGATCGGTAATTTCAACCCTATTCTTGGTTACACAGGTTTTGAGCGTAATTCGGAGTCACCCTGAACAAGCGCCTGATATACCCAATGACCTGTCATGTCACTTTTAAAATTTCTCCTCAATGTCAGCGTTTTTGATACTGTGCATGCGGTCCACCCTTCAACCTGGATGGGCTGCTGAAATCTCTTACATTATTATCATGCTGATATTAAGCTAGAAACGTTAAAAATGCTATAAACAGCCCCGCGGACTCCGAGCTAAATCCTGGTTTTTGCTTTTGTGAATTATCGGCTTTTTAAGCAATTCCTGCTCAAACAATAATCGCGAGAATGATAATATTGTAAGAGATTTCTGCAGCTCAGCCAGGTTGAAAGGTAGATCGCATGCGCAGTATAAAAAATGCTGACGTTGACGAGCAATTTTAAAAGTTATATGACAGGTCCTTGGGGTATATCAGGCGCTTGTTTAGGGTGACCTCGAATTACGCTAAAAAGATGTGTAACCATGGAGTTGGTCGAAAATTAGTGATCACTAGGGAGATGAAGGAACACCGTTCCCATGATTCCTTGAGTGCGGGCCGGGGCGCTTGGGAATACTGCAAATGGTCTATTCAGTCTCGGGTTCGGTCGCACTTCAGTTACTCCATCTGGGGCAAAACCTTGAAGTTTTTCACGCAGCTTCAGTGGGTTCACTTTTGTTATGAGTTGGTCTCCGTCTACTGGTTTTATCACGACTGTGAGAGCGTCCATGCTAGGTGTTGTGTTAATCACTGTGTCCCCGCTTGATGCAATGCTCGATTTTTTGCACCTTTTTCGGCTGCTCGTTGTCCAGTTGTTTTCTATTGGTGGCATTTCAGAGTCAGAGCAACATAAGGCACTCGATGTACTGGACCTGTCTGAGCTGGTGTCGGTCGTGGTGATGGGCAAGAAGCCATTTGCAGGCCCTGAGTCACTTGGAGGTTCATTTTCTTGCGCGGCTGCTTGGTAGAACGCTTCATTAGCAATGCTCGACGTGTCAGGTAGGAGGGACATGGTCAGTCGGTCGGGTCGGCGGCCGGTATACACCGGTTAGTCTTGGCTTTGAAGGCCGCCAAGGTCTAGGCTTTGCTCTTGGTCGAATACACGACCGCACCTATTCAGGGCCAAGAAAGTTCGACGTATACAGAATATTACTCACAATTTGTAGCCAGAACCGAAGGGAACACAAGCTGCTTCTTCAACGTCGTCGTCCTCTCCTCTCAACTGCGAGAAGTTGTCCCTTCATGCACCTCTTGCCTTTTTTTTCAGATGCAATTTTAATTCAATAAGTCGTTTGAAACAAAGTTCTATACCTATATGTGGGTGACCTAGTTTTTTTACATGTGAAGCAGCATTTAGAACTAGAAATCTGGCATAAATGAACTGCAAACAAATATTTATCGGGTCTCTGAGAAAGATTATGATTTTTCTACACCGCAAAAAAAAAAAAAAAAAAAAAAAAAAACTTATCATCGCCAAACGCTCCGTTTCAGCTGTTTGGACCTGATGCCAAATTTTCACAGCTTGCCGTTATTTAGTCGAAAAGATTTACCTGATTTTTATAAATTTACAATGAAAAAATGAGCCTCATTTTCTGTATGTAGCCAACACCATTTACGAGGGGCGTTCATAAAGTTCGTATTATTGTCACGAAGGAATAGAAATTCAGCGATCAAACTCGAGTAGGAGTTGAGACTTTGTCTACATGTTCGCCACCAAAAGTTACCCACTTTTTCCAGCGATTGACCATGTGCCGGTAGCCATTGTTATAGAACTCCTCGTATTGAGTGTTCAGGAATCGCTCCACTTGAACAATCACTTGGTCGCCGTCCTTGAAATGCTTTCCCCTTATTTGGCCACACTGGCATCGTCTGTGCCATTTAACCAAAAGTGTCATAAACTCGGGTGTTGTCCCCGAACAACGCTTCCACATTGGGATGAATATCCTTGGCATTGCTTCGCTTTGAAATGAAAACAACAGATCACTGCGTGTGCTTGGTACCGACGGGCGGTGCCGTTTTAGTTTCGACTCCCTAGCGGCGTTCCGAGCTACTATAGCATGCGATGTTTATATTGTGCGGAAACTATACTTCATCTCACCTTAGTATGGACTATTGTTAGCCGCGCGTGCTAAAAGCTCGAGCTAGTCGCTTTGAATGAAGCCGCGGCGGCTGCACGAGCGCTCGTGCAGCAAGAGCTCTAGTGAAGGCAGTCAAGGCTGGCCGCTCGCGCTAGCACAGCCTTTGCGGTTAGTCCATGCTAGGGTGAGACGAAGTATAGAGGGACGCGCGCTCATGTTGATGCCTGTTTTGTTCCGTTTTTTTTTAATTTTTTGTGCCGATAATACGAACTTTATGAACGCCCCTAGTATATCCTATGCATTCGCATGTTGTGACTGAATCAACTTTAATGGAAATGTTCGCGCATTTGCATTTATTCGTGACGCACATTTTTATTTATTTATTTATTTATTCATGTTACCTCGCAGTGCCTAAGTTGCATTATCGAGAGTAGTGGAGGCCCCTACATGTTAATAAATTTACAAGCGTTGGGGTTTGAGGAGGCGCTGATTTAACTGGCCCCAAAAGTAGTAGCGGGGGTTTACGCCGACATACGGACGCCAAGAGTGAAAACACTCGTGCTTCGTATACTTCCCGAGTCAACTAACTGAACGAGTGGCTCGGGACGGGGCATTCGAAGCACGAATTTCCCAGTGATTTGAAGTCGTATCTCGACGTAAGGTAGTTAAACTGTCACTGTTTTCCCTCAATCGAATATTTTAGGTTTTAAAGTAAAGCCACCGTGGTATCAAAAAAAAAAAAATCTATGTCAGCTTCAAAAGGAGTAGCCAATTAAAAAAGACCACGTTCCGTAAAAGTGATGTTCTTAAACTTTTACTATCTGAAGAAACTATCTGCGCTCCAAGTGAGTGCGCGGTGACTTCTTTTGACTCAACAAAAAAGAAGCGGCAAGGTTGCTAATAATAGATATCGGAGTTTCAGATGCGTCCAACCCCCCCCCCCCCCCCTTTCTCCTCCATTTCACACACAACAATAATGCAAACCCACACATACACACACGCACGCGCACGCACTTACACGCACACGCACGCACTCACCAACACACACACGCGCTCGAGCGCTCACACGCCCACTAGACGCGTGCGTGACACACAATTCGTTGAATTCGGTCAGGTACGGTCAAACTCGTGCCCAGCATAAAACAACGTCCTTTAAATCTGTCCACGAGCAAACTTTCTTCGTGCGACCACTCCAATTAAACGGCCAGTTCTCCACATTGCAATAAAACTAAACCGGAGCACCCAATTTTACAGTAGGGGACCACGCGTCGCACAATGCGGAAATTGTCTGTCGGCTCGGTCGAACTCTCGTTTGTGTGTTTTCGGGGCACCCGGCAGACGTTGTTCGCAAAACTAAATTATTAGCCGTGGCGTCGTTTTCGAGGGCAGCACTCGGGAGGGGTAGTTGGGGGAATCGCTCCTTCGGCAAACAAAGCTGCAGCAGCGTCCGTGCGCAAATGGAATTAACGCGACTGCTCCGGCTCATTTGAATAAATTTTACAGCGTCAAGCACGCGCGCACGGCGCCTTCGCGACTCGCGGCTGCTTCGCTGCGCTGCGTGGCCTCGGGGCTAAAACGCGGGTCTCAAGTTGCTCGAATGAGGCGTTCGTGTAAAGGGCCCAGCGTGCCGCTTGACGCGCGACAACGTGCGTTTGCCAAAGCGCTTCGCCTGAGACCGGCATGCAAACATTTGCTTCAAGCTAAACAAAAGATGGAAGCCTACAGAGGCGAGAGAAACAAAATATGCAAGCCTCAAGATGCGAGACTGAGAGAGAAAAAGAAGAAACAGTTGAGAAGTTTATAAAAAAGAACAAATTTAACCAGTAATAATTAAAAAAAAACGCTGTTTTGTGTTTTTTGTTTACGCGAGTAACATTTACGCATCGGTGCAAGTTTACCTTTCCGCCGAAATGTAGCTTCAGCGGTCGGAATGATATGCTAATGCTTCAGAACGTACTCTTGTCGAATTCGGAAGTTAGAAGCAATTTTCGGAAATATTCAATAGAAAATAGGTGGTCAACGTAGTCCGCGAATGTACAAACAATATGGCGTCTGCTGGTAAAAAACAAAAAAACAACGTAACTCATTCTTTAAGTTCTGATTTGTTAAATTCATCCCATGCTGGACTGTAAGTACTCACGCACAAGCACGCAAGTGCTTTTGTGAGACTGAGTAAATTGTATGTATGTTTTCTTTGTGAATAAACTTATTATTATTATTATTATTATTATTATTATTATTATTATTATTATTATTATTATTATTATTATTAAAAGAAAGTGAATATGTTTTAGAAGCGCTTACAACGTTTCGATTGCATAACTTGAAGTTCTGAAACCTTAGCGTAGGTCCCCAACCGCCAGCGCTACGTCTGGACGCTGAGAATTCGGTGATCCACAGTTTATTTTTACAATAAGCGAAACACTTCTTTTTTTCAAGCGCCCGGTGTTGTTTCGATTAGTACTTGGATCCTACTTCTATGAGGACCGCGCTCAGTGAAAAGGTACCCTGTGGCCTAAAACCAGTCCATGTTTTGATTAGAAAATACTGGAGAAGTTCGCATAAATTCAGGTTGATGAAATTTTATATAAAAAAAGCAGATATTACTGTGCGAAAGCCTTCAAAGGGTCGCTAGTTGAGGCTTCGCTCAACGCTACAGGATCAGGCAAAAATCTGCGCCCATTCCCGCCGGAGAATCGTTTACTGAAAGCCACGCAAATAATCGAGATTCTGACCGAAAAAGAAAAACACCTTATTAACAATCGCGCCAGTCGCCCCTCGGCACCCTTTCGTCTGCTCCCTGTAGGTGGCGGAGCGCGTACCTGACCTTAATTGAAAAATCAAATCAGGCGACGCCGTCCTCACGCAACAAGCAGCAGCAGTGTCACAACAAAGGACCGTGTTTGTGTTTGCCCGGCGCCGCTTGCGGGAGCCGCGAGACAAAAGCAGACACAATGGATTCCCGCTGACGGCGTCAACGAGATTGCCCCGCATTGAGGCGATACGATGACTCCGGGCGGTCGCCTCACCGGGGGGCCCTGCTGCTGCTTCTTGCCCGGCCAGAAGGGCGCAGCCTTTCGATAATTATTCGCCTTTGTGAGCCGCAATGCTGTCGGGCGCAGAGCCCGTTCAGAGGTTTGCTGGCCCGCTCGCGTCGGCGCCTCCAGTGTCGAAGGTTCCACTTTGCTGCCCTTCGGAGCTTGTCAGAAACTTTGCCCGAGGGCCGATATGCGGCACGCGCGCGCCCAGGTGGACGCCTAGGCAGTGCTTGTTTCGAGGTTCCGTACGGTGGGGTTTAGGGTGCTCTTTATTTACCCAGAAATAAAGTGTCTAAGATCTTATTGATAGAAACGATGTTTGAACGGTTACTAATTGTCCCGAGAGTGTCGCCAGCCATGATCGCTCCATTCTCCTTCCTGTTCAACTGAGAATAGCATGCCGAGTGGCTCTTTTTTGCCGGGAAAAGAAAGTTCTCAGAGCGGCCGCGGTGAGGGGTATTACACTCCATTCAAGTGATCATCGAGGTACCTTTAAAGGGGTCGTGAAACGATATTCGCTTGGAATGTTTTTCACTTTACACGAGCTTACAGGCACTAGCGGGACCCAACTATACTCGCACGCAACGCCACTGGCCAAGAAAAGCCTTTGCTGCTGTGTAATTGCAAGCATAAAAGCGTCGCTGTCGGCATCGGCGTTCGGCGTCGATGGGACGGGAAAATCCTGATTGCTCGATAGGGTCATGACTTCATAGCTACATGACCTCGCGCGGTAATTTCAAACAACCCACAGTGCTCACATGACGTCACGCGTGGAATGAAAGGAGTTAAAACATGACGCGTAATGTAAATTAAGGGCCGCCGCATGTCTGAAATGGTTTTCCTATATAAAGCAATTTATTTCCCTTAAAGACAAATTGAGGAAGTTTAGGCGGAGGCGGGATTTGAACCCACGACCTTTCGAATTCGAGCCAGACACGCTAACGACATGGGCACGCAGACACTTTTTTATATTTTTAATACATGGATAATATACAAAGCAAATGAGTACATCAATGTAAGAAATCGGTTCCTCACGTAGACAAATAAACAAAGTGAAAAATACATAGAGATTATGCCCACATTGCACTAACTTGTTTGTTAACGCATCTTTTTTTTTTTTTTTTTTTTGGGGGGGGGGGGAGTGCGTAATTAATCAATAACCATCGAGTTTTTGTTTGTTCTTATGTGCACAAATGAACAAGGTGAAAAATGTGTGTATAGATTATGCACACAATGCTCTGATTTGGTTATTAATGCATTTTGTTTTTAGAGGGGGCTAAATAATCAATACACATTGAGTTTTTGTTTGTTTTTTAGCTTGCAGTATTATTTTACAACACAGTTACGGTCGGTTTGCATCACTTAGCAGTCTGGAAGTCCGAGAGATTAATCAGACATAGAGAACCAATCTGGCTGGTTTAATTCAGATGCAAAGACACTTCTTACTTTTGCTACTTGTTCTAAAAATAGTGACTTTGTTGTTCGAAGTTTTTCTGCGTGTCGGTCAATCATTGTGCATTTCCATAAACTATGAGGGTGAATTAGCGCGAACATATCGTACGGAGCTATTTCATTTTATGCAAAAACAGAAGAAAGTGAAGGCTCCAATCGGTAAGAATGAGGTCTTAACAGTACGTTTTAGCACATTCCAGAACAAAAACGCGTCATTGCAATATATAAAACAATATGCGATGGTTTCCGGCTTATTACGTAATCAACGGTTTACTGTCCAGGGGACAAACATTAATTTTTATTGTAGATACGTCTTATCAGGTAACGTAGACGTGTGCAATTTAAAGAAAATGTCTTCGCTGACAGAGGTACGCCCATTCGTTTTACTCTCTTAAGAACATCACTAATTGGGTCAATGGTTACTAGAGTGCGATAGATCGGTATAGAAACAAAAGCTCTTCGTAAAACTTACTGACAATGCTTTCCGCGAGGTACTAAACAAATACTCTAATGAAAAGCGTGCTTTGATAAAGACGAACGTATCAACCACCTCATTCAAAAATTGGGGTTGTGTGTATGTTTATACAGCCTAGAACTTGGTCTGCCTCAACGGGCGACGAGTCTCCCAGCTGTAGATGAGCAATTTAGCTAGTGCAGTACAACCGCTAGCCTGGGGTCTTTAACGTGCACCACGCAGTAGTGATACACGACCACACGCCGGTACGATGCTCATCCAGATCGAAACGGGCAGGGGTGGGGATTGAACCCAGGATCCTGGGTTCTGCAGCGCGAGCTTTCGCTCCACGTGCTCCGAGCTGGTGTGCGCTAGACCACTCGGCCACCGATCCTTTTTTTTTTTTTTTTTTCTTTATTGCCGGATTTTTTACATTGTCAAATAGGCAGGCATATCGCTCAAAACATAGGAAACAGGGCAAGGCTAAGCTAAACCAGTCCGAAGTGACTGGCGTTGGGGGCTAAAATTGTTTCATGGACAAAAGTGCCTCAATGCGCGGAAGCCACTCAGGCTCGCACTTCTGTGCTCTGTTGACTTCAACTAACAAAGATACACTTTCACGAAAATATTCCCGCGCCTCCCGTACATTATTGTCAGCGTTGTGTACAGCAATTCGGGACTTCCAAATACTGTGCAGACCCAACAGCATAACCAGGTCAAAGGGAAAACCTTCCTCGTTTTTAACCGAAAGATAACGGATTCCATGCGCGTCTAGGGGGAGCCCCCACCTCATTCAAAAAGCCCCAAGGCCTGCCCTGAAGCGTCTGGTCAGTTGCAAGAATCAAATAGTTTAAACTTTCAGCGAGGCGTAAATGTTGCACAATCTTCAAAAATGCATGGCTCACATTTCTAAAGAAACGAAAACGGGATACTAGTTGGCGGACAAAAAGAGGACTTAATCCCAAACCCCCTCCCCTTTGTTCAAGAGGGAGGAACAGATTATCCCTTCTCAGTGGTTCAAAGGTGAGGACTAGAGTTCCTGTATTGGCGACGTGAGCGATCAAAAGCGTCGCTGTGGTCGGCCCACCACAATTGGCCGAATGCTGATTATGACGTCAGCAAAGGATGTCTCATCAAAGGAAATAAGAGGGATGTAAGAACTTCAATTTTGATGGTGTTGGCAGTGTTGCTTTGAGAGCGCTATGATTTCAGGCTTCCACCATGCCCATTACGAACAACATCGAACTTGTTGTTCACAAGGTAATGACGTCACGAAAGGTAACCGAACGAGGGCGCCACCGAAACATCTCGCCGCTAATAGGCTCCTATAGGGTGTATTCACTGGCGGCCATATCTGTGTGCGCTAATGCTGAGCACGTGCTGATGGCGAGCTTCCACAGTTATTTAGCAACGTGCAACCCGCACCATCAAGATTGCCGGTCTTGGCAGCCTATTAATGCGAGCTCGTTCTGAGCATGCGCTCTAAACAGTGACCTCAAATATGGCGGCCAGTGAATACCCCCTATACGGGAGCCAGAGTTGCGCGTTTGATTCCACGTGCCGCGTGCCGCCCTCGCCGCTATTCGCCGAGATCCGATCACGTGAGGAGCCGTATCAAGTGCCGTGCAGGAAAGTAGACGTTGCACGCGCACCGGCGTACGTTCCCCTGCTTTTGAGCGCGCCGCGCGCCTCGAACGCGCGGCGCTGCTATTCGCCGAATTCAGTCACGTGAGGAGCTGAATTCACATGCCATGCATAAACGCGCAACTCTGGCTTCCGTAGGGAGCCTATACAGGAACTCCAGTGAGGACCATATGAACGTGGCGATATTTCTATGTATGAAACTTTTGTATATTTGGTCGAGAACAATGAAGCATCTGTAGTATATACATTAGCTTCGAGACTAGGAATATGTAGCAAATACTGGCGTTCGTGAAAATCGAAATGTCCGTTCCTTTCTATGTATCCGATTTTCTTATTTAAAGTGGTTCCCCTCGATTCCAAGCTATTCTCCCAGAGAAAAGGGTTTCAAAAGCGAGCTCGCTCTGAAGGCTATAAAAATAGCTTAAGCGTGTGTGGCATTTCTTTAGAAAGCAATTGATACCTTTTTTTTATTAAAATTTTAATAAGAAAGTTCCTTTTAAAACCTTCATGAAAAAAAATATTTTATTTTGTAGATTTCTTTTTACAAAGAAGAGATATCTGAAATGTAATTGCAGTTATAAAATCAGCAGAATAAACTGCATGTCTGTGCAAAAATTCATTGAGATACACCAATAAACAAAAACAAAATGTTTTGAGAACCCACTTCATCCTTAAAAGGGCGGTGCAACGATATTCAATTGGAATGATTGCTCACTTTACACGAGCTTACTAGCACTATACTCTGTTTCACCTTATGATGCACCGCAGGAAAGGCTACAAGCGCGAGCTCCTTGCTCTAGGGCACATCTCGGCGGCACAAGCACACGTGCATTAAAAGTAGCTCCCAACGCTATGAGCTCGCGCTTCTAGCCTTGTCTACGGTACAACATAAGGTGAAACAGAGTATAGTGGGACTCAAGGATACTCGCACGTGACGACACTGGCCAGGAAACACCTTTGTTGCGGTGTAAGTTCAGGGACAAAAGCGAGCGTTTTCGTTCAATCTCTCCTTCACAAAACTTAAAGGGGCGGTGCAACGGTATTCAATTGGAACGTTTTTCACTTTACACGAGCTTACTGGCACTAGTGGTACTCAAGGATACTCGCACGCAACGCCACTGACCAAGAAACTCCTTTGTTGCGCTGTAATTTCGAGGACAAAACCAAGTGTTTTCATTCAATCTCTCCTTCGCAAAACCTGATGACGTAGCTGGGCGGTAGCAGTAACGCCCAGTGACGATATTTGAATGCGGCTCATAGATTGGACCCGGAGCATGGCGTGGAGACTCGATTTGGGCTCGTGATAATCGATAGCTCAAGAAGCATTCGGGTAGTGTCCTGTGTCCAATCGCTGCAATGACGACAACAGCCGAGCCATAACAATGTCTGGAACTCGGCGCGTGTCCTGTGCCTTGCCAACCCCAGCGCGTGGCTATGATCAACATTGGCGGCATATAATCGACTCCAGATCACGTGGCCGCTTGTTCTGGCTGCGAGTTGAGGGGATGAACTCTGCTCGTTTTTCTTTATTTTTTTCTGCGACTTCGATTGCATGTGGTGAAAAACGAACGGGTATTTCACAGGTCATTAACGTCAGGGATCCGTTCTAAGCGGTATTTGCGCAAAATACAAAAATCGTTGCATTGCCCCTTTAATGACGTAGATGGGCGGTCGCAGTACCGCCCAATGACGATATTTGAATGATATTTAACCTGAGCATTGCGCGGGCACTCGATTTGGGCTTGTGATATTCAATAGCTGGAGAAGCATTCCGGTAGTGTCCCTTGTCCAATCGCTGCAATAACGACAATAGCCGAACCATAACAATTTATGGAACTCAGCGCATGTCCTGTGCCTTGTCAACCCCAGCGCGTGGCTATGATCAGCATTGGCGGCATGTAATCGGCTCCAGACACCATGGCCGCTTGTTTTGGCTGCGAGGAGGATCGGTGGCCGAGTGGGCTAGCGCACACCAGCTCCGAGCACGTGGAGAGAAAGCTCGCGCTGCAGAACCCAAGGATCCTGGGTTCAATCTCCACCCCTGCCCGTTTCGATCTGGATGAGAATCGTACCGGCGTGCGGTCGTGTATCGCTAATGCGTGGTGCACGTTAAATACCCCAGGCTAGGCCGTTGTACTGCACTGGCTAAACTGCTCATCTACAGCGAGTGACTCGTCGCAACTTTGAAATTGCTGACCAACTACACGCTGTATAAATATCCACGTCCCCAATTATTCTGGCTGCGAATTAAGAGTGTGAAAGCTGCTCGTTTTTCTTTAAAATTTCCTGCGACTTCGATTTTATGTGGTGAAAGACGAACGGGTGTTTCACGGGTCATTAACGTCAGGGATCCGTTCTAAGCATTATTTCCGAAAAGTACAAAAATCGTTGTGTCGTTCCTTTAAGGGTGAACGGAGTATCGACGTTTTTATTGTTCACAAAAATCACAGGCCACACGTGCTAAATCACAGTCCAGCCAGCTCTCGCGCGCAGTTGTGCACAGCCAGAAAGTGCGCGGGCTAACACACAAACGCAGCAATGAGCGCGCCCTCAAACGCTTTTCTGGAAAGGAGTATATCAGGGTGGTATGGCGGGGCGCGTGCGAACGCCTGATGCATTATTCGCCAAACTTGCCGGGTTGCGCCGACTTTCTACTAAGGAGGTACGAAATAGTCCGATATATTTTCAAATTTTCGTACTGCAAAGCATGCTTTAGGCTTTCTACGCTTGTGTACTACTTTTATGTTGGCGCACTAAACAATATGCGATTAGTAAAATACCAATTTATTGGAGCCGAAAATTTATTTCATAGTATCTTTGAAGATGTAATACAATCTCACGTTCACGAGCCTTTGGTAATGAAAACGAGCGGACCCGCTTGGCGGTTGTGGTTCGAACGCGAGTGTGAATGCACCGTTAGACGCTTTTATGTAAATATGTATATATGTGTATTGCCTTAATAACGTCGCACAGAAAACTTTACGTCAAGCATAGCCTATGCGTATAAAATGTTATTCCGACTGCGGTGTCCACTAATGGGGGTGTGACTTCCACATGTTCGCACTGGAGGCTTAGAAATTTGCACCATATGCTGGGCAACTTGAAGATTCCGCGGTTTTTTTGTTACCAACATAAGAGGAACTGGGGGTAATTTTATGCAGAACGTGCAATTATTGGCAGCTCCTGGTAAGTGCCTACTTTTTTTTTGTTTGTTTTCAGTAATGCACACTTTGTTAGATTCAATGTCAATTCTTTAAAATTTGACCACGTGGCACGTATATCACGAGATTTCTTTCAAAACTAAACCGGTTGTAGTCTTCTTTTCGCAACCACCCTCCTTCCCGAAAAGTGACGCACCGGCCTGTCCTGTCCTCCTTGTTGACCCCATGATCCTTTTCCTGCCTGTTCCTTGCGACAAAAGGTTCATTCGAGACGAAATCTGCAACGTGCCTGAATATCCACTTTTTAATTTTTTATCTCGTTGGATATTCAAGCTCGTTGGACATTCACACACGGAATCTTTCTCTCGTAGTCAAATCATCAAATCTGACATCTCCCTATTCGGGTGCGCAATTCACTGCCGCATGTCGAACCCAAAAGGGCCTCAACTTTTGTTTTCGTTTACCATTTTCTTCATCTGCCAACTTAATATGCGTCCGCCGTCCCAAAAGTTTAATCCGAACCCTATAATTCGGTCCCCGACAAAACTTGCGCAATCTTTTGATGGCCACTCGGAACGGCTAATTCATTTTTAATTACACACTCGGTCCGCGTGTGCGGCGCGCGAACGCAGAATCGGGGAGTCTTTTGCTCGTGCGCCTCTACTTCCTGCAAGCAGTGCTCCTCGCTCTTTTTAATCCTCCCGAAATTAAAAGCAAAACTAGTTTTAGCGCGGGGGACCTACCACCGCGTGGGCTTGAAAAGAAAGGACCAACCAAAAAGTTGCGGAATAAGGCGAGGGTTTGGAAACACCCGATCCCAAAACGTTAGGGGAAGCGATGAAAAAAAAAAAAATATTCGAGACAGGGTTTTAGGGTGTGCCGACTTTAAATTACCATATTGCGAATTCGTCGACCAGTTTTCACGAGCTCAGCGGAAAAATCTACGGCTTCTATGGAATATTGGACGATCGACGATTTCCGCGAACGCGCGCCCGTACTTTCTTCTTTTTTTTCTTTTTTTTTTTTTTTCGTATCGGGTTCCCGCGTGGAATCTGCGTAGCCGCGATCGGCGTCTCTGCTCGGTCATTATTAAATCTTCTTCCCCGGTACCCGGAAGTGCGGGAACGCCGAGTTGGCGGTCCACGGGTCGCCCGGGGATTAGGATCCGGTCTCGTCGCTTCTGCTTCGTCTCTCTCCGGGGAAGACGTGGGCGCCCAGAAGACAGCTGGCTCCGGCTGCGACACGCGGTTCGGGCCCTTCGTGTCCACCGATGAGGAGCTGCCCTTCAAATGTGGGAGCGGAAGGCTTTTGAGTTGGTGCAGACCTAACGTCTTGAGGCCTACCTTAATCTAGCCTGATCTTACCTCTTCTAACCTGACTCAACATAAATTATCATAATTTAACCTAACCTAACCTAACCTAGCACTGCCTAGCCTAAGCTAACCTAACCTAACCTCACCTAACCTAACCTAACCTAACCTAACCTAACCTAACTTTAATGTGAACTGTGGCACAAATATAAAAACAAATGACATTATTGGGGAGGTTGTGTTACGTCTGTTCCACAGTAGGGCATAGTTGGAGCCAATTTGTTCTTTGGAGGGCTAGCTACCTTCACGAGAACTCCGCTGGTATAATCCTTCGCACTAAATTATACTAATACTTGTATTACAGTAGTCTGCTTTTGCCCAGGCCGGTACCAAAAATTGACGTTTCATTGCGTGTTTACAAAAATTAGTATGTCGTTGTCGTAGCGGCGTAGTATGTTAAACGCGCGGGCAGTAAAGACCCGTGTTTGACCGAGTACACCAAAACATTTCCCCTGGCTCAAGCGAGGCACCCGCGCAGGAAGTGAGCTCATCAAAGCGGCGTTGACGACGTCGTCAGAGGACGTTATCGAGGCGGCGTTGAGGACAGCGCGGCGCATGCCAGGTCACGCTCACCTTTTCTCCCCCGTGTGCGCGGAGGCTGCAGCGGGCCGACGCCCTTTAACGGCGCCGGACTCGTCCGGCGGGACGGCCGCTAATGTGGACGAGGCACGCTAACGCCCGCACACGGCTCTAGGACCTTATGGGGAGCAGCGTTCGAGACAGCCCGTCGTGACCGTCGTCCCGCAGCGCGGGAAGGGCCTCCCCGCCCTGTTGCCCCAATTATGGGCGAGGAAAGAGCCGCTTGGGAACCCTGGCTCTGACGACGTCTCGGCACGCTCGCGGGTTCGGCGCACGACGCTGCGGCGGAACGCGGACCATGTTTTTTTTTTTTTTTTTTTGCGGCACACGTATGAAATGTTCGGAGGAAAGAAGAATTGAATGATCGAGGAACGTGCGTTGAGGCCAATTGCGCGAAAGAAACGGACACAACGACGTCTATATCGTCTCGTTCCTCGCCCGACTCAAAGTCGTGAGCAACGTTACTATACCAACTCAGTTGTGCAACTTTCCATAGACGCCGTACATTGGAGGGAGTCCGAAACCGTGTCCGATTCTTTTGCGGCAAGGTGGCGCTGCCGGCGCATTAATCCGCGCATTTTCGTCTGCTACTGCTCCGCGTCTGCCAATCGCTGCAACTGTTTGCGAGTCCCAACCCGACTCCTCGGTGACCAGCATGGTTTACGGTTGATTTTCCCCTTTCGCCAGTAAAAATACAACTTGAGCATGATAAGCGGTAGGACCCTGATGGCATACGCTTTGTATTATTTCAAAACGCCGCCGCCTTAGCTGTGCTGACAGCGCGAAGCGTTTCGAACAACCCAAATTCGTCGGCGCCACAATCCGGTGGCTACAATCAGGGCATGTTTGTACATACTGTAATAGTAGATGTGCCGTCTTACCAAGGCAATTCCATTGCTGGCTGTGATCGCAGCACACCAATACGAGCGGAAGTATCCGAACGCTTCGATTCGCTCTGTCGGCGTTAATAGGGAGTTTTAGTAGATCGTTTTCAAAGGCCCGCTACCGCTACGAGCGCGCGCTTCAGAGCATGCGTCGAGGTGGCAGCACGAGCTCCCGCTACGACTAGCGTGACCTGAAAACACGATCTACTAAAACTCCCTATTATCTTGGGCACGGTGATTTGATGGACGAGCACTCAGTAGGCCAGATGCAACGGCCACAAGCGCGCCGTCAATGATGATGATAGCGAGTATTAATGCGGAGCGCGCGCCCTCTAACAGGCGCCCCTCTGGAGCGGAGTTCCAGAACTGAGTTGGTTCTAATAACGTTGGTCGTGAGTACTGAAAGCTAAGCGGAGGGAAAATTCGTCTGCTTCTTGCGCACGAGTTGCACTGACGTCGGAACGCCGAGCTCTGATTGGCTCTGATAGAGGGCCAAGGCATGTGGGGATTTTGGAGAGGACCCTTCGGGACGATAAGATGTGCCCATGCACGTCGTCGATGGCAGGGGAACGCGCAAGCTCACCAAGAACCACGTGATCAAGGAAACCCTTCAAGGCACGAACTTCTGCAACCTGCTCCTGCATATCCTGTGATTTTCGTCGAGAGACGTCAAAACTCGTGACATGTAACGGAGACCACGTCCACCACGCGGGTCCAGACCCCATTGGAGAACCAGACTGCCATCCTGCTTTCAACCCGCTCAAGGGCAACACCGAGAAGATCGAAGGCGCCGAAAAGTGACAGGGCCAAAAACCAGGAGGACAACATAATGTGCTGCATCAGCCTGTTGGCTCTAACATTCGCTGTGCCGTGGTGCCGCCTTGCTCCTGCCTGCAGTCCAGTTTGCAGCGCACCGGCCAAGGACTTCGTCACTTTGGATAGCCTAGAATGAAAGGCTTATCATCGGTGTTTATTTTATTTTAACGACAATGTGCCTGCTCTTATGTTCGTTTTCCCTCTCGCCACCCGAGCTAGTCGATGGCGCAAGCTGGAAGACTCAAAGTTAAGCGGCGCTAGTGATGATGCTCGGTTGGGGGGAGGGGGACCGATCAGAAAACAGGCAAATTGTTTGTTATTTTCACTTTTTCCCTTAATTTTATATCAGTGTTTATTTGAAAGCGAGAGTGACTGCTTTGATGTACGTTCTCTCTCTTCACCCGAGCTAGTCGGGGTGTAAGCTGGAAGACTTTTTTAGTTAAGCGGCGCTACTGACGATGCTTGGTTGAGGGGAGAGACCGATGGGAAAGCAGACATATACTTTGTTATTCCCACTTTTTCTTAATTTTAAGATGTGGACCCAGTTATTGGCTACATGAAGTTAATCATTTTTGTGAGGTGTTCTGCCCCGCGAAGTAGGGTTGGTGCAAACGTCTGGAGTAATGAACTGCCTGCTGATTTTGTGGTACATGAGCAATCCAGAAGAGGGGGAAGATGTGGGGATTTTGGAGAGGACTTCGGCGACGATGCGGACGGCGCGCGAGAAACGAGCGCGGGGCCAAGGCACGGGGCGCGAGGCGCGTGACGGGGACAGGACAGTGCAGCCATGGCGGCGCAAGCCACCGAACACCGGGCTGGAAGAATAAAGATGTCTCCATCATGACTTGGCCCCTTTCTCCGGACAAGCGGTGAGCGAGAATACCACAAGGGATAGTGGGTATACCCCTCAATGCTAGATGCCTTGAGGTCTACTTACTATCCTTCCAATCAGAGCTGGGCGTTCTGACGTCACTGCAATCCCTGCTCAAGAAGAAGACCAACTTGCGCTCTGCGTAGGGCGGTTACACGTGACGTACTTCCGTCTTGACATCTCACCGGACGCCATGCTGATAAACTTTTGCCGTATGTCTCTTGATGCGCTGAGGCTGTGCTTTAGAGCTTAAGTTGTTTTGCGTCATGATCGGCTGTGTCTGCCGGAGTAGTCGGTGACACAAAGGAGCATCATCTGGTGCTGGTGTTTTGCACACACTCCGGTTTTAGTTCAGACTTACAACGAGCCGGCGACCGAGAAGTCGACCCGTCGGTGGCTATAGAGGTCCCAGTGGCTGCCGGCCGAGCGACTTTGAAAGGAAACAAATAATTATAAACTTAGATCACCGTCAATAGGGAGTTTTCGTAGACCGCGTTTCCCCCTCCACTAAGTCCTCCACTACGAAGAAGTCGTTACTGCGCCTGTGCGCCGACGGCCTTGGCTGTAGAGTTCCGGGTATCGCAGCGGGTTGCGGAGAACGTTGCGGGACGGCGAAAACTATCTACGAAAGCTCCCTAATAATCAAGTGTCTGCGTGTAAACGAGTGACAAAACTGATGGTCGCTAATCATCAACACGGCGGAACGCGACTTACCGGAAGGGAAAACGCGATTCGTAGAACCGAACTGCTCACGTCTCCAAGAAGGGCTCCCAGACATTCTCTCAAACCAGCTTCTCCCAAGACGTCCAAAAAAAAAAAAAAATTTTTTTTTTTTTTTTTTTGCGCGCGCGTTTTTGTTTTGGGTCATATCGACATTACCAAGTGACCAAAGAACGGAGTGTGATATACACGATCCCATAACTTTGACATCATTTCACGGTTATGGCGAGTTCGCTCAAAATATTCTTAACATATTCTATATTAACTGCGTTTCTTTTCTTGGTTTTTAGTTTTATTTTTATGAAGAGATCGTGCGTGTCTTCGTCAGTTTAGATGGTTCCATGATTCATCGTGAATACATCAATTCGTTCGCCAAGGACCCATTTTATGCACTGCGCACTTGTTGTTGCTTCGCAGGGCCACGAGCTCTGTTTGCTTTTTCGACAGTTTTCGACATAAACGAAGCCAAGCATTTCACTCCTCTGCAGCAACTGGTGTACATACATCACACTTACTCTCTTTTACATTTTGGGGAGCGCTTGACTGTACGAGTAACACCGGGCGCATGATCGACGAGTGTGAAGACATTGACGCGGCGCGTGACATTTACGACACTCGGAGTCCTCCCTCTCCTTATTGGCCGTAACCCGGCAAAAAGAGGGTGGTACCCGCTTCGAACTTTATTCGGGCCATCGTCTTATTCTTCCCATTTCCAGAAGAATTTGCGAGTGAAGAATTTGCGAGTGCTTAACTTTTTTTTTCTTTTCAGATTTGAGAAAGTTGCATGAAATGCTAATTGCGGTTAATAACGTGGTATCATCAGTTCGTGTTATATATCACACCATAGTCGGTGACAATTCAAGAAGGTAGGGCGAGGGAAAAGAAGCTGGGAGAGGAGGAAGCGGACGCAATGCTGGCGAGGGGACGAGGAAACCCCCTCCCCTCGCCAGCGTTGCGTCTGCTTCCTCCTCTCCCACCTTTCTTTTCCTCGCCTTACGTTCTTAACCTGCAATACACTGTAGCACGCGTTTTGCTAAGGCAACACTAGATCGTGGCTGAAAATGCGCTCTGCCGGTTCTGAGAACGCCAGCCTGGGTATTGAACGAGTGACTTTTTTGTGACGTTCAATGACAATTTAAAAAAAAAAAACGAAGGGCGGGGCAAGCCCCTAGGATCTTATAATCGCTCCGCCGACAATGAGCTTTAGGCATTAATCAATAAGAACGCCGGAGGACGAGTCACGAGGAAAGAAACTTAAAAACAACGCCCCTTGTTTTTTAAGTTGTCGGTAACTCCAGTCGGAAATACTTCACATCCAGTGACCTTCAGACGGTAGTGCTACATAGTAAGGAACCAGCCGGGGTGAAGCTTCTTGGCATCTCTAATTTCATATTTAACGAATGTCTTCTATTCGGTGTGATGGGTCTCGAAAATTTCCAAGTAATGTTTTATTAGTGCTGGCTCGAGATTAGCTCCTTTCAGATAAGTTCGCCTTCACAGGCAACAACCGGGTTAGATTAACTTTGGAGATGCATTTTTTTTTATTGGCTGAAAAACAGATGGTCGTCAAGTCTTTGCTTTTGCATCGTTTTCTGCCCCGTGTGTCTGCCGAAATTAGTTTCTTTCCAACAACCTCTCCTAGCAGTAGATTGGGTTTGCTGCGCCATAAGATAAAGATTAGGTTTAAAAAAAGAAAAAGACAGTACATCCTGTTAGATTTAACGGGCTAACAAAGCTCTTGCTTGCTGGGAACTCGTCGGTAAAACCCAAGAAAGGAAATGCCGTCAGGTTCTCCTAACTTGTTTACCGCTCAGGAACTCAAGTTAATTTTCGCACCAGCAGTTTTCCCGGCAGTTCGCTGACATTGATCGCCGCTGAAGCATCTTTGTCTTGGTTTTTTTGTTTTCGTTATTTTTTTTTTACAAGCGGGGTGCCATTTTTAATTTACTATTTAATCTCCGTCTCGCTACGGAAGCGTTCCTCAACTTTTACTTTTGAAGGTTCAATGCGGAGGTTGATTAATACTGCCACCCATTTTTCCGTAAGAAAACAAGGAGGGCACCCACGCCGAGAGCACCTACCGAGCGGCACAAAAGAAACCAAGCCGCTGACAAAACGAAAACTAAAAAAAAAAAAACAATATTGTGATGACAAAACGAACAAAAGAGAAAGTAAACGACAGGGAAAGGGGACCGCAATATCCACAGCACCAAAAGAAAAAAAGAAAAAAAAAAGAAGGACGCGTTGAAGTTGATGAAGTTGGCGGTGGTGGTCTTTTCCAATTTAATTAAGCGGCGTTGACACTGTCGCCGCCTCGCGGGATTAAGGAAAACCTTTAAAGGAGTGCGCGGGCAACTCAATGAAATGAAGCGCGTGGGGGGGCCGGGCTCTCGGCGAATCGGGTTCAGCCAGGCGGCCGCCTTAAAACCGGGAAACTTCGGAAGGAAGAAACCCCCCGTCGCCGCCGTTCCTTGTTGCTCGGGAAGAGAGAAAGATGTTATGCGAGCCGCCTTCTCTGCCTTCTCCGCCGCCGAGGGTCAATACTTTCGAAACGCGATGGGAATAATGTCGATCAAGCCGCCGGTCGGCTTAGTAGGGAGGGGAGGAACAACTCTTTTCCGCCGTTCTTTCTGTTGGCGACGGACGCTTTTAATTGGATTATGCTTCGGCGCCGCCTGGGATGTTTGAATACTCGCACTCTCGTGCGCCGAGCTGCGAACTGCTAGTGCCGCTGCTGGCCCGCGGACGTGCAAGAGTTTGGCAGCGGGGCCTTTCGACCGAGGCCCACACCCTCTCAATTCCTCGGAGACCTCCGTTCGCAAAGTTTGTTCCCGCTATATATGTATATGTATATATTTGTTTTCCCGCAACCCGCGAGTGTTGGTCCGAGTGCTGTGATTGCGCTGATTGGGAAGGGGGAAAGGCGGCATCACCCGGGAGGAACGCGTTCTTGGATCTGAGCATTTTGCGTTTTGTTACGTGTTTGAAGAGGTGGAAAGCGAGCGTTACCCTATGTCGTATCCGGGAACCGGTTCGAATTGTTCAGTAAATACTATACGTCTCGCAGTGGCCACTTGTTTTGTGCGGGAATGCTTATGACCCGTCGTACACAGCGGACTCGCTGCCTCTGTTCTGGACTTCGAGTATGCTAACTGGCAGTCTTCTGTTGCTCGGTGTTAAGTTTGTAGTGTGCGATGAAAGTAACAAAAGGGCGGCATATGCCGTTTTGTTTTTGTATTTTCTTCATTGGCGTGCCAGGTATATACTAAGCCAGCTTCGAGCACTTTAGTAACTTTGCCTTTGACGGTAGTTCATGGATGTTTGTGTTAACCGGCATGCTCGATTATTTTCTAGCTCTGGACCACTCTATGAGTTTCTGATAATGTTTCGTGGGAGATTTCCAATTTTCGTAAGCAAAGAACGGCAGTCGTTTTTCCTCAACTGAAATATTCTGCTCTCCAGTACTTCCCATCTTAGTTGCGTACAGTAAAAATTAATTGCATTTAAAAGGGCGTTTTGACACAAAACGAACTCTAAAAAAAAAAGTGCGTATCGCTGCCTACTTCAAAGATTGGAGTGAATCCTGTCCTGTGAGGATGCGCCTCAGAAGCGTTTAATTTTTACAGCAGAGTTGTTAAAGGCTAGTTTCCCCAGGATCATGTCTGGTACCAAACAAATGTCGACACAACACTCTGGTTGCCGCCGTCGCTCATAGATAGCGGTAGCTGTCCAGAGTGTTGTGTTTGCCGGTTGTCTGCTTGCCGCCGTCGCTCATATATCACGACAACCAGACAACTGGTTGCTGCCATCGCTCATAGATGGCGGCAACATTTCTATGGAGGAAAAAGAGCGGGAACGGAACGAGCGGCGATGTGCGCAGCAGCAGCGTGAATGGTCCCGCAACCGCCGCGAAGCCGCTATCGCCTAAAGTTCTTCTGCGTCGAGCGCTTCCGATTCCCTTGCGAAAAAAAAAAAAAAGCAGATCGTTCGCCTGGAAAGCCACCTCCGAGAACAGAAGCTACAGCTTCGCCGCTCTTCCTTCTTCACCAAAGTGGAAAAGCTGAAAGTTTTTTTTTTTTTTTTTAACTTTGCATTGTGTATGCTTAAAGGAGCAAAGGGGGTGTAAATCTAACAAATGAAGCTAAACCAAGTATATAATAGGGAAAAAGAGAGTAGTGAATGTTCTCGCCTGCCTTCGTATCCCTAGCTTCCCAGCTTGCCTCCGTCGTCTGCTACAGCCTGTCCTAACTCTAGAAATCATTTCCAGCATTTCTTTTTTCTTTTTTTGCACTGCGGACGAGGTTGTGCGACTTGCAAAATATCTATTGTTAAGACCTTTTCTATATTTTTTTTTTCGCCCATGAAACACTTGCACTAAAAACTCTAAACCCTTGCACCCCTCTCAGTGACTAGCAAGTGGAGCAATCCTAAAGCCGGGGTCGCACTGATTATACATCATAGACAATCTGCAGACGTATCCGTCACCGCAATATCCGTGGTTCGAATGCACGTGTCCAAGTTTCTCAATGAGCTTCTTGCCACGCGGCATTCGAAGCACGGATCTCGAGGTGACTCCCGTTCGAATCTGTTGGCAGGCTGTCCTTTGTAAGAAGTATAAGGACAGTGTGACTCGGCCTTTTAGGAGGGTGATCAGAGGAAAGTAAAAAAGCCACGCACTTGTTTCATGCATCCCCAGAAAGCGGGAAGCTAGTAACGCCTCAAAATGGTATCTCGTATTTCAGCTCCAAGAGGTGAACGTCATGAGTACGGAATGAATTAATTTGGACCTGGGTAGCTAAACTCGTGGAGCAAAACATTCTTCGCTTTTTGACGTAGCGGGGGGAGTGACCAAAAGAACGCCGCAAAGTTTCCTCCTCCCTGCGCGCGCTCAACTTCGCAACTTTTGACGAAAAATCCCCCGCGATCCCTATACTCTGTTTCATACTTAGCGTGCAACGCTGTCAAAGCTACTGGCGCGAGCGCGTGGCTTCATCTAAGGTTTTGTTTGCGCGAGAACTCGTGCAAATGATCAACGAGATCAAGCCCCACGCTCGCGCCAGTAGCTTTCACAGCGTTGCACGCTAAGTATGAAACAGAGTATAGGCGGTGCACGAGAGCACGAGACAGCGCGGGGAGGCGAGCGTTCACGCCGCTCGCTGTACGTTGTCTTTGAGCTCTCTAGCGCCGACAATCCCGTCATGCCTCGCCCAAGCGAGGAGCGAGAGCAGACGACGGGAGTTCGTCTGCTACGAGGCGGCATTCGCACAGCGGAGCTGAAAGAAAAAGTTTGTATTCTGCTCAAAATCGCGTCCCGCGGGCCACAAACTCAAATGCGAGCTTGAATTGTAAGCGTCTGATATTCCACGAAGGGAGGAATCGACGACCCGTGTTTTATTTGCAAAATTTGGGTCGCTTTGTTGCCGTACAGATGCTGAAACCTACCAGTGTGTAATGAAAGGCCCAGGACAAACACAGAGGCCGCGAGATCTCGCATCATCTGTGTGCAGGTGAAAAGTGGAGCATTTTTCGACAAAGCTCCCACAGCAGAAACCTGTGACGCATTCACTCAGCGTCCGGGAAGGCTAAACATGGAGACGTTGCCCGAGGCTCAAGCACAGTCATATTTGAACGGCAGCTACCTTGCCCCGTCGTATTTTGTTTGAGAAAGCTCTCGTACTCAGTGCCCTCACCAGGGAAATAAAAAAAAGTCTTACGAAACGTATTGCTAGATGTTCCAAAGAACTAGATTTAAGCAGTATCCTTTCAGTGGTTCACTCATAATGCTATGCTTAAAACGAAGCAAGCTTCTGCGCGTACAGTGCTATAAATTTTCTCAAGTGTATGCTGTTTTGTAGTCAGCTGGCTTCGGAAACTTACGCCGTCTGTAGATATCTCTGACAGCCGAGTTCCTTAATTGGAAATCATCGCAAATATAAGTGACACGTCGCAGCAACCAACGTTTATAGATAAACGATGGCAGTGACTGCGCTCCCGCATTCCCACCCATCACGTCGAACAAAAAGGCGCTAGTTTCGGTTTGAGGTCGGTACTTTTCTACAATATCTATGGCGACAGCATCAGTCTGCACTAGGTGCATTCGGCAAGTTCGTCCGGGGCCTGTTCTCCGTGCAGCACTCCGCGTGTGCAATGCATTAGAACTCTCACAGTGCAAATCTGGATCGCGGATCGGGAGCCCGTCACTGACCTCACTGGCGGCCATCGCTTGACAACAGGCAATACGCCGCGTCCTGTCTAGTTCTCCCTTCGTTTTCGTCCTTGTTGTTTTGGCGTATTACACCATGAGGCAATACACGAAAGTATAAGGGAGAAACACGCAAAAATAGGAAGCTTGTACGCGGTGCTCGAGGGCGAGTATTTTATGACGGGCTGCGATGATTATATCCGGTGCTTGGAGATCAACTAGACATTCGTGAAACGTTCGAACATTGATTTAAAAAAAAAAAAATAATAAATGGGCCGGAGCACCACCGACTTTACTGACGTCGCTTGCTTCGGTTGCGAAATAAACGGCACGTTCAGCAACTGAACGGCACGCTCCGAGTTTCAGTTTGGCACGGAAGCACTCACAGCAGTTCAAAGAAAAAGCTTTCACCAAGAAGTACTATGTACAAGCGGTTAAAACGATGCGAATGTCCCCAGTAAAGGCCTTCCAACTTATCGTTTGCTGAGCTCTGATGACTCCGAGATCACGGATGACACCACAATAACTCTCGGTAGCCCTTGTCTCATTAAACACATCACAGTTAACGCCCAACAAAGTCGCCCTCGGCCCTCAACCACACAGCGTTTATTTAAACAAGATTGGTATTCTAACGCGTTTAATATTCTTGCCCACAATATTAACTGTTATTTGCGGAAACACGATCAAAGTTTCATGATCGATAACAACCTACTAACATAATAAGTTTTCCCGTTTCTCCTATAGCATGCATTAGATCGTGTCAAGCGATGGCTGCCGGTGGTGCCGCTCGACCCCAGCAATACAGGCCTCTATCCGCGATCCAGCCTAATAAGAGATCAGTGGTGCCAGTGCTATTAGACATAAATCGTGTATTTGCATCGGTACACCCATACCTGCCGGATGTCGGGACGAGGCGCAAAACCGTACATCCGGCCAATATTGAAGCCGGTTTTCGGCCGAAGTTGCCTCGACACTCGCCAAGAAGCAACGAGTTGTTTCGGTGACTTGTTTGTGTAATTTAATTTTTCAGTCATTTCATTGGGTCCCGGACCACTGTGTACACCCCAAAAAAGGAATGTACTGTGGTAATTACACCTTAAAGGGATACTGAACCAAAGAATTTAGCGTCCATAATAAGTGGCGCACGTTCAAAGGGATACTGAACCAAGGACGCAGGTAGCAGTAGAACCACAGAAACATAAATATTGCGCTAGAAAACGCAAGATAACATATTTTAAAGTGAATTAAACGATAATCAAAAACCACCTGGTAGTTGGTTATGAAGCTTCAATGGAATGTCGTGACGACAACATGCCTCTGCAAGCAGCGCCACAGCGGTATGTCCACTCACTGGTATAGATTGCCTAGGCCTGAACGCAATACCGAGGCGTCTTGGTGGAAGGAGCCAAAACGAAGTGAGCCACCGTGGTTTCAGCTCTCGTGCGACGCGCAAACGCGTGCGCATGGCTCGTTGACGCTTCGGTTGTTCCCAGGCTTGGTTCGCGTGTCTGTCCTGAAGAAGTTGACGATGCGGAAGGATCATACAAATACGGCTCCGAGCCGAATCGCTTTAAAGGGGTACGGAAACGAAATTTTAGCGCCGATATTTTTGCATAAATATGGGCTAGGGACAGGCACCACCTTCTTCTGGGAGCGCCCCAAGTGAGAAACCTAGTCAGAAACATGTGAACGCTAGCCACCAAATATCATACCGAAGAAGAAGAAGTTACCCCTGGGAACTCAATAGTATAATTCATGAGGGTAGATGAAAAAGAAGAATTCCAGTAAAGAGTATAATTCATGAGGGTAGATCACTCTCCCCTCGCCATTGCTGGGTACTAACGGTTATTTCTACTTACCGGTTCCCTCGAGCTACTACTTTTGCGGCGTGAAACTAACACGGTGAACCGAACGCTCGTGGCACATAAAATACTGGTATGGTCGCGAACGACGTTATGGGCAAGCTAGAACGTACAGTCCTCGGATATTACTACTAGGCGAGATCGTCACACGTTGACGCCATCAAGCGGCAACGCTCGCAACTACGGTACCCTTGGCAGTGCAGGAACTATTGACGTCACCGGCGCGATACGCATTGCGCTCCTCGCTGGCCGACTTTCAAGCGAAAGGAAGAGAGCTCGCGCTCACGTCATTTCGTTTCCGTACCCCTTTAACGAGAAGGAGGCACGTAGCCAGGATTTTGTTTTAGGGGGGGGGGGGGGGGGGGTGGCGCCCATGACAAAGTGCTTTATGAGGGGGAGGGGGGAGAGGAGGCCCCAGCAAAATGAAAGATTTCGGGGGGGGGGGGGCGGGCCTTATGCCCCCCCCCCCTCCTGGCTACGTGTCTGACGAGAAGGGGTATTGCAGTTTTACATCTTTATAAAAAGGTGTAGTGCATTATCACACGTTTTAAGAAACGTGTTTAAAAAATCACACATTTTTAAAGGTGTGAGGTTTACATTTTTTTATAAGGTCTATTGCTACACTTATTAGGGGGTTAGTTATTGGACACCCCACTTACATGTATAAAGGTGTGAAAATGTTTAATTTGTATATACCTCTAACGGAAGAAAATCTCTTTCATGTGATTACATCGCGTGCCGATGAAACGATCTGTCGATGACACGTCGTTCGATGAACTGATTTGACCACCAATGAGTGACGACTGCCAGTAAAATTTCGGGGAAATAATTCTGCCGGCTGCCGGAAGGCTCGAACCTACCCAAGAATTATCCCGGTTCTTGTTTGTTTTCCAACATTCTGAATTGTATACCAGCTTATTAGTACCTCTTCGGATATTGCAGAAAAAAAAGAAAACGATGGCAGCCGCAAAAACTCTGACAGCCCGGCTCACAGTCATGTGGGAGACTGACAGGTGCTCGTCAGTCGCCACCATGCCTTGAAAGCTACCGGTTTCGAAGAACCGGAGCGCGCAAAGAACTTGTGGTTCCACGGTGATGGTAGACGCGATTGTCCGCCGCCTCGAAGTCCGGGCGCCGAACGAAGCTCGTCGCAGAGTCAACGCACAACGGCTTTCGATAGCCGGTACTGTCGCCGAAAGTCGTCGTCGGGGAGTTGAAAGGCGTCCCCGGTGGTCTCAGTAGCGACGCCGACGGTGGCGGAAGATAAGCTCGGCTGCAGCGTACGGCACCGCCATGTTGACAAAGTTTAACTTCGCCTCGATCCGAAGCGAAGATCTCGAGCTCAAACCACGGCTCTCGCAAAGTTCGGAAACGTCACTTTGACGTCAGCGACAACTTCGACAAACGAGGTTTCTTTTTTACACAAACTTCGGAAGGATTTTGAGCGTCAGCAGGTCGCCTAGGGACAATCTGTAAAGCATTAATTTTAGCTTGGCGTAGGGATGTAGGGACAAATGGGCGCTACGTCATCGGCGAAGCCGTTCAATCAGCGGGCTCCTCGCGCCCCTCACGCGCCGCACGCGCGCCTCGATGAACTTTGCTACATTCTGCCTCTCTCAAAGAAATGAGAGTTCGAATGATTGACACCTCGCTCGGCGCGACGTCAGCGTCGCGAGAGTCCAATTAGCGCGTCCCGCAAACTTCGGGCACAAAGTTGTGCTTGACGAGTTTAGCGACCCTGGAATCATAGGCGTACGCTGTGGAAGTTTCAGGATCGCGGGCCGCTGTAATAAGCATCCAAATCCAAACAGGTAGGGCTCAAGACAGAGCTCATAAGTGATTCCTAAGTTGTTGTTTTTAATGAATACTTGATGGTAACTCATTTAAAATTGATTCCTAGGCGTGTTTTTTTTTTTTTTTTTAATGAGTCTGCGTTGTACGAGTTCAAGAAATTCTTGCGCTTGCGTTTCGTGGCCGCAAAGTTTTGAGATTTATTTTATTTATTTATTTACACATACTGCGACCTCTGTGAGGTCATTGCAGGAGTAGAAAATACAGAAACAAATTAACATTCAAACAATACAACATGCCCTTGAACATAACAGAAATGAAAACGATGACGTCATGCGTTACTGAAAAGAATAGGCAGAACCACGCTAATAAAATCACTATAGGGAAGAGTACGTATTTCCCAATCAAGATTATTCCAAATTTCAATACTATGCGGAAAAAAAACGAATATTTAAAGCACTTAGTATGAGACTGAAAAGGAACAATATTTAATGAATTAGATCGTCGAGTGCATGAACTAGTAGAGAATGAAATATACCTACTTCGCTCTATTCCACAGTCCTCATTAACAATTCTGTGCAACATTTTAATTTTATAAACTGTTCGCCTTCTAGACAAAGGCTCCAGCCCCAAAGATGAAACAGCCGAGGAGGGCGAAAAATTACGGTCATACCTATTCAAAATAAACCTTACAGCCTTGGCCTGGATAGATTCAATGAGATTAATGTATTTCTTAAAATAAGGATCCCAAACAACAGATCCATACTCCAAGATGGGCCTAACAAAGGTCTTATAAGCACAGATTTTATTTTCTTTAGTAGAGCATTTAAGAGTACGTTTAACATAATCTAATTTTTTAAAGGCGCGAGAACAAATAAAGTTGACGTGCTTCTCCCATTTGAGGTTGGACGTGAAGAAAACACCTAAATATTTGAACTCCGTAACTTTATCTAAAATGACATCATCGATGTCATAGCTAAAAACTAAAGGGGTTCTCTTATTCGTAAATCTCATAAACACACTTTTGCGAGCACCGAGTTCTAGTTGATTTATTGCTCATGTTCTAGACACTGAATCAGTGGGACCAGGACGAAGGAACTGGGTTCCTCCGTGCCTTTGAAAGAAATTCGTAATGTATGCCTGGCCCAGTTACCTCGGGGTGGCGTCGGGACCTTTCAACGTGCACATACTACGCCGCGCCTCGACACTATTAAACTTGAGACTTCGCCGATGCACGTAAGCGAGAGCCAGTAGTTCTTGATGTCCTATCAAAACAGAGGATAATTATTTCATTTTAGCATGTTGCGATTTTCTGCGGCAGTAAGGTTAATTTCTCGGCCAAACTTCAGTTCCCGTGACAATGAGAGCACCATGGCAACGTGGTGCTCTCATCCATGGCAACGATGAAAGCACCATGGCAACGTGGTATCATAAGACAGCCCGTCGCGTACTTTGATGATTATTATACGTAAAACGCCTATTTTCAAGCGAGGTCGTCTATGTTTCTGCTGAAATTGAGACACGCGTTATTATGAATTCCCTTCGTGATCCTTTTACCGTGTTTATGGTACCTAACATCTAGTTCGTTTTCCCCTTTATTTTTAGTTTTACAGAACACGATATCATTTCTGCTCGCGGAGTCTCTCAAACAATATGCGAGCTTCAAAGACAGCTCCCGAAGGACGCGTTAAGTAAAGTTCTCGACTGCGTATATTCTTCTTGCAGTGACATTGAATCTCCACAACTAGTTAAATCTGGTCGTAGAGTCCACTGTCCGCGATAAGGAACAGTTCCTGGTTCCCGATTTTCTTTCCTCAAGCAACTTGATACCTCGTGGTTCCTTCGTACACAGCACACATTGTAACACCGACGATGCTTGCGTTGCAGCCACAACGCCCTTAACAAATCCTCCGTGGCAGAACGGGCTCATCTCAAGAAGGGGGACTCCGCTCCACGCCGTTCCGCGCGCTGTTTTCTTTCCACCTTCCCGTCCGTCGACGGATCTCGTTGACTGCTCAGAAAGGAGGAGGAGGGGGGTCCTTTAATTTCGTTATTCTAATTGAGGCTCGGTGTCTCGACGAACGAGTTCCTTTGACACGGGCCTCCCGTGCCGCGAATACCAGGCGGTGGCTCGTAATTGCGACGACTAGACACACACAAGCAGCCAACACGGCGGGCGCGTGGGTCGTCGTCGTCGTCCCTTCGCGTTCCTTTCCATTCCCTTTCGACTCACTGAAAAGGCTTTCTCGGGTCGGGATCTTCTCTTCGGCCCTCGAATTACCTTTTATTGACGTCCGTGTTCATTGTGACGGACACTCGGGAGGCAAACCCTCTCGCTGGCATCCGGCTGGTTCAATGGAAGGTAAAAGGGAGTGAATGTCTGCTTTTCTCTGGCATCGATTATGCATGCTCACTGCATTCGAGATCCACTTTCCTCGGGACCCCCATTTGCTGCCTCTCGCTGAGAAAAGCGCAGCTCAAAAGGGTGCTCGGAAGTGGGTGATTTTTTTTTTCTTTCCACGCGTTGAGAATTGGTTTAGGGGGCAATTGGAGAAAACACTCTTCGTCATCCTTTTGACTTCAGGGCAGCGTGACTGCTTTTCAGCGCCTCTGCCCCTGCCTCCGGCCTTGCGCAAAAAGCATTCGTGAAACTGTTGATTTTTTTGTGTGTGTGTATTTTTTTTAATGGATGATCTCATATGAAGCTCATATCTCGACATTTCTCTAGGCAGATGTTTATTGTTGTACTCTCACCTCACCTTTATCTCCCTACAAAATAAATGTCTGACTCCTTGCCGTGTTCTGCAAATTAATTGCGGCGACTGCCGATGCATTCCACACACTGCTGATGTACACTTATTACGCACAGTCGCATTGAACACACAAAAAAAAAGTGTTCCCACTAAAAATGGCGAAAAAAGTTTCGCCCACCATTTGCGGACATATATTTCCGCTGGAGACAGCGGAAAACATTCCCGCTAAATATAACGGAAAACGTTCTCGGCTAAAAATTGTAATGTCACGGGACACGACGTCATCACGTGAATCACGACATCACGTAATATTGTTACGTGACGCCGTGATGTCACGTGACATTTTGACATCACGTGAAACTTTGACGTCATGTTCCACGAAGACCCCACACGAAAAACGCTGAAAAAGCTTGATGAAAAAACTTTACGACCCTACACGAAACACATCCGGGGTGGTATCCACTGAAAAACCTCGGCAATAGCGGCGGCCGCTGTCGGAGTAGCGAAGAAAATTTCATGTGTATTTTCACCCGCAAACATTATCGCAGCGCGAGGTTGGGCCTTTTCTTCGAAGATTCAGATGCTGGTCCGAAAAAAAAGACTCCCCGCAAGACCGCTTCTGTCATCAGTTGTTGTACCAACTCCAGCCCCGACCCTAGGCCGCGACGCGGTTCACCAGATTGCTCGTTATCTGTAAGAGAACGCCAAGGTAGTGGCGGCAGTGGTCTGCAGCACCCCCGCAAGCGGGGCTCAGACCGCGACCCTGCCTCCGGTCTTCTCCGGACTGACAGCCGTTGATGAATGGGGAAGCACCGCTTTCCTTCTTTTCTCCTCGCTCTCGCCTGGCTCGGGTCGCTTTATCTCGGCAGCTTCTGGTCGACTTCTCTCCGCCGAGGTCACCGTGGAGTAGATTGTCGAGTTTGTTCCTCTGACCCCGAGATCCCAGCGGCGCTGATGCGGAGTCGGGGCTAGGTTCCGTTTCACCCTAACATGGCAAACGGCCAAGGCTACGGTCTCAGGGAGCCTATCGGTGTGTCAGAGCCAGACACGTGACGACGGATCGTCGGAGTGCTCGTGCTCGGCTAGGTCGCTCTCTGGAACGGGCCATAGCCTTCTCTCTTTGTCATGTTGTGGTGAAGCGAAGTCTAGCCGCGCTTTCACGTCTCGGTGCCCAATCTTCGGCCGGGCTGCGTTTGCGGTGGCGTAGGCACGCGTTCTTTAGTCTATCTCTCTCTCTCTCTCTCTTCTCTCGGTCCTGACGGATGACGGGGAAACTTTTAGGTTCGTCGCTAAATGGTTCTTCCCTGGTTCTCTCCGCTTGCTGAAATGAATCGATGCTCCGACGGTGTCTTCGGAGACGGTCGTCCCTTTTCTTGCGGATGCGGGAGTTAGTGGCGCTGATGTATGTAGCGAGTCTATCAAAGACCGACTTCTTGTCTTATACTGCAGTTTTTATCTCTCTTTTTTATATATGTTGGGTGGTTGTTAGTGATACATCGTGACAAGTAAGTCGTTTGCGAAGACGAAGTAATCTCTGCGTGTGCGCTTTGGTGGAGAGGATGGGAGAACGTGTGTTCTTACGGAAGGTTGAGTTTTTTTTTTACTAAGATCTATCTCCACTCTCACCGGAACACAATTGGTCTTCGCTTTTTTTGTCTTTCCCATTGTCTCGAGAAAAAATTAAAAATCAAAATCTTTGCTTCGCTTTTTATTTGAATAGTTTGTTTCTCGGATAGGAATAACGCTGCTGTGAATGAAACTTAAAATTACTTTCGTTCTATCGTTTTACTATGTAAGACATTCAAACTAATTGCAATTTTTACAATAAAAACTAATGCGAGAAAACAATAAAGCCCAGCCGAAACACCCCGCGACCCTCGAGCTCGGCTTGTTGCCAGTTTAAATTGCATTGTTTGTTTAAATTGTATGTATTTTTGTTTGAGCGTACGTCACATAATCACCCTCACACTCTCCAGTGAATAGTATATGAACTCGTGAACAGTGTGAAAGTAATTTGCTCCACCTACGATGTCCACCTTTACTAGACGATCTAAGAATCAATAGAAACAATCTTGGGGATTGTCTTGGCTTAGATTTTCATACGCAAACAGCTTCGTTCTGTTTTAATTTTTTTTACAATGAGCGCATAGTTACGCAGGTGTTATTAATTTTTTTTGTATTTCCAAGTACTGAGTTGACTTCTTAATCAAGAATTAATTATTCGTCGCAAATAAGTGCTGAAAAATATTATTGTTAGAAGCACCATGATAATGTTCAGTCATGGTGTCGTGACGTAACGTCATGGTGCCACGCAACGTCATGGTTCACGTGATGTCGGGTCAGAGTGTCAAGGGATCTAAGAGTGTCACGGTGTCATGTGAAGTCACGTGGCAGTTAGGCGCGTAGCGAGACATTTCCCAGCCACGACGTTCCCACTGGAAACATATTCGAGGTCTGGTGTGAAACCAAGCCAAACCCGACTCTAGCCGTAACACAACAGTTGGGCAGACGCAAGTACTTACATTTCCCTGGATTCATACATAGAAAATTTACAAAAAGTATAAATACAACCTCATTTCAGATTTTTTTTGTTTTTGTCATAAACCGTGATGCCATACTTTTGCCTTCATTTCAGTTTCACGATGGTGACTTCAAACGTTACAGGGGATGTGTAGCTTGTACTCTTGAACTCTCCGTAGACTCCCGGTATCGTTAGGTCGGTGCTGTAGAAGATTTTCTTACTCTTGTTGCTCGTGAGTCACGCCATGCGTACGCCGACCCAAGGTCCTGCTCCGAGCAGCTCCGGGGATAAATTAGACAGCGGCAAAGGAGCGCTGCTCGCCAGGAGAGCAATCAGTGCGTGCGCGGGACGGACCGGAACTTGTACCGGAAACGGCATTAACAGGCCGGAAATGACTGGACCCGACGCGCAGCCGTGCCTGGGATGGCGGGAACGCCGCGACAAAAGACCATGCCAGAACCCAGGGACAAAAATCTGGACTTCTTTCTTTTTTTTTTATGCGTACCATTTCACTTTGGTAAGGGTTCGCGTAGAATACGCACGCCAGGCCGCTTCCGGATATTTTGGGGTACCTTTCTTTTATTTTTTGGAGTATTTCGGGTCAGATGGCGTGTCGTTTCTTTTTATAAGGGGACCCACATTTGCGGAAGAGATGCTTGGGCCCGTTTTGCGAAGAAATGAATCATCGGTCAGGAAATTTTGCAGGGGCCTTTTCAACGTGTCCCTTTAAGCAAAAGGTTTGAGACAAGCTCAATGTGGAGCGCAAGTTCGTCTGCTTCTCGAGCAGGGGTTCCAGTGACGTCATAACGCCGAGCTCTGATTGGCTCCCATTGGAAGGATAGTGGATAGACATAGAGGCCGCTAGAATTGAGGCCTACCCACTATCTCTCCATCAGAGCCAATCAGAGCTCGGCGTTCTGACGTCAGGACAACCCCTGCGCAAGAGGCAGATGAATTTGCTCTCAGCATTAATCCCAACCCTCTCTTTGATTCTTATATCTAGTATACTAAACTCTGTTGCGGGATAAGAGGAGCCGGTCAAACTACAGCTCCCACAAAGCCCTGTTTCTTTCCATTTTAGCGGAGCGAACGCTGGGAAGTAGGAAACCATCAACGATGGCGAGCAGAGAGCCTTGTGGGAAGGGCTTGTCATGCTTTTTTTTAACCTCCAACAGACCATGGAAGAGCTTACTGTCAGGTTATTGTTTAATATACGATGACGAGCTGGGTTCATTTGCCCAATATTGTAACTATCAATTTTAGTGTCCCTTTTTACCGCAGACAGATGTAATATTTTTGATTGACAACAAACATTAAAAATTCTCGTCGAAGAAAATAACAAACGTGCCAATAAATGTCTAAATCGGCCGGGATGTCATCATTCAGGTGGAGCCAGAGCATCGAGGCTTGAAGCTGGCGTAAATAGAGATGTCGGTTTTGCCGGTAGATACTAAAGTCGGGATGTTGGTATAGTGACAATATCTTTCAAAGGTGTTCTCGATGTTTCTCAGTTTACAAGTGCGGATTCCACTAACTTGGCTTTCAAGAGGACTCATTGTGTAAAGGTGGTAGCTCGCTTTATTTGTTGTGGATCTCTGCGCAGCGTGTCTTTTGTTTAGGCATGGGCAAATAGCAGTGTTGGGTAAAGTACATCTAAAAGGTACATCAAGTAAAGTACAAAGTAAATGAGACGTGATGTACTTTAAGTAAAGTATTAAGTACACTGGGTGCATCGTACTTGAAGTAAAGTACTATAAATACAAGTACTTTCAAAGTAAAGCACAAGTATTTTAACATACTCTTTCATGAAGCCCTTTTATTCCCCTATACAGTGATTTTTTAACTGGTATGCATTGCCCAGGGCTAATCAGGGGTGCATGACCTATATTTTCAAAAGCAGCGGCGAATATTTTTTGTATAAAGTCAAGTGGCCACAGAGTAGTTATTTTCTGGAAAGGAGCCGAATTCAGAAGTCAGTCTTCTGAATAGACCATTTGCTGTCTTACCCAAGCATCAAGGAGAATGCAGGGATTGGTGTTCCACGCGCCGCACGTGCTGGCCTCAGCAGTAGTAAATTTTCTAAAGCAAAAATCTAAAACAAATTGTATCTTGCACGCGCGTTCGTCAACGCTTTATTTTGGTTATTTACTTCGAATCTTTTACACGGGGAAGGCGTGCGCGTGTGGCGCGTGGAACACCAATCCCTGCATTCTCCTTGATGCTTGGGTAAGACAGCAAATGGTCTATTTGGCGCCCCTAGCACTGGATTGTTGCACCCAAGGGGGTTAGATATACTAGGAGAGAGCATGACGTCAGCCCCGTAGCTTCCGCAAGCAATCCTCTCATAGAGGAGTGTCCTCTCCTTGATGAAAAAAAAAAAAAAAACAGTGAGTGTGCAAGCGAGCTGGTGATAATTACTCATAATGTGACACCTGATATTGGGGTGTGAAAAAATTTAGGAACTTTCAAATAGAAGAAAAAGACAAAAGAAAACTTCTCAAAACATGTGACGTTCTCCTCCGTTGTCTTTTACTTCGACTCGAAAATATAATTTTTCCGTACTATACAGTCTCACGTGCTACATGGACTGTGTTCCAAAATTTACTCGATCCGACTCCGAAGCAAAGGTTTCGTACCTTGGCGTTTCAAAACATACTCACGCTTATTCGATGACGTCAGAACTCGCGTTCCAGAAGCGGGTTGTTTACTCCGGAGTAATTACTCACGCTACCCTTCTCGATCGGGGGGTAACGCCGGATCAAATCGAGTAAATACGTCACGTGATCTGTTCGTCGTCTGCTTCCTGCGCCGACAGCCGTCAAATCTCGTTTCCTTCGTCGGCTTTGGCGGCAGACGTTCGAAATAACAAAGAATAAGGTGCAGCCATATATGTGTGGTTATTGCAATTTGCTGTTTTCAACGCAGGAATTGATTGCACCACATACAGACTGTGTACCTTCCCTCAGGAAGGTACACTTGTTATTATCAGAGTGCGAGCGTAAACAGGAGCTTCTCCGCATCCTCGTCCTCGGCGTTGGAGGGAACTCCGTTACGTTAAAAGATGAAAATGTTCTAACGCAGTAGATAAAGTGGAACTTTAGGAGGTTTTTTTCTCCCCAGAGTGTGTGTAATGAGAAGATAACTTTTGTAAAGCAGTGAAGGCATCGAAGATTTTAGGTATATCATCAGTCAACAACCCCACCATATTCCCCTCCCTAATAAATTGTCTATAACGGCTTTGAAGTGCTCTCTCTGATTTTTTAATCATATTCGCGTCAAAGCGAACGTAAGTTATATATAGGGTTCCGCGTTTTCGGTTTCTATTTTTTCAAAGTTCGGCGTACTTTTTTCGGTGTTTATCTTAAAATTCACTTTTCGTTTTTTTTCGGCGTATATTATGCCTACAAAAGTTTATAGGCTTTTTTCGGTGAATATAAAATAAACACCAACGAACACCGGATCAGGTGGTCCTTTCACCTCTGATATTGGTGATCACTCAAAAAATAACGGCACAGATACATTGAAAAAGAAATGTACACTTTATTTGGCAAATGTGTGCAACTGTAAAAGAAACAAGAAAAAAAAAACACAAGTACAAACAAGTAAGATATGAAGCCTATGCGCAAAAAACATGGAACTTCACCTTTTGTACATCAGGATTACCTGATCTTATTATAGTACACACACATGTACTTTCCCAGGTTCTCCTCGTTGATCCGCACTCTTTCTTTCCTGTTAATATGACCCTTCGGGAATGTCCTCTCAATGCTAACACTGGACACAGGCAGGCTGAGGAGATGAAGCGCTGCCTGAGCCAAAATCGGCCAATCAACCAATTGTGACCGCCAAAAGAGACACGGTGTGACGTTTTGAAGCATAACACAACATGGAGAGCTTGCATCAAATCAGTCTTCTTTACAACGAGTTTGGAAACAGGTTCGTACACGGCGAAGTCATGGGGCATTTCGGACTTCATTTTCCGATCGATGATGCGCACATTAAACCAAAACGTCGTGATGCCATCCGTGTATCCCATACATTCGGACACGTTTCGATTGACACTGTCGCTCCACTTCTTCGCCAATGCTCTGCGGTACGACTGGAAGGTCAACGTGACCTTTTCCGGTTAAATCTTAAATTTAGAAAATGCCAATTCGACGGATCTTTATCGGTTTTTATCGGTTTAAATACAAAATGCCGAACCTAAAAGCTGACCTTTTTCGGTTAAAACCGAATTTACGAAAATTGATTCGGCGTAATTTTATCGGTTTTTATCGGTTGAAACCGAAAACTTCGAACCCTAGTTACATATCACTAATGAGAAAGCCCCATGCGCTCTGCCGCTACACCGTCTGGAAGCAATATCCGCCAAACGTATTCGGTGTTAATTACGATGAGTTGAGGCTGTTTATGGCTCCTGGACTAGACTTACTGCGATCGCGCAGATTAATCAAAACAAAAATGTTGATGTCTAACTGAATGGAATAAGTAATTTTTATTTCAATATGCAGCCCAAAAGGAAGGTGAGCAAAAGGAGCTGGTGGAGCCATCTCAGAAAAAACCGCGTCGTCACTGTCAAAGAAAACCTTTGAAGTGGTTAACATTATTGTCTCTATCTGGTTTCTCCATGATAAAAAGAGATCGTCTGCTATTTTCCGCCATTTCTGCTATGTTTTCTTTTTGCCGTAGCCCAAGACGAAGTCAATCCGCGTAGTATCCAGGTGATTATCCCGGCCGTTCCAAAATCGAGTCGCGGATTGTTTACTCGCGGTGTCACGTGGTATTACCCGCTGACGTAGTTGACAGGTTACTTGGGTAAGTTTTGGAACATAACCATTATGATTAATTTTGCTCTCCTGATATCTTAAACCTCCATGCTTGCGCTGACCGACCGAGAAGTAGCAAGAGTTCAAAAAGCTACGAGTTAGCGGCCCCCAGAACAAACGGAGCGATGCGTCGTCTGATCACGTTTCTGGTGAGAGTAGAATATTCCTTTCAGTATTTCTTCGGAGTCGACAAGGCATCATTTCGTGATACAAATTTAACGAAATCCAATTCGGGGAATGTATTTTGAAGTCGGGAATTTTACTTTCCTCGGAAAGCATCAGAAAAAAAGACTTTAAGTAAAGTACAAGTACATACTCAAAGAATGTACTTCAAGTAAAGTACAAGTTTCTAAACCGACTTGTAGTACTTTAAGTACAATGTACTTAAAGTACTTCCCAACACTGGCGAATAGTGGATTTTGGGTTCGAATCGAATTCGAAACGAATATTGATTTTGGCCGAATAATTTCGAATCGAATAGTTCGAATAATATAAGCAACAAATAACACAAGATATGTTTGAACAGTAGTTTTATATTTGCCCTCAGTTGGTATTAGAAGTACTGTAATTGTTAATTTCAAGTGCTTCTGCGGTAGTTGCACATTTGCACGTTCTAGTACTTCATTAAACCTTTTCGTATGCTAGAAAAAGGTTGGTTCACATCAGTTTTAATATAATCTTTTATTAGAAGTGGCACATTTTGTGTCGGAAGTCTTTTTTTTATCAGTTACAGATTGTCACGAAGAAAGACGAGTTGCTCTAAATGTTCCGTGAGAAGCAGCTCCCGCCGGCTGCTCACCACATTTCCTGCTGTTGAGAACAGTCTCTCGCTCCTTGTTTGGGGGGCAGGGATGGACAGGTACTTCTGAGCAACCTTGACTAGGCCAGGGTCAAATGACTATTCCGAGTCTTCCACCACTCCAGCGGCCTACCTGAGCAAGGTAACAGAGGGGCACTTACGTAGTCAGTGACTTGTCCAGCAGCACGTTGATGTGCAGTTTCCTGGTGTGCGCTGGACCTTAAAGAGGCAAAAACAGCCTACACAGTACTTGAAGTAGTTGCCCTCTGACTTGGGCCTGCGCTGCTGGAAGAGTCAGGAACATGCTCCTGCTGTGCTGGCGCAAGCTCTTCTGCTGTGGTCATGAGCAAAGCCCTTGCCCATTTCTTTTCACTCTCTGTGATATAGCAAATGTTCTTATACCGTGTGTCGTGAGGTTCGTGATATTGGAAAGAAATGACAGGAAGACACGATGATGCGTTGTGGGATAATTCAGATTGCACTGCAGAAATATGGAAAGAGAATATTTACAAAACAATTTACACCACTTCAACAAAGGTTAAGGTTTGAGTGTCCCCTAAAAGTCCCTTGCTCACGACGTTTCAGTCCTTGCGACGTAGCACCCGTGGCGGCCGATGATCAGGGGTCTACCGACGTCAGGGCCGAGGGACGTAGTGACGAGGCAGTTGATCGTTGGCCGAAGGCTTGAATAAGGCCCCGTACGTCGGTGGCAGCCGATGACCAGGTGTCTGCCAAAGCCAGGGCCAAGGGACGTAGAGACGAGGTAGTTCAGCGTTGGCCAAGGGCTTGAATCATGCCCAGTAGGTCTGTGGCACGGAGCGGCAGCGGGCGTTCAGCTGTGCCACGCATGCAGTCTTGTCCACCTCCGGAAGGTTGGCGCCCGGACTACGTGAGAAGCGGGTTGTGGGTCGGGCCTCTTGACGTCTGGTCTCGCCGACGGAGGTCCGGCCTGGTTGCGTCTGCACCGTCCTTTTTCAACCGCCCGAATCTTCCCTCGCGCTCCTCGCATGCCCCACCCCGTCTTCTTCTTCCTCGTCCTCTTCGGCTTGTCGCGGGATCGCTCATCACAATGACCCCCCAAACAAGGTGTATTTTCTTTTTCTTTTTCACTCACCGAAAAGAAAGAAAAAAATGCACTTCACATGAGTCGATCCCAGTTCATACCAGCTCGTTCAGTCACAGAATAAGTTGAGCCCGAGCTCCAATTATCAATGTCCCTGTCGTAAATTTAAACGCGCGTGCCTAAGAATACATACAGCAGCAAAGACAACACCGGTCAAACTCATTGCGTACCTCACACTCGGCTTAAATAGTCTGCCCCCACATTATCCACACCTTTTATATACCTCACACTGAACTGGTATTCCTGCAGAAGCAAACTCCATCTTAAAATCCTACTGTTTGCTGCTTTCATCTGTGGGGGCCAATGAGCCGCAAGCACGCGGAGGGACGGCGCCGAGAGCGGCGAAGAAGAAGAAAAGGGGACGCTCGTGGTGTGGGCGCGAGAGAGGCAGTTTGGAAGCCAGAGACCAACGGAGGAGACGGTGCTCAGGAGCCCACAAAGAGCCGGACCTCACGAGCCCAGGAAGACCCGGACCACGGCGAGGCCTTAAGTACCAATTAAACCTTTCTCGATGATAGCGCTCCCTGTGTGGCTTCCTCGGGGCGAATGGAACTCGGCCTGATCGGGCGATGATGATAGGCGACCCACATAACTGGCGCTTCCAACGTGGGGCCCGATCAGTCTGCCGTTGTTTCTGTTCGCTCCCAGGGAGTCCCACGAATCGCGATTTCTAGATTTAGGTTTCCTTTGTTTTCCATTCGATTTTTTGTTACTCCGCTGGACACCAGTGTTTAACGTTCTGCCGCTATGTCCAGGTTACGGAATAAGGCCGCCCATCCCGAGGCCTCAACCCAGTCAGTGGCGGATATTGACTCGGACGCGGGAGAAGGCACGAGTGGGCAAGCGAGCGTTGTGACAGCGCTAGAGCCCCCAATTCCAGCGGTGAACACGGGAGACGTTAGCGAACGAATGCACGCCATGACGGCGATGTTCGCGACGTTTTCTAGACAGATGGGTGTGGCCCCAGAGGTGGCGAATCCCGCGCCAACGCCCGTGCCTTGCCCGCGGTTGAGAGTGCCGACGCCGACCTATTCGGTCTACTCCGACGCAACATCGGTCCACGATTTTCTGCAGGACCTAGACGCGTACATTGCCGCGTTGGGCGCGTCGGATGAAACGGCCCTGATACAGATCGTCCCAATCGCGTTGACGGGTGACGCAACGCGTTGGAGACGAATGCAGAGGCCGTTCCTTTCGATGGCAGATTTCCGGGCACGATTCAGAGAGGAATTTCTGCCTCCCGACTATGAGATGCGGATCAGAGATGAGCTAGCCAGCCGTACTCAACATCCGGATGAGAGCCTCGTAGAATACATCCGCGCTCTCCAGGAGCTCTACTCTAGAGCCGAACCTACAGCGTCAGACGCGGAGAAGGTAGCCAGGGCGATCCGCCAGTGTCACCCTAGATTTAAAGCCTACTTGCGCGGACGTGATTTCGCTGATCTGGAAGCACTTGCCAGAGAGGCGCGCACCGTTCAGGCGAGCTTGCTCGCCGAGTTGACGTATCACCCCCCTCCATGCGCAGAGGAATCTCTGGAGCCGGGTTGCGCCTGGACAGGACGAGGCGCGGGAGCTTGCGACGACTCACGTTCGCCGTACGTGGCCGTTACAGGACGTAGGAGTGGCGAAACTGCTGTGCCCCGCGCCTTAGATCCCTTCGCGTTTGAACAGAGGCGCAGAGCTGCCAACGCGGGCTCTTCCAGGGCGCATGCATCCCCGTAGAGGAGGCGGCGCAGCCGACCACCGCGGAGTCGCGAATCATTACGAGGGTCGCGGGAACTACAATGACCCTCGGCGCGACACTGCATCGCGTGATGGTAGCGGCAGACGCTCAGCACACAATGGCAGGGGACAGGTCAGGTGCTATAAATGCCATCAGCTTGGGCATATCAAGCGTCACTGCACATGGACGGCAGCTCCCCCCCCATGGGTCTCAGGGAAACGGGAGAGGCCGGCGCCACTAATTGGACTTCCCGACTCGCGGTTGCCGGCCGCTGCCGAGGCCCCTCATCAGTCTGCCAACGGGGCTGGAGTTGCGGTCAGCGACAGGTTGGTGTTTGCCCCGTCGGCATGTCGGACTCAGGGTTTGACATCTGAGAAGGGGTCGTACGTGCGTGTCGAAATCGGTGGTAACATTTACTACGCACTAATGGACACCGGTTCGACCCCTTCCCTAATCGGCGACAGAGTCTACGAAGACTGTCGCTGAAGAGCAATTCACGTGCGGGAAGTTTCCACCACGCTGCGTTTAGCAGCAGGATCGGCTAGGGCACAAAGCGCAATACGCCTTCACCTTAGCCTCGACGGCAGACGAAGGAGGCAGCGTTTTCTCAAATCTGCCAGGCATGCAAATTCCTGTGATTTTAGGACAGGACTTCGTCTGCCAGGAGGGGATTATCATAGACTTGAAGAATAACGGGTACCACTATAATCCGTTGAGTCCCCTTATCCCTTTTGCCGTCCCACCGAGTTTCGGTCAGGACACAGAACGCCCACTCGCCGGATAACGAGTAGAGCAAACATTAGCTGCGCGAGTGGACCACAAGAACTCGACCAACAAGGTTGCAGACGCACTTTCTCGGGCGCCCCATGATAGTGGTTGGAAGGAGGAGACGCAACCAGGGGATTGCGAGAGACAAGCTTCCCGCGCGGCCGCTCAAAAGCGAGACAGCGGGGAGGGATCGATGCAACAGGAGCTCGTCGCAGTGTTAGGAGGCCGCACGAGGGAGCAAAGGATCGTGGCTTGGGGTGAAGTGGTGAGCAAGGAAGAGCTTGTCGAGGCCCAAAAGGCAGATGGTCTTTGTCAGCGGGTGTTGGGGAAAATTGCGGAAATGGCAAGCAACACCGGGAACGCTGGCGGTCAAGTTAACGAACAGATTGATTCATACCTGCTGGGCCAAGACGGCTTATTGCTCCGCTACATTCCAACAATCGACGACGAGGAGGGGAACGACTCTCCGTTCAGGGTGGTGATTCCTAGGAGGCTACGGAGGCGGTTTATCGGATACTTCCACGACTCGGCTCTGGCTGGTCATGGCAGCGGCAGCAAGACTTTTTATAAGTTATGTCGCGTCGCGACCTGGCCGGGGATGAGACAGGACACACTCCGATACTCCCGTAGCTGCCCAGCCTGCCAGAAACCGAAGCCGCGAGGGGGAAAGCCCCCAGGCCTGATGCAGCCTGTAGTGAGTCACTACCCGTGGGAGATGGTTGCTTGCGACATCATCGCCCACTACCAAAAAGTCCCCGTGGGAACCAGTACTTATTGGTAATAACCAATCATTTCTCAAAATGGGTGGAGTTACACCCGCTGAGGAAGCTGGTTTCGGAGCTAACAGAAAGACACAGGGACTGGGACGAACACATTGTCGAGATGGGTTTTGCAATCCGGACGACCGTGAACAGTGCGCGAACCCGTCGGTGAGAGATCTGATAGGGGCTCTGTGCGGCGCCATAATCTGCGGCCTAGAACTTGACCTCATGTTTGCAAGATGTTAATAGAGCTTGTTCTGTCCAGAAATGCCCCCCGGAGGAACCAGAATGAGCGGCGCCATCCAGGAGGGCGACCATCCACCTCCGGGGATACCGGCGGAGCCAGCCGGGCCAACTCCCAGGGTGGTCAACCCTTCGAACGAAGGACCAGCCCGCCCAACCCACCGGGTGGTCAACCCGTTCGGCAGGTGACAGGCCAGACCGACGACCGGCAGGGTGGTCAACCCGTTCGGCAGCGGACCGGCCAGACCAACCGACAGGGTGGTCAATCCGCGGTTGGCGAAGAACAAGGCGGACCAACCAACAGGGTGGTCAACCCGGTTGTCAGAGGCGGGGTGATCTACCCTGGCCTCGATCACATCAACAGAGGCAGGGCGGCGGAGACGCGGAGCACCGGAGAGCCTCGAGTGACCAGGCGGGCAGACGAGACTCCACCCCACGAGGAGATGCGGTCTCGACGGCGGCTGGAGAATCAGCCCGGCGCAAGCCACCTCGCCACACCGTGGACGGCCTAGGACGGCCAAGAGGCCGTCCACTTCGTGTCCAGGGTGCGCTGGAGGAACCAGCCCCGTCCAAACCCTTCCCAGCTGCCCGCCCAGATCCCCCAGCCCTTCCAAGGGGGCATAAGCTGCCCCGTTTTTTGCTACCCGACGACCACCCAGACGCCTGCTGGCTGTGCCAGGTCCCGGTGGTCCACCAGGACACGCACGAGGCCAGCCGCCGACACACTGACCTCCTGAAAAACATGGGCCGCCCCGCCGGCGTCGCAGCGGCAGTACAACTGCTTCGCCGAGATCGGCCAGACCTCCTAGCTCCTGCGGCTCTCGGCTTCAGCCAAGCTACAGGAAGCCGGAGTCCTGCCCCCGACCAACTGCTCGTCGACGGAGCCGCCGCCGAAGACCCGGCTCTCGGCCCCTTCCCCGAACGCGCACCGGTCCCACTGGTGCCCGGCCCCCGTTCGACAACTGCGGCCCCACCCGCGTCCACCACCACCAGCGACGCGGAGATGAATGAGCTGGAGGAGTACTTGGCCAACAATCCAGCGACTCCGGATAATACCGACGGGCCCGATTTTTTCGCCGACGGAGCCGCCGCCGAAGACCCGGCGCTCGGCCTCTTCCCCGAACACGCACTGGTCCCACCGGTGCCGGCCCCCCGTTCGACGGCTGCGGTACCATCCGCGTCCACCACCACCAGCGACGCGGATATGGGCGAGCTGGAAGAGTGCTTGGTGGACGGTCCAGGGACTCGGGATGCCTTGGACCCCCCCCCCCCCCCCCCCCGGAGTTGGAGGCTTGAGGGGAGGGGAGTGTGGGGGCCAATGAGCCGCAAGCACGCGGAGGGACGGCGCCGAGAGCGGCGAAGAAGAAGAAAAGGGGACGCTCGTGGTGTGGGCGCGAGAGAGGCAGTTCGGAAGCCAGAGACCAACGGAGGAGACGCTGCTCAGGAGCCCACAAAGAGCCGGACCTCACGAGCCCAGGAAGACCCGGACCACGGCGAGGCCTTAAGTACCAATTAAACTTTTCTCGATGATAGCGCTCCCTGTGTGGCTTCCTCGGGGCGAATGGAACTCGGCCTGATCGGGCGATGATGATAGGCGACCCACACATCTTATGTAAATACTCCAACGGCTGGTGATCCGTATGAACTTTAAACTCCCTCCCATACAAATACACGTGAAACTTCAGGATCGCCCACACTAACGCCAACGCTTCCTTTTCTATTGTAGCATAGTTCTTTTCTCTGGGCAACAAGTTTCTACTCGCGTAGGTCCAAAATGTGTGAGTATGTCGCCTTCAAGTTTCCTTCTAACTGCTCCTGCGTCAAGATTTCCTTCAAGATCGTCAGTGGCCCTCGAACGTGTCTCCCATATATCAGCTCAAAGGGAGTTAAACCCAGGCTGGCTTGCGGGACCTCTCGGTACGCGAACAGGAGTGGTGCCAGGTATCGATCCCAGGATCGAGGCTTTTCTTGGCACATCTTACACAACATCTGTCTTAAGGTACCGCTGTACCTTTCGACCAATCCGTTGCAGATAGGGTGGTAAGGAGTAGTCAGAAGCTGTTGGATGTCCATTAGTCGTGTAAGCTCCTTCATGAGCCCGGACGTGAAACTTGTCCCACGGTCAGATAAGATTTGTCTCGGCAGCCCCACTCGAGAAAAGATCTCTAATAATCCCTCCGCCACCGTGCGAGAGTCACAGGAAGGCAACGAAACCGCCTCTGGGTATCTGGTGGCGAAATCTACTATCGTCAGTACATATCGGTTTCCGCTTTCCGAAGTCGTTGGAAGTGGTCCTACTAAGTCAATTGCCACTCTCTCAACCGGGGTTTCGATAATTCGCAACTTTCAGCAATGGTGGTACCGCGGTGTGAGAATCGCGCTCCCTAGCTCCTGGATAAAGGTGCTAGGGAGCGCTTTCACGTCTGGAAGGCGTTGGCAAGCACAATAAATGTGCTTGCCAACGCCTTCCAGACGTGAAAAAATAAACTAGGGCTCTAATATCGCTGGTACATAGCAAAACTAGAATTACTCACGCCTTGCAGATTCAGCCTCCTACTGCTGTTCTACGACGATCATCCAGATGACAGCCATTTTGATAGGCACCAGTGCGCCCCCTATAGGTCGTGAAAGTTGCGAATAGGCATTCGCCCAAGGGGCGCTCTTTTGACTTGCCCTTTCGGAGTGGCCCTTTGGCAGGCATCGCAAGATTTAACGTAGCGTTTAATGTCAGCCTGAACTCCAGGCCAATAAAAAGCATCTAACACTCTGTCAGTAGTTCTCTTTACTCCCTGGTGACCAGCCATCGCACTGTCATGTGCCACCTCCAAGACGTAATTTTTAAGTGTGGTTGGAACGACCACCTGCTTGAAGTTTTTGCCCCCTTTCTCCTCGTATTTTCGGCACAGTACGCCTTTCGATAAACAAAAGCTGTACGTCGATCCATCCTTTGTGTTGTACACCTGTCCAATTTTGCTCCGACAGACGTCCAACGTGGCATCACCTCTCTGGAGTTCTTTTAAAAGCTCAGAGGTTATTTCATTCCTCTTGACTTCGCTTGATTCGCCCGTTTTACATGTCGACTTCGTTCTACTCGCGGCCGACACGTCGCTGATAGCAACATTTTCTGTTCGAGTGTCTAGAGCTCTTCCTTCCGGGCTTGGCTGCCCTCTCTGGTCATTCCATCCGGGATCGGGCTCTTCTGCACTTCGGGCTCCTTCAATATGTCCTAAGATTACATCATAAAGAGGTGACTCCATGCACTTTACAAGCAAATTTCCGGTGCAATATGGAGGGCACAGTTCCACCCTAGCCTCTGGTAGCTGTAACGATGTTCCATCCACAAGAAATACTACACCCGTCTTTCCAGTGAGACTGGTGTTTTCGACTAAGTTGCATCGAACAATTACCGTATTACTGCCGGCGTCGCGTAATACGGTTACTCGTTGTTGGTTAAGTACACCTTGCAAGACAGGCATGTTTCGACCCTTGTTTACCTTCTTGCGTTCTTGGGTTACATTAATTACCCCAACCTCCCTATCGTCGGAGAGCGAAGACTTTTCTTCCTCGATAGCGCTCCCAGGTGGTTCTACCTCACCCTTAGGTGGTCCAGGAGGCTCAACGAAACACATTGCATGGGGTCTCTCTTCGCGTTTCCTGGGACAGTCTCTTTCGTCGTGCCCTTCCCTTCGGCAGAAAGAGCACGCTGGAATATTTTGCTTATATCCATTTCGACACTGAGGTTCCTTGTGTCCTAACCGGCCACATAAGAAACATTTGGGCTTGGAAAATTCAGGCGCGTCAGAATTACCCCTCTGAGTCAAGGCAGTTTTTGTCTCTTCAATAAAAGTGAAGAGATTTTTTTGTTTCTGTGCTTCGAGAAATCGATCAGCCGTCTCAACCATTGACGAAAGTGTCTTGCAGTCTCTTTCCCTCAGAAAGATAGCGATCTTCTCGTGGCACTGGGACAGAAATCGCTCCGCCAAGATTTTATCTCGCAAGGCGTCGTACGTTGTAGGCGTCTCTCCTACTTCCAGCCACCTATCAAAATAACTTTCTAGCCGGGCGGCGTTTGACTAGCTGTCTCTGCTTCCTCGGGTTTGGATTTTCTGATTTTTTCTCGATATCCCTCTATCGTGAATCGGAATCTTTCCAGAAGAGCTCTCCTGGTGGCTTCGTAACTCAGAGAGTCTCGTGGCGATAGTCTGCCGTACACCCTTAAAGCCTCTCCCGTAAGGCACATGCTCAGCGCCGTTGCCCGTTTTGATTCTTGCCATTCCTCTGCCCTTGCGATGCATTGAAAACGTTTTAGATAGGCGTCTAGATCATCTCGCTTCTCGTCAAATGGCGGGATGAATTTACAGGAACAAATAGAACCAGGATTCATCCTCCCATTGTTACTTCCCTCGGGCGTTGCCTCAACATTTGTTGCCGCTCCGCTTTCAACTAGCCTTAAACGCAGCTGCAGTGCCCGCTCCTCTATTTCGACTTTTTCTCTACTTGCTAGTCTCTCGGCGGCTCTCTCCTCTCTCTCCCGCGCCTGTTGCTCCCTTTCGTAGGTAACTTTCTCTTCCGCCCACTCTCTCAATTCAACGCCCTGTCGGCCTAACGACTTGCCTACGTCTACTATATCTTTCAGATCCATCGTGCAGTGAATTATCCCGAACAATTCAAAGTGTCTTCGTCCTGTCGCGGACGCCAAATTGTCGTGAGGTTCGTGATGTTGGAAAGAAATGACAGGAAGACACGATGATGCGTTCTGGGATAATTCAGATTGCACTGTAGAATTATGGAAGGAGAATATTTACAAAACTATTTACACCACTTCAACAAAGGTTAAGGTTTGAGTGTCCCCTAAAAGTCCCTTGCTCACGACTTTTCAGTCCTTGCGACGTAGCACCCGTGGCGGCCGATGATCAGGGGTCTACCGACGTCAGGGCCGAGGGACGTAGTGACGAGGCAGTTGATCGTTGGCCGAAGGCTTGAATCAGGCCCCGTACGTCGGTGGCAGCCGATGACCAGGTGTCTGCCAAAGCCAGGGCCAAGGGACGTAGAGACGAGGTAGTTCAGCGTTGGCCAAAGGCTTGAATCATGCTCAGTAGGTCTGTGGAACGGAGCGGCAGAGGGCGTTCAGCTGCGCCACGCATGCAGTCTTGTCCACCTCCGGAAGGTTGGCGCCCGGACTGCGTGAGAAGCGGGTTGTGGGTCGGGCCTCTTGACGTCTGGTCACGCCGACGGAGGTCCGGCCTGGTTGCGTCTGCTCCGTCCTTTTTCAACCGCCCGAATCTTCCCTCGCGCTCCACGCATGCCCCATCCCGTCTTCTTCTTCCTCGTCCTCTTCGGCTTGTCGCGGGATCGCTCATCACACCGTGGATCAATCAGCATTGCAAGTGCAGGCACAGGGGAGATTTTCAGGTCAGGAAACCTTGTAGCAAAACTGCGTGCAAGGTTGTAAGAAAATGGTGCTGCTTCTTCAGCTCCGGTTTTGTGCTGTTGAATCACGACATGTGTGCAGTGAGGCAATGGAATCTCTTGTGAACGTGTGGGATACCTATCAGCAGACGACTCTGCCGTGGCCTGTTGCAGGGGCTGCAATACTTTTACCACAGCAGCCATTGGTGTCCATTCTTTTGTGCTCAAGTTCTCCACGGAATCAGACTCGGAAAGTTCTGTGGAATTAGGGGCACGCAGTTTCAGTAATTTTCCATCATTGAATGTTCGCTATTTCAACGAGTGGGGACATCCTGAACCACTTCCAGAGCATTTATATGCATGTCCCTCTCGATCTCGATGAGTCGCCGGCCAGCTTGTGAGCTTTTCTTGTAGTGTCCCACAATGCATCTTGCTTTTGCACAAAGCTGAGAGAAGATAGTGACTTCTTGTTTTTGCGTCGTTGATGCACAGTTGCAGCGTGTGAGCAAAGCACTGCAGGCCCAACCACGGCAACCTAGCGACGGCTGAAACAAAATTACTTGCATTGTCCGTGACAGCAAAGATAGGGATGCTGTCAGTGAGGTCCCACTCTTCAATGACTGCTTGGAGGAAGCGCAAAATGTTGTCTGCAGTGTGATCGTCAAACATTTCCTTGCAGGCTAAAGGGTACACGTGCTGCACGAAGTCTTGATCCAGTACTTGAACGGTCACGCACACTTAACTGTCGCCCGCTCTCGAAGTCCACCCATCAATTGTCAACGTGTAACACTCGACTGCGCCTTCGAAGATGCCCTCGAATACGCTTCTTGAGTTCAGCTTTTTTCGCAGCGTACAAGTCTAGAATGACAGTTCTTGAAAATGATTTTCGCAACGGAACAACATACTCTGGAATCGCTTAGTTGATCATGTCAATGAAACTTGCGCCTTCAACCACGCTGTACGGCTGGAAGGCCCAAGCGATGAACGTGGCGATTTTCTTGGTCATTTCCTTCGACTCTGGCGCCGTTGGCTGTAGCTTTGGTTTGAAGATTGTAGCCACCGATATTTGCGATGAACTTGCTTTCGTTTCATCTTTTCTTGTGGTCACGCCCTGGTTCCGCTGACGTTGAACCAAGTAGGCTTCGTACTTGCCAGGATGCCTGTTCAGATGAGTGACAACGTCGTGGTCGTCCCGGTGGGAGTCTTTAAAATTGATCTACAGGCTTCGCAGCGTGCGGCACCTTTTTCGGAGAGCTTGGAGTAAAAGATCCAAATCGGGTTGGCGTACGTCGAGCACGAGGCGGTCGATTGAGAATGACGTTCGCAGGGCTCTGAACAAAGCCGTTCGCGCTCCAAAGAGCACGCCATTGACGCCATTTTGGCCGTTAATTTGGCAGAAGTGATGTCGCTGGTGATAAGTCGCCAGATGTGTACCGAGTTCGAGTACACGAAATGGTCTAAATGGTCGGAAGCCTGCGCCACATGACCGGAAACAAAGGTCAAGTATTCGTAAAGGTCGAATAATTCGATATTGTCGAATAATTCAATATAGTCGAATACTTAAATTCAATTCAAGGCGAATGCCGAATAGAACAGAATTCGATGGGCTATTCGTAGTAACCGAATATTCGCCCATCCCTACTTTAGTTTTTGCAGCGACCCGAGCAGGAAGAAAAATAAAGAGGAGCATCACTTCATCTCACACCACATGTCTCATTTTAATTCACATCCGCACCTGTCTCAATCTTAGATTGTTTCGGGCGTTCTTCGCTACAAATGTAACATTAGTCGCAATAACGTATCTTCCAGTGTGTGGGAATTCGTATATCACGTTGAATTGAACCTTACCAAGATAAAACTTACGCCACACTTTTGGTTTCTGTGTTGTTATGATTTACTGTTGAAACACTCCTATTGATGCCACGCACTCGATCGAGCGAAGTGAGTTCGTCAAACTCACTCCAAACCAAGTGTGTTCCTCAGGAAGGAGCCGTGTGGCACACTATAGAAATGACACTAAGGGCGAAGTGCACTCGCTTGTAGTGACACTAAACTAGCCCGTCTGACAGGAGTATAAGGGGCGTCTTCAAAGAAGTGTGCTTATGGTCAGTGAATGTTCAAAGGTGAACTCCGGCCAATAGAGCTGAGCCAGTTTCCATGCATTACAAGGTTTTCTTTCTTTCTTTTTTCCTCGATATTGTGCGTAGTTTTATAAATGTCACGGCTGAAAGTACGGTTTCGGGCGTCTACGGCAAATCCGAAACTATCTGCTAGAGGGATGGCTGTTAAGAGTCTGTTATACTTCGTTTCACATTATCTCCGAGCGAGGCCAAAGCTATAGAAGCGCGAGACCAGCGCTTTTTGCGTTTCTCCCCAGCTCGCGCGCTCGAGCAAAGCCTGAACGCACGGAACTTTCGCGCTCGCGCTTCCAGCTTTGCCTTCGCTCGCACATAAGGTGAAACGAAGTATAGCACCCCCAACGCACCAAAAAGCATAGTGGCAGAGAACAATGCTAATAAAAGAAAAAGAGGTAGTGTGATGCAGACCGTCAGCAGGTTCGGACCAGAGCCTTTTATACTGGGAGAGTTCGGCGGGTGGGAGTGGCTTACGGCCCGCTAGGTCTAGCGGACTCAGCGGGCGCCGCTTCCACCATGATGTGCCTCCCGGCGAGTGGGTCCCCATTAACATGCGATGTATACGCGTGTAGGCTTTGCCGTTCGTGCTTTTGTTGGCGTAAGGAGAAAGTCTAAAAACAAGCATTTTGTGACGTTAATCATACGTTAATTATAACTTACCTCGCACAATCGAGCACTCGAAGTCGGCTTCCAGTCAGCCCTTTTTGGTTTGGTCTCCCAGATCTTGTGCCTTGCGCGGTTTTCTTTTCCTTGCGGGAACCGGTACATCCTGAACCCCTTTTTTGCGTTGTTCGAGCACCCAACGCACTGCAGCCCCCCATTTCGTTTTCTTCTAACGTCTGGCAGAGCGCAGAACGATCATTTTCATCGTCGTCTCTCGCTCCACGCTAGACGGCAAGGCACATCATGGCGGACAACGAAACTCGGAGTGCGATGCGCACAGTTGCCAGACTGTTTGATCAGTGCTGCCAGACTGGCGGCTGGATCAAAGAACCGCCGAACTCTCCCAGTATAAAAGGCTCTGGTTCGGACGTGTCTTCTTTTTTTCCCACACTCGTAACAAAATGGCGACGAGGTAAAAGAGGACCATGCCGACGTTCGGGAGGATCGAACCGTTCGAGGGGGGAGGCGACGAATGGCCTGCATACGTGGAACGACTCCACGAATTCTTCTTTGCCAACGATTTTCCTGCTGCAAAGACGAGATTCATTTTCCTGAGCTGCTGCGGCCCGAGTACTTACTCTTTGCTTCGGAACCTGGTGAAGCCGCAGGCACCCCAAGACAAGACCCTCAGCGAGATCCTGACCATTCTCGGCAAGCATTACGCCCCTACGCCGTCCTCTGTGGTTCAGCGCTTCCGCTTTAATTCAAGGGTTCGTTCCGAAACTGAATCTGTGAGTGACTTTACTGCAGCACTGAAGAGCTTATCGGAGCACTGTGACTACGGTGCTGAGCTGGAGAAAATGCTACGAGACAGAATAGTTTGCGGCATAAACGATGCCGTGATTCAGACTCGACTTCTTGAAATTCCGGACCTCACCTTCGGAGGTTGCTGTTCAAACTGCACGCGCCATGGAATCTGCAAAGAAAGATGCTGGTGAGCTCTGTCAAGCTCAAGCTAGTACAAGCGTTCTTTCCACGCACCAGATAATGCACGCGGCGAAAGACACATCGTGTTATCGCTGCGGAAACAAAAGCCACCTGGCATCTCAGTGCCGACACATCCATTCTACGTGTCACTACTGTCAGAAGCGAGGGCACCTTTCTGTTGTGTGCAACTCGAAGAAGAGTGGGAACCCGCCCAATTCGAAAGTTTCCGGAAGAGCTCGTCGGGGTCAGCCAAGGTCAACTCCATCTGCTCAGGTGAACACACTTCACGGCGACATGTCCCCGCAAGATCTTTGTCAGGTTGTGGAAACTGACGCCTACGACATGTGGTACGGGGTAAGGGGGTACAGCATCAACAGTACCACCTTTTCTGGTCACCGTTGAACTCTTCGGTAAACCAATTTCCATGAAACTAAAAACCGGAGCGAGCGTTTCGGTGATGTCTGCAGAGAAGTTTCAAGCAGAATTCCCCAATATCAACTTGGATTCTTCGAGCGTCCTTCTGCGAGGATTTTCTGGAGGCCTCGAGCAAGTCAAAGGCAAGGCAAATGTCAACGTCAGTTACAGAGGTCACAGTGAGGTTCTTCCGCTGTTCATCACCTCTGGTACTTCACCTACGTTGCTTGGTCGCAACTGGTTTCAAGCTTTGGGCCTGAGCCTCAAAGGACTTGAGCCAGTGAACAACCTTTCTAATGTTGCGGACCTCATAGATCAGTACTCTACAGTTTTCTAAGAAGGTTTGGGCACCTTCAAGGGGATTTCTGCGAAAATCCTTGTGACTCCAGAGGCTCCGCCCAAATTCTGCAAGCCCCGTCCACTGCCATTTACATTACATGATAGAGTCACCCAAGAGCTCCAGAGACTACAGCGTGAGGGTGTCATTGAGTCAGTGAAGACATCTGACTGGGCAGCTCTTATCGTTTCTGTTCAAAAGAAGGATGGTCGAGTGCGGATATGTGGGGACTTCAAAGGAACAGTCAATCCAGTGTCTCTTCTAGAGACCTATCCAGTTCCACGCGTCGAAGAACTGTGGGCTGTTTTGTCAGGGGGAACCAAGTTCACAAAGCTGGATTTGCGAGATGCGTACCAGCACGTGCCCCTGGTTGAAGAGTGTCGCAAGTTCGTGACCATCAACACCCACATGGGTCTCTTCCAGTATACAAGACTTCCGTTTGGAGTTTCTTCTGCTCCAGCAATATTCCAACGAGAAATGGAAAATCTTTTCCGTGGCCTACCAAGAGTAGCGGTCTACTTCGACGACATCATTGTCACGGGAGTTGACGATCAAGACCACGTGAAGAACATTAAGTCCGTTCTTCAGAGGCTTCAAGATGTTGGCATTAAGCTGAAGTTAGAGAAATGCCAATTTTTCAAGCCTGAAGTAGAGTACCTTGGCCATGTCATTAGCAAGCAGGGACTCACTCCAAGCCCAAACAAAGTGGACGCGATCGTCAACGCTCCTGCTCCTTGCAACGTGAAAGAGCTTCAAAGCTACCTTGGACTGCTCAACGTTTACCGACGTTTCTTGCCAAACATTTCGTCTACGTTACGGCCATTGCATCTTCTACTGATGGCAGGCAAGAAATGGTCGTGGGGAAAGGAAGAGGAGCAAGCTTTTGTTGAAAGCAAGAAACTCATGACAACTGCACCCGTTCTTGTGCATTACGATTCAAAGAAGGACCTCCTACTCACCTGCGATGCTTCGCCCTATGGCGTTGGTGCTGTGCTGGCACACTTCGGGAGTGATGGAGTGGAGCGACCAGTAGCGTTCGCTTCAAGATGGCTACTTCCTGCTGGACAGAACTACAGTCAAGTGGACAGAGAAGCTCTGGCTTTGGTTTTCGGTGTAAGCAAGTTCCACCAATACCTTTGGGGAAGACCGTTCACAGCAGTGACCGACCACAAGCCGTTGCTCGGACTGTTGAACTCCGACAGAGGCGTGCCATGTCAGGTGTCTCCACGAGTTACAAGGTGGGCGCTGACCCTTTCGAGCTACCAGTTCAAGCTAACCTACAAGCCTGGAAGGATGGTAGGCCATGCCGACGGCCTGAGCAGGCTGCCTCTTCCAAAGAACGACGTGCCTGATTCGACGCCAGCCGACGTGTTTATGCTTGACAGGGCCTACCCTGATGCTCTATCAGCTGCAGCTATTGCTCGAATGACAAGGAGTGACCCCGTGATCTCTCAGGTTGTCCACGCTGCCCTCACCGGAACGCCGCTGCCAGTGGGAGGAGACTACATTCCATTTGCTGCAAGGTACAATGAACTCAGCCTGCACGAGAGCTGTCTCTTGTGGGGATCGCGTGTGGTTGTGCCCAAGCTCATGCAGGCACAAGTCCTTCAACTGCTGCATGCTGGACATCCTGGAGTGGAAAAAACCAAGATGATTGCCAGATGCCATGTCTGGTGGCCTGGAATTGACAGCGCCATCACAGACCAAGTAAAGAACTGTGCTACTTGCCAAACATATCACAAGTCACCTCGTGGCATCCCAATGACTCCTTGGCCATTTCCCGGCAAGCCCTGGTCTAGGCTTCATGTAGACTTTGGAGGCCCCTTCATGGACCATTACTTTCTCGTCATGGTAGATGCTTTCTCCAAGTGGGTGGAGGTTCATCCTGTTCCTTCACCTTCGACAGATGCTACCATTTCTGTATTTAGGACAGTTTTCGCCCAACATGGACTGCCTGACATCATCGTCTCCGACAATGGACCAGCGTTTGTCAGCAGCCAATACGCTGATTTTTTTAAGTTGGAACGGAATCCGTCGAATGCTGGTCCCACCGTACCACCCCGCCTCCAATGGAGCAGCAGAGCGAGTGGTACAAACAGTCAAAGACAAGCTAAAGAAAAGCGCACCAGGCGACTTCAAGACCCAGGTGGCCAGAGTACTTTTCCATTACAGAACGACGCCGCACGACCTGACAGGCCGCGCGCCCTGTGAGTTGCTTATGGGCAGGAAGATAAAGACGCCTTTGAACTTCATGCATCCAAGCCTGAAAACTACCGTTCAGTTGAAGCAACTCAAGCAGAAAATACATGCTGACAAAGCTTGCCGTCGGGTATCACTGATGGAGTCCGGGACAACAGTATACGCAAGAAAATTTAGACCCGGACCACCTTGGGTGCCCGCTTCCGTTGTTGGACCAGTGAGTGCCTCTTCTGTTCGGCTCAAACTTCCAGACGGAACATCTTGGCATCGTCATGGTGAGCATCTTTGACCAAACACCATGCAACAGCCACCGCAGCCAGAGACCCATCCTCAGGAACAGTCTTCTGTGCTTCAAACGACGGAGGCGACTTCGCAACCGACGGAGCCGACTTCACAGGGCCAGGCTCGACCCGAGGAGCAGTCTACATCGACAGAGGAAACCTACCCTCCAGGGAATCCAACCATGGTCGGCACACCCGTCATGGTTGAACCGAGTCCCGTTACTCCAAGACGGAGTGCAAGAGACAGACGGCCCGTTCAGCGTTACTCCCCATGAGCAATGAGAGAACACTTTAAAGGGGGGAGGAATGTTAAGAGTCTGTTAGCGCCACCAACGCACCAGAAAGCATAGTGGCAGAGAACAATGCTTATAAAAGAAAAAGAGGTAGTGTGATGCAGACCGTCAGCAGGTATTAGACGTGTCTTCTTTTCTTCCCACACTCGTAACAATGGCAACGCTGTTAATCAGCTTTACGGCTGAAGCGTGACGTCACCATGGTTTTCTTCGGTACGCGGTACAGTGTGCGTAATCAACAGCAGCTCCACCGCGACGTAACATCACGGGTGTGCTGCGGTACGCGTCGCCCAATGTTCCTACTAAAAGCTAACCCTTTTGCCGCCCGCTAAAGAGCAGCTGGTCGCAACCTTAAAATCGGTACGCGGCTTCACTTTGACATAACATTTCGGCTGTGATCAGATTTCGTGTCACTAAAGCTATCCAGAGAGCATGTTCGTCTGCTCCTTGCACAGTGATTGCGGTGATGTCAGAACGCCAAGCTCCTATCGGCTGATTGAAAAAAAAAATAGTGGGTAGACCTGAAGGCAACTTGCTTTGAGGTCTACCCACTCTCCTTTCAATCAAAGCCAATCAGAGCTGGGCGTCGTTTTGACGTCACCGAAATTCCTGCGCACGAAGCAGACGACTTGCTCTCCGCGTACTCATTTATTTTGGTTTTGTTTTCGATCGGAGTTTCCCTTTGAGAAACGCAGGGCGTAACTTATACTTCTGGCTCCGCGATTGGTTCCTTTCCTTTTTTTATATCGACTAATGCCGCAATATGATTGGTCACAAAGTGATAAGGAGATGCTTGGACTTGTTCAGAGTGTGTTTATTATGTTATCTGACTACAATCAAGGACAACATCACGGTGAAAAGAAAAAAAAAAAAAACTCCTTGAGACTATGGGCAAATGTACGACAAGACAACACATTTGTCTTGCCCCAATGTTTGGTCCCTTATCTAGAAGGAGTTTTGTTTTGTTTTTTTCACTATGATGGTTTACTAGCTTGCAGGTCGAGCAACCCTCACTCCAGGATGACATAAAGCGAACGTTCTCATTTTCTGAGTAGTGTCCTTCGCTATTTATTTTTACCATATTTCTTCTTTTTTTTTTTTGCAGACACTCCATGCTGTTCATAACTAAAGCAGTTTATCAACTGACACTGAGAATGGTGAAACGTCATGATCAATGTCACGACGCACATTATATTTTGTTTTTGGTCTTTGTTTTAGTCCAAACAAACGTTCAGCCTTGGCATTCGCCGATTCGTAGATCGCAGCGATTGGATTTGCTAAGTGACTTCCGGGAAAGTAGATGGATCCAGCTATCTTAGAGTGTAGATGCCTTGTCAAACCTGCCTACGGTACATTCCATCCTGACTGGTCTAGTGTTGCTCAAAACAAACACGTCTCGGCGAGATGTTTTGGTGGCGCGGTGGCGCCTTCCTATGGTTCTCTCTCTCTCTCTCGTGACGTCCTTACCTTGCGAACAACAAGTTCGATTGTGTTTGTAATTAGCATGGTGGAAGCTTGAAATAATTGCGCTTTCATAGCTACACTGCCAACACCGTCAAAGTTCAAGTTCCTTTTATTTCCGCCGATGAGATATCCTTTGCTGACGTCATAGTAAGCATTCGGCTAATCGTAGTAGGCCGACCACAACGACGCTTTCGATTGCGCACGTCGCCAGTAGAGGGTATTAACTGGACGCCATATTTGAGGGCGATGTTCAGAGCGCATGCTCAAGACAAGCTTATATTAATAGGCAGCTAAGACCTGCAACCTTGATGGTGCGGAATGCACGTTGCAGAATAACCGCGCAAGCTCGCCGTCAGCACGCTCTCAGCAGTCGCGCACACAGCTATGGCCGCCAGTGATTACTCCCTATAGACCTTTCCAATGTTTATAAAATCACAGTCCAGCGTGCGATCTTCACAGCCCAGCACGTGCGTGTTCGTCGCTTCGGAAAGCGAGCAAAACACGCGCCATACGCACGAACGCTCAAAATGGCAACGGCCACAAGCTCGTTTTTGGAAAGGTCTATTAGCGGCGAGAAGTTTTGGTGGCGCCCTCCTGTGGTTCCCCCTTGTGACGTCATTACCTTGCAAACAACAAGTTCGATGGTGTTTGTTATTAGCATGGTGGAAGCTTGAAATCATTGCGCTCTCAAAGGAACACTGCCAACACCGTCAAAATTAAATTTCTTTCATTCCTCTTATTTCCGTCGATGAAAATCCCCTTTCCGACGTCATAGTCAGCGTTCGGCCAATCGTGGAAGGCCGACCACAGCGACGCTTTCGGTCGCGCACGGGGCTAATACACCAACACGCGCCTCTGACATCTTTTTTCAAGTCACGCAGCGTCCTTGCGGAACCATTAAAACAGCACCCGCTCGCCCAGGGAATCGGTGGCTACAAGCGGGAGTTAACCCCTGCGCTATACTGTATCTCAGGGGTTGTGTACAGCAAAGGCAAAGGCATAGGCACGAACACGTGGCTTTCAGGTTTGCTTTCCTTTCGCGAGTACTCGTGAAAGGAAAGCAAATCTGAAAGGCAAGCGCTCGCGCCTGTGCTTTTGCCTCTGCTGCACGCAACTCATGAGATCTAGTATAGCTTTGAGACGAGCATTTTTAGCGCCATTGCGCACTTTGTGTAAGAACTTTTTAAAGCAGCGACCCCGTGCTCTCGTGATTGTGGCATTGGCTGCAGCCTCAGCTTAAAGGGGGACCAGCAGTCGGGTGCTCGTGCTCCTGCTCGTGAGCTCACGAGCAGGAGCACGAGCACCCGACGGCGGTCGGACATACGGTCATGGCTAGCCCCTAAAGGTGTATCCACACGACGGACCGGGCCGCGGACCGATTGATCACGTGATGCGCGGCCCGCGGGCCGCCCGGCTGCAATGAGCATCCACACGGCGGACCAAAAGAGCAGACGACAGAGCGAACGGGCCGGTCTAACCCTCGACCTCACAGCTCCGCCAAACGCATGCAGCGAGCTGCTTTGAGGTTATTTGTAAGGAGCCAAGATGGTGGTTGAACGAGAGACGTTTGGCTGCGGTGGCCCTGGTGTTGACTATTGAGGACGAGGAGGACTTAAGTGAATCGAAAAGGGCAATCCCACGGAGCGGGGAATTGCTCCACGAGCGCGATGAAGTAAAAAGTTGCATCGTCGCACCATGCCGCCATCGTTGCACAACAAAAGGTTCGTCTTCTTCGTCTTCAACAGTTGGCGCCAAAAGAAAACGACTTTGGATTTGGATGCCAATCCAAACAACAAAAGTCAGCTTGTTGAACGAAAGAGACGTTTGGCCGCGGTGGCCTTGGCGTTGACTACTGAGGACGAGGACGACTTAAGTGAATCGAAAAAGGCTTGGGGACATCTTTAGATGATTATTTGAGTAGTCGTCGCGACTATTGTCCCACAGAGCGGGGAATTGCTTCATGAGCGCGATGAAGTAAAGAGTTGCATCGTCGCCCAACAAAAGGTTCGTCTTCTTCGTCTTCAACGGTTGGCGCCAAAAGAAAACGACTTTGGATTTGGATTCCAATCCAAACAACAAAAGTCAGCTTGTTGCCAGACTTAGCACTTCAATTATACTAAAAACACCGCGGTCCGCCACCAAGCTCCGGGCGAGAAAAGTCGCTTGGCATTTCTCAGAAGCGCGGGCCGCGGACCGCCGGCGGACCTCGAAAACCGGTGACGTAAGATCACGTGATGCGCGGCCCGCGGACCGAAACAGCAATTTTGTCCGTCGTGTGGATACACCTTAAGGAGCTTCGCCCCTAAAAAAGAGGGCGAGGAGGACTTTCCGCCAGGCTAAAGAACATTTCTGCTGGTCCCCCTTTAAAGGGATACTGAACCAAGGAATTTAGTGTCCATAATAAGTGTCGCACGTTCTTTCCACGAGCCAGCAGCCGCCGGTGTGCGCGAGCACACACAACAAAAATGACGTCAAAGACCTCCATTCGCGGTTAAGATGACAGTGATATGTATGGGCTTCGGGCCAAAGGAGAATAAAGACAAGTTTTTTATCTACACAGTGGTGTCTGGTGTAAAAGGAAAGCGATTAATTGGTCTAACACGCACGTAGCTTTAACTTGTAGTGATGAAAAGCCTGTATTTATTCTCCTTTGGCCCGAAGCCCATGCATTTCACTGTCCTCTTAAGCGCGAATGGAGGTCTTTGACGTCATTTTCGTCGCGTGTGCTCGCGCACAAAGGCGGCTGCTGGCTCGTGGAAAGAACGTGCGCCACTTATTATGAACACTAAATTCTTTGGTTCAGTATTCCTTTAAGGGTGACCGGAGTATGGACATTAAGTGACTCTGGCGCATACCAGCTTGGAGCACGTGGAGCGAAAGAGTGCGCTACAGAATCCAGGGATCCTGTGTTAAAAACCACCCCTGCACGTGTCGATCTGGGGCATTAATCTGGACGACGTTGGCAAAAAAACTCGGCGACGAATTCGACCGCCACGGTTGGCCGGTGGGAAGGTCAAGCGATTCGCCGGCCAATGACGGTTGCCGAATTGCTTTTTGACTTTCCCCCCCAAGTGTCTAGTTTAGAGCCCCTGGACGAGCATCGTACCGGCGTGCGGTCGTCTATCACACCCGCGTGATGCACTGGCTACGTTTCTCATCCACGACCGAGACACCAGACGTCCATTTAGGCTGACGGACTTCCGGCTGTAAAAAACATACACACAACATTAGTGTTTTTATTTACCCGATCACGCGAGGCCAGCCCGCGTAAACGACACCCAAAATTGTTTTAGGTCTACAGTTGCAATCGGGCGAACAAAAAGCGTTTTCGAAGTAACCTTTGTTCGATATGGCCCCATTCGCCCGGTCCTTCCATCACCGTGTATCCCAGCGGCAGCGTCAGGCTATGCACCGTTCCCCCCAAAGCTGACAGCGCGATGGCAGCTACGCACTTGCCGGACCAATCGGCCGCTTTCCACTCATCACCTGACCCGGCTCTCTGCGCGTGGCTATGTGCGTGAGTGTTATCTCGCGGCGAAAGATAGCCGTATGACTGGTCCAATAGGCACTTATAGCTTCAACCGCACTGTAAGCGTAGGGCTGAAGGAACAACAGCGAGGGTCCGCGTTGTTCGCTTCTGATACTTCTTTCGTGGGTCCTGTTCTTTGTACGGGGTGTAACCGTAGAGCGGCCCCTGCTAACGAAGCCCGCATTGGCGCCCCCGCGATAGAGTTTCTTCGCTCTCCTACAAAGAGGGAACCGACAAGAGAAAGCCTAATGCACGGCCCCGTCCGTGTCCCTCGCCGATTCCTCGTACGAGCCTCTATTTCTCTGCCTCTGGAGAGATCGCGTTTTAAGGCCTAATTGGCGACTCTCGGGTATCTTGCCTCTTCGTGTTTAATGGACTCGCTTTGTTGGCCCTATGCTTGCTTCAATTTCCTAATTTTATCTTCTTTCTTTTCTTCTGGGCTGGGTTTAAAGCCGCGTCTTTTGTTGGCTCAAACAAGACCATGACGGACGGCAAACTTGTATATATTATAAGGTTGTATACCAATGAATAACTTAATCGAGTAATCCGGGGACCTTTTTTTAAATAGTGAATCAGTTCATCGATCTAATGTGGAGACTGATAGGATTGTAAGTGTATTTTGCAAATATAATGTACGATTATGCACCAAGACAGTACAATTTCTTGGATTCGTATAGCCTTCGTAATGCGTGAAAAGGCTGTTGCAATATAGCAATTTAATTTAATGTGTAGCTTGGTTTGTCCATCATTTGAACGCAAAATGGCGATAAGACAACAATTTTAACGAAATGATTAGTTAAAAATTTAGTGAAAGAATAATGGTTATGCTAATTGATTATTTTCCTAACCATAATTACACAGCGGGTAAAAGGTGACCGACGATGGACGTTCTTTGTTCAGTATGAGATTTAGGTAAACTTCGCATCCAGATAACTTTTGTTTCAGTAAAAAAAAAAAAAAAATGTTTCCTCTTTTTTTTTTAATTTAAACACAAAACCTTTAATGTTTGTCTAGTGCGATGTGTCTAGGTGAACTAGCGTATACCAAAACAAACATGGGCTTAAAAAAAAAAAGGATGAAATGAAGCCCGTAAAAAGTAAGAAAAAAAATTCTATTCGAGGAAAAAGTAGCACTCGTGAGCCGACGAGTGTTGGCCAAGCCAAGTTTGAGCGAACAGTCATGCATAGGAGCGAAAGGCGGATCCGAGTCTGGAGGAAAGTGCCCTTCGGGAGGCAACGGGTTTTTAAAAAGTCAGCGCAGCGAGTCGTGCCATCCGAGGCAGAATCAGAAATGGAAGATTCGCCCTCCGAGACTTTTTTTCCAAGTAGCGATAACGTCGCGATTAAAGTTTTCCGAGGGCACCGTTGTCGCGAAACGGCGCATTAATTCCAGGCACCCAAAGGTGGGGGCTCCAACCAAGCAAGACACGACGCCAACCCTTTCCTTAGTTTTTTTAGCGCTCTCCTCCCGTTTTTTTCTTCGTTCTTTTCCCGTGACGCGTGAGCTTCCGATCTCGGCATAAATGTGTTTGCGCACGTGAAAAAGAGTCACAAAGCCGACATGCCTCCCCCATTTGTTTTTAAATCTTTATATGACTTTTTTTTTTCCTTTGCGGGCGGAAGTTTTCTGGCCTCCCAAACGCGCCTCGACCTTTTTGTTTTCATTCATTGCGCTGCTGTTCAGGCAAAGGGGTTAAAAGCGCCGATGAGATGACATGGCGCGATGGATATTCCAACAAAGGGGACGAGAAGACGAGTTTCGCTTTTAAAAGCACCAACCCCTCAACTCATTTTTTTTTTCTCGCGTTTTCTTTTTTCCTTAGGAGCGTCCGCTTCAGCATCGCCGGGCTCAGAACCCTTTTTCCTTTCTCGTGTTCAGAGTCCCGGTACGTCGAGCTTCCGATCAAAGGCTCGTCTCACGCCTCACCGTTCACATTTGCAACCTCCGCGACAGGAACGCCGAGAAAAAAAGAAAAAAAAAGCCCAACCTTTTCCTCCGCTTCGCGTTCCCTCGCTCTTTCTCGAACTGGTAATCGTATGGCGACGGAATCCGACGGCAGTTTGCTCCGCCGTTTTCTAAAACGACGCATTTTTAGTTGTGTAGCCTACAACCGAGAACCCTTCCTGCACTCCGTTCACAAATAAGCCGACAGTGTGGTGCAGACTAAGACCTCTTTAGACCAGTTGTGCGTGATCCTTGGTCACGTGATCACGCTGCCACTCATACTTCCGCGCATAGGACCCGATCCCGGGGCCGAAAAGTAGACGCACGGCTAGTCTAACGAGCATCGTAGCTTCCACCGCAGTGTCAGCTCAGGGGTGAACGAAGTACACACGAAGTGAGCAGTCGGCTACGAGCGGAAGAGGGCTTTGTGCGTGCTTTCTCAGCGACGCCACTTAGCCCATTTCCGGCACCGTCGACGACGGCGCGAGGTGTCACGTCTCTTCGCGTCGCCGCGTCGCTCGGAGTCTATTCTCCGCTCGCCCCTAAAGCTGACAGTGAAAGCTACACGCTTGCATATGACCAGTCCTACGTCTTTCTTTGGCCACGTGATCGCGCTCCCATCCATACCCACACCCGGAGAGGGGCGGCAGGGGATGAAAAGTAAGCGGCTGATTGGTCCGGGGAGCGCCTAGCTCTTGCCCCACTGACGGCTTAGTGGTGAAGGGGGTAGAGCAGCAACTGGTTTCGTGGGATCCGCTTCTCGGCGGCGTTACTTTCTGCAGCCGGGCTTGCATTGTAATCAGTGCTTCGAGGAGCGGCGTTTTCCTCTTTGGCGCGCTAAAAGCTTTCTTGTGTTTCCCTAGAGGTTGTCGTAGAGACGACGCGTTTAAACAAATGCACCTCGCACGTGCTTCGTTCCCCCCCGGTGAAGCAGGTGTGGGGACGGCCAAACCGGGGACGCCAGCCGCTGTCGTCTGAGCACAAGTATATCCATGAAAAGGCAGATGGTGCCAAGCGCCACTTAAAGGGTACTACGAAGACGATTTGGAAGTCCCCTTTAACGATTGAAATAGATGGCAAGTGTCTTACAGGTAATGTTAACGAAGTTTTAGCCCGAGGTTGCGCTTGCGCGCCGGACGAATTATTTTTACGGATCCAGCAAAAATCACACCAGGGCCCGTGACAGCTACGCCTCAGACTGCGAAAAAATCCTGCTTTTTTGTCCCGTAGACGGTGACATCAATTCAGGCTCTTCAGGCGATTGGTCAATGTGAACGGAGACCGCTTGCCTTTGTTTTCAATTGTAAAATATTAAAGAAAAAGTTTTTTTTTTTTTTTAATTCGTTAACAACAAAAACAATATATGTTTGACAGAAAAGTCCTACAATGCAAATAAAATACCACTTCAGTCCACCAACGCGGGGACTCAAAAAGCCGAGTGCTTCTCACTCGTGAACAATCGGAAGCGACTGACTTGGAAAGTTTTTAGTGTGGCAAAAACGTAAGATTTCTTCTTTTTTTTTTTCATGCAACGAAAACAACGAAAATGACTCATTATTGTGTTTTGTTCGTTTTCCCGAGCGGTTCTTGGTTCCACGCATGAATGGAGCTGCAGGAACTCTTCCAGGCTGACGAGCTGCAGTTTCCGCTACTCCTCAGGGTTCATGTCAGACATCTTCTGTGAGCCATAGTCTAGGGCGCTCAGATATTTCCTACACGTCCATCTAGCCTTTCATCCAACGAGACCTTCCTGTGCGTGCGGTGTACCGAAGTGTTCTGCGCGAGCATGCGGGACAGAAGACATCTGTCAACGCCCCTGCGCGAGCCCAAGACTCCGTCGCTTTCACTCCGGGCCTCCTCGAGCAGGACCATACCCGTGTCATGGCTTGGGTTAGTAATGCTAATGGCGTCATCGTTAAGCCTGTGGCGGTGTTCCGTCTCACTTGGTACGTAACAGCGACGCGCGACAATTATTGTTTTTCGTGATGCGATAGCGCCGCTCTAAACTCGAATGACAATAAACGACGCCAATAAAAAAAAAGGTACATACACACAGTGGCGTTCGAAGGCGTTTGACTGCGTTCCGTCAACAAAATGGCTGCGAGTGACCGGGTCATCCGTGCTTCGTGTGCAGCGTGGAAAACAATTCAAGGAGTAGCTTGGTAAACGGCATGCAAAACACGAATGTCCTGGTTACTCGCAGTCGCAACGCGGTACAACGCTCTCAGACCACAAAGCGCCGCTGCAGCTCACCACGAATTCTACGCTCATGAGAACTAAATTCTACCGAAACCAACGGTTCACTGTTCACGTCAGCTCCGTTTTCAAAGAGGTTGAATGGCGGTCAAGCCGAACGTCAGTTTTGGTTTCGGTGATATATTTTATACGAAATAATACGCTTCATAGAACTGTATAAAAAATATTGAGTGTATTACCAGGTCCCTAGAAAGTTGGAAAACAACCTTTTATAAAAACAACAACGTCCAAAGCATCTTTATGGTTCCTTTAAACACTCCTCAGCCTTCATGTAAAATACACGGTGTTGGTTGCTGACAGGACGATACAAGTAACTGGGGATACAGCTCAAGCAAACAAAACAAAACAACATGATGATTTCCGAGGATCTGCTAGCTCGGTGCTCCTGTTTATTTTATTTTATTATTCTTTTTTTTAAAAAGGAGATTTGTTAGGTGTAAAATTACATTTCCTACTCGTTTACATCATTCAGAAAGGCTAATTTACAAATATCCATCGCTAAAATCATTGTTACAGTCTTTTTTTTATGAATAGCACACTACCGAGAACGTAATTTTCAAAAAATGAACAAACGTCTGCTCACGAGGTCATATTGGCTGAATGACATCAATATATGCGCGTCAGACGCAAAAGTTATCTTTTCTGTGACTACGATGCTGCGAGGTATAACGATTTAAAATTTCCTAGAGCGGCAGAGAGCTGTAACTTTTTTCTTTTTTTACAATCTAATCCGAGTGGAATAAAAGTTTCTCGTTATTGTGACTTGAAAGATAATTAGACAAAGTTAGATTCCCTTCACCCCCCCCCCCCCCCGCCCCCAAGAAAACAGCAACAACAACTTTATTTTACATTTAGGCCGGAAATCAATTGAGTGCACCTCATAATAAGAACGACACGGGTGTCTCAGAAGCCAAATACCTAAAGTGTTTGTAACTCCGTTCATCTCCTAGTCGATTGTGGATCGGAAGAGTTTTCGTTGGCGCCAGTCGTGCGTTTATCTTCTCCCAAATGATCACGCTCTCGCTCATCCCCAGGCGCGGAGAATGGGGTTAGGCTAGGTTAGGCTAGGTTAGGTTAGGTTAGGTTAGTAGGTTAGGTTAGGTTAGGATAGGTTAGGTTAGGTTAGGTTAGGTAAGGTTAGGTTAGGTTAGGTTAGGTTAGGTTAGGTTAGGTTAGGTCAGCTTAAACCGCTGTCACACTGCTCATAAAGCATACAAAAAACAATAGTGCTCGTTGCAGACAAAACGAGAGAACTATAGACGCTTTCTGCGCGCGCCAGATTGAGCCGCCATAGCCGACCTTCTCTTGTCTTACCGAGATGCCGAGCCACTGAAGCGGGCGTTCACGAGTCTCCACAAGGGCCTATGCTGGGTAGAAGGACACAGTAACACTTAAAATGACAATAACCTGTCCTGCTGTGGTAATGATGCAGTGGAGCGAACGGAATAAGATGGAACAAAAACTGAAGGTCGGTTATGGCGGCACCCATGCACAGCTGCCTGAAAGCGTCTATATGCGGACAGGCCTCAAACACAGCATGTTTGTGTCATCTATTTTGTATGCTGCGCAGCAGACGGTTGTACGACCGATCGCACAGAACCGTCATACGATGAAGAAATACGGATTAGACAGTGTGTGCAAACTGTCCTTTGTACGATGTATTGCGGTGGAAGCCACACGCTCGTCGGACCACCCATACGTCGTCCATCTTTCGGCACGCGATCACGCTCCCGCCCATCCCCACGCCCTAAGAGCGCGAGGTCAGGTGACCAAAGGAAGGCGGCTGATTGGTTCGGCACGCCCATGGCTTCCACCGCACTGTCAACTTAGGGCTGAACGGAGCATAGGTGTGCGCTGATTGGAAATCCTCAGTTCGCTTCATTAGGGCGTTCGAGAAGGTCCTCCTGCGTCCGCCCGGTCATGTACGCCGGGACCCAGCTTTTAGTTTCTGGGCCGCCGTCCGGTAATCTTGTCCGGTGTTCCCCTCCGTGTTTTCCCGTCGGTCACACACGGAACCCAATTTGCGGGGCTTCGGGGCTCTTTCGGCTACCGCGAGGATTAGCGGCATCCCGAAGCCCGCTAAATTTCCGTGTACAGCGGCGGTCCTGCCCCCCCGAGCGCTCGATCTCCGCTCTGAACCGTCGGTCGGTGTGCGTCCAGTCCTCTTGAATATTTCAGCAAGAGGACGCACTCCCATACTCCGTTTCGCCCTACGGTGGAGCGTAGAACACGCTTCGAGCCGTGGAAACCAACTGAATGTCTAGTGAATGTCACGTGACATTTGGGAATGACATTCGAGTCCCGTGGTATGTTCGTTCACAGCACCGGGTACTAGCGTCTGCTGTAGTTCGTGTTTGCGCCCTGTATTTATTTGTGGCTGGGATGGTGTCGATTGGGGAGGAGAATCAAACAGTCACGCCGCTAGCGGTACGTTTGTGCTGTGAAAAAAACAAACCTTATTTTCTTGTTTATTTTTTTTTTATTTTTGATCGGACAAGTTGAAGATTACGATTCCAATGCCGCTCCTGGTACGAAGAAAGCACTGGTCAGAGCGAAACGCTCATTCCCAGACCGTAAGACGAGGTTCAAAATCTTCGTTGTGCTTCGTTAGCAAACACCGGGCTGTGGGGGCAACGAGTTCGAAAAAGCTTTCCATATAGTTCAATCTCCTGCCAAGTATTCTGTTTGATACTTAGTGTACAACGCTGTCAAAGCTGCTGGCGCGAGCATGAGGTTTGATCTCACAAATTATTTGCACGCGTTCTCCTGCAAAATAAACCATAGATGAAGCTACGCGCTCGCGCCAGTAGCTTTGTTATGTGTAATAATCAAGATAAGATTTTTTTTTTGTTTTTTTAACGTGATATGGTTTTTGGCTAGTTGCTTCGGATTCTGTGAAGATAAATTTCGTGAAGACCTGGCGACGTCCCATAACGTAACGCGCGTACAGAGTTCCATTACTTGACGTCACATACTTACACACCAATTCAGTTTCTCCGTTAAATTTAGCGGAGAAGTTGAATTAGTGTATTGGTCTGTGACATACCATAATGCAACGCGTGCAGAGTTCCAATTATGGGACGTCATAGACCTACGCACCAATTCAGTTTCGCCGCTAAATTTAGCGGGGAATGTAATGTCGCGTGACCTTATGTCAAGGGACCTATACGTGAACATATTTTCTCTTCTAAATGTAACGGGGAAATTAACGTCACGTGACCTACACACCCATTCAGTTTTGCCGCTATATTTGGCGGGGAAAGTGACGTCACATGACCTGATGTCACGTGATGCCAGAACGTTTTACGTATGCAACACAACAAACCTATAACCACTAAATGAGCTACGCTTAGAGTATCGGCACTCTGTTCCCCGATATTGTTGTGGGCGCCGCCATCTTGGAGCTTGTGCAGAGCAGAAGCAACTGCCGATCGTCATAATTCAAAAGTGCGACTTCTTCAGCATTATATTTGATGTTAGGCAGCTTATGTAACATTGCTTTGCTCTGCCGCGAACTGTTCAAAAACATTTGTGGAGGACGGAAAAGCGTTTCCTGTGATTTTAGATAAAGCTTCAGATAACTGGCAACCATGATTTTAAGCCAAAAGATGGGTAATTGTCGTTACTCTGAAGCGTAGCTTATTTAGTGGCACTAAATAGACCCTTTCACACATTTTAGTGTCATCTAGTGGCTGAAGTATAGGGAGTATTCACTGGCGGCCATAGGAACCGTGCACATCTAATTCAGGCCCCGACCAGGGCGACCCTAGCGGCAAACGGGTCAGTTCCATCGGGGAACTTCTGCCAGTCGCTGCGTTGGTTGTGCGTTGTAGCGGGTTAGCGCTGTAATTTCCAAGGTAGCTATTCCGCACTGAGAAAGCCACAACAATTGATGCGGCAAACAATAGGCGACCGCCGCAACGCGGCCGGCATAGAAAAGGTGCGGATCTAATTCAAGCCCCGACCAGGGCGCCCCTAGTGGCAAACGGGTCCGTTGCATCGGGGAACTTCTGCCAGTCGCTGCGTTGGTTGTGCGTTGTAGCGGGTTAGCGCTGTAATTTCCAAGGTAGCTATTCCGCTCTAAGAAAGCCACAACAATTAATGCGGCAAACAATAGGCAACCGCCGCGACGCGGCCGGCATGCTCGCTTCCCATAGCGAGCTTCCACAGTTCTTTCGCCACGTGCATTCCGCACCACCAAGATTGCCGGTCGTGGCAGCGTATTAATGCGAGCTCGTTCTGAGCATGCGCTCTAAACAGTGACCTCTAATATGGCGGCCAGTGAATACCTCCTATAGACCTTTCCAAGAAAGAGCGTATGGCCGGTGCCATTTCCAGTGTTCGTGCGTATGGGGCGTGCTTTGCTCGTTTTCCGGAGCGACGCACACGCGCGTGCTGAGCTGTGGAGATCGCACGCTGGGCTGTGGATTTGTAAACATTGGAAAGGTCTATAAGTCCAAAATGATGTATACTCATGGCGGATAAAATCTGGTACGTATTCATGAAGTGTAAACGTACGAAAGTTACGGTGTCTTTCGCTGAACAGTTATTTCTCTATTTGCTTCCATTTACATGGTATCAAGAAACTGCCACTTTGTACAAGGCGTGTATGGTTGAGTAAACCTCTTGATCAAATTAACATTTTATTGTCATGAGCTATTAGTGCATGCCGAAGCCGAGTATTCCAAATACTTACATGATACCCTTAAATGCGTAGCGCATAAAGCCATAGCAGCTTATAAATCTCTTCGTGGTGACATCGAACATCAATCAATAAGGAGTATTCACTGGGCGCCATATTTGTGGGTGATGTCTAGAGCGCATGCTCTGAACGAGCCCACATTAATAGGCTGCTAAGACCGCCAATCTTGAGGGTGCGAAATGCACGCTACAAAAGAACTGTGGAAGCTCGCCATCAGCACGCGCTCAGCAGTCGTGCACACAGCTATACATGGGTTGCACGTGACGTCATATCCTTCCTCCTTTCTGGTGGCCAAAACCTGCTGTTATACTTCGTTTCACCTTATGTGCGAGCTAAGGCAAAGCTGGAAGCGCGAGCACGAAAGCTCCGTGCCTTCAGGCTTTGCTTGAGCGCGCGAGCTGGGCAGAAATGCAAAAAGCGCTGGTCTCGCGCTTCTAGCTTTGGCTTCGCTCGCAGATAAAGTGAAACGAAGTATAATGAAGCTGTGCTCACTCGTTTCCGCTCGCTCGCGACGCTCGTGTACTGCTCGTAGAATATGCACAGTAAAGGCTACGCTCGAGGAAGTTCGGCCACCAGAAAGGAGGACCAAAGTATGTCAGTGCAACCTATGTATAGGAAGTATTCACTGGCGGCCATAGCTGTGTGCGCGACTGCTGAGCGCGTGCTGATGGCTAGCTTCCAGGGTTCTTTTGTAACGTGCATTCCACACCGTCAAAATGGCCGGTCTTAGCAGCCTATCAATGGGAGCTCGTTCTGAGCATGCGCTCTAGACAGCACCCACAAATATGGCGCCCAGTGAATACCCCTTATAGGAAGTATTTACTGGCGGCCATACATAGGTTGCACTGACGTAATTTGGTCCTCCTTTCTGGTGGCCGAACTTCCTCGAGCGTAGCCTTTACTGTGCATATTCTACGAGCAGTACACGAGCGTCGCGAGCGAGCGGAAACGAGTGAGCACAGCTTCATTATACTTCGTTTCACTTTATCTGCGAGCGAAGCCAAAGCTAGAAGCGCGAGACCAGCGCTTTTTGCATTTCTGCCCAGCTCGCGCGCTCAAGCAAAGCCTGAAGGCACGGAGCTTTCGTGCTCGCGCTTCCAGCTTTGCCTTAGCTCGCACATAAGGTGAAACGAAGTATAACAGCAGGTTTTGGCCACCAGAAAGGAGGAAGGATATGACGTCACGTGCAACCCATGTATACAGCGAACTAACGTCTGGATTTTCTTTTTCCGGATTGGTTTATGTCTTCTAATTTGTCCTTTTCCAAACTTTAAAAAAGCCGCCATTGGCATGTACAGATGATACACACTTAGGTGATGATAGCTATCGAAGTGGCCAGACGGCATTTCGGAGAAGGTCTATTTCCCAACAATTTGCCATGCGATTTTTTTTTGTTTTGTTTATGAAAGTGAATTTCCGTATTGGTTTCGCGTAAGTATAACATAGACACTTTCTGAAAGTCTGCCCTCTGTCGGAGGCTGTGGAATATCCTCCAACACGGCGGACACAAAAAACATACACAGAAAAAATTAAAATCACAACGTCACAGCGTGCTTTCTACGGGGAGTTGAACTAGGAGGCAATAACGCGGCCACAAAAAACAATTTATGAACGCAACGCAGTGACGTTGGCTTTCGAGGCCGTTTGATTGACTCGTGGGATTCTAGCTTTGGCTATATGCTCCGGCGTATGGAATGACTAGCACATCCTGTGTCCGCCGTTAGGCAGTAGTTACAACCATCGAACAATTCGTACGCGACTTTCGAAAGGGGTCTATATTTATTATAGTAATACATATAGGGCTCTCAAGTTTGCCAAGCAAAATCTAATAATCCTTGGTTGCGTTTTGGTCGTGCGTCAATATGCTTTTTATCGTTGGTCGCTGACGCTAAGCTTTCAGAATTAGATTGATGACTGTAAATTCGTGAAATAAAACGACAAAGAAAATAAAAGAAATCAACAAGAAAAGCATTTTTATTCCTTACAAAGAACCATAGCCCCGCCCCGTATATAATGACGAAGCCTGGCAGATCGCCACGAGAAGCGGCCGCCGAAATGGGCGTGGAACGACTCACCGCGGATGAGAGGAGAGCCACGTGACTGGCGCCCCGCTGCGGCGAGACGCCGAAACTCACTTCTCTCGAGCAAACAACTGTGTTTTGGGTTCTCGCCGCTGCAAACGCTGCGCGCTGACGGCCAGGTTCCCCGAGAAATGGCTCTTTGATGTTCTGTGCTACCAGATCCTCGCGCTCCAAATCTGCGACCGGGCACTCTATGGCTCCGTCGTCGAACTGCCAGGCTTTGTGAGTATAGAGGAGGCTATGGCTGGATACAAGCCTGCTACATCTTCAAGATTGACGAAAAGTATCTATACTTCGTTTCAGCTTAAAAGGCAACTCCGCTTCATTTTTGGTTATGATAAAACAATGCAGTCCTCTTCAGCATCGCCTAGGAAGACCATACATCAAATATTACGACGCAGTTCTGTCTAAATGTTTCTTAAACGGTCCGGCAAACTTAGAAACTTGCCAAGTTGCCGAAATCGGCTGACTCGAGCGGGCGAATTCAGGCGCAACCAACAGCGCAGTCAAGGCTACGGCATGGGCGTAACCAACATTGAGCTAAACGTCATCACCATTGACCCTTTCACTTGTTTTTACTTCTCCGGGTAAGCCTAGCGCATGACGTCAGCAACTCCCTTCGGCGCTCATCGGTGTCCACGTGGTTGGCGTAACGCGCCTGCGCAGCGCGCTTCTTGGGAGCCGTCCGGCCGCCCGCCGTGGTCCTGCCGTTACCGCCGTCTTCCGCGTCACAACCGCCGTCGTCGTCTCACCGCTTGTGATTATTGCCTCTCGGTGTTTCGTCCATACTACGGACACCACGTGCGCAGAATTATGCCGGATCTGTGAAGAGGTCGTCGATTGTCGTAGACACTAAAACGTGGCGAAGAGTTTAGTGCAGACGACACTCGCGCCTGCCACACGCCCGCCCCAATCCCGCACGTTGTTGCGCCGAGGATCACGTGACATCTCGTACCACGTGATGGCCATGTTCATGGCGGCCCGAGGCCAATATTGCCGGACGAAGCCGAAGTTTCGGTTTCGATTTCCGCTCGTGTTTAAGATTAGATTTAAAAATATATATACTATTTTTCGCAAACAAACGACGTAGTGTCTTTTACTAGGGCTTTTAGTTCGAAAGCACTCATTATCCCTAAATCTTCGGAACTGAGCGGAGTCGCCTTTTAAGTTTAGACGCAGCCGACGCTACAAGTGCGAGCTCCGGGCTTTCAGTGTCCCTGCCAAGCACGCCTGCTCGTGCAGTGCAAGCGCTGCTCAGGGCAACATGCTCGCGCTTGTAGCATCGGCTGCGTCTGGACTTCAGCTAAAACGAAGTATAGATTAAAATGTCTTTATTCAATGCAGCTAATTCTTTTTCAAATTCGACGCTCAACGTTACATAAGCAACGAACATCTCGTCCAGTCAGAAGCAGCCATCCAGATCAAGTCACTCATAGACTCATTTAAATGTTTGTTCTTTCCACGAACCAACGAGGATTGAACTCCCTTCCTTGAGATATTGTGAAATAGACTCTCTAAGCCAATTCGAAAAGAATGTGCTCGCCTGCATCCTGTGCGGAGAGCAATCCGTCTTCTTCTTGCGCAGGAATTGCGGTGACGTAAGGCGACACTTAGCTCTGCTTGGCGTGGATTCAAACGATAGTCGTTAGACCTCAATGCTAGATGCCTTGAGGTCTACCAACAATTTTTTTTTTCGATCAGCCAATAAGAGCTCAGCGTTCTGAGACCATCGCAACCCCTGTGCAAGAAGCAGACGAGCTTACGTCCTCATAGTGCAGACACTCCTTTGCACTATATTTTTTCGCTTTTCTGCACATTTCGTTGAGCGTATTGAACTTGTTGTGATTTATTGAGGGTAGTGAGCAGTGCGGCTGTGCTTGTGTTATTGTATATGCTCATTTTTTAGGGACGAAGCTCCTTAGGGGCTAGCCATGCCCGTACGTCCGTCCGCCGTCCGGCGTCGGGTGCTCGTGCTCCTGTTCGTGAGCTCACGTGCTCACGTGCTCGTGTAGGGCAAAAGAAAAATGAAAAAAAAAAGATGAAAACAAAATACGAAAAAAGAAAAAGAAGGAAAAAAAAATAGTAGGGATTTCTGAGATGCCATCCCATCTGTCTCAGAATCGGAATGAACTGTCTCAGAGATATTGCTCAAGAAGATAAAATAAGCCAAGTACTTAGGCTGCAGAAGACTACAGCTGGTAGGAACATCCTGATGAAATTAGACATTGAGTGCCCGGACACACCTATCTCGATCCCCCCGCCACCGTGGGAGGATGAGACAGTCGTGGACACGAAGCCTTTACCACAAAACTTAAGCAAAGAGCAAATGGGGAGAAGAAACACAGCAGCTAAGAAACACAACTATGACCTCCAAAAATTACTTGAAAACCCCGAGGCAGATATATACTACACCGATGCATCAAAAGTAGAGCCTCAAGTCGCCATCACAGCACACAGATTCAGGGACCAATTCACGGTCACAAGAACGCTAAAACCAAGAACGGGAGTAAAACAAGCGGAATTAATGGCCATCCAGCTGGCCATCGAAACCGCAGCTTTCAGCCCACGCAAGAAAATATACATCTGCACAGACGCCAAGAAGGCTTTCGAGGAGTATCAAAACCCCTCGAGCAGAAGTAAGACGGTGCAAACCGTCAAAGCAATTGCACGCACATACAGAAGCGAACGAAGACGAGTAACCATAAGGTGGATCCCGGGACACCAGGAAATACCCGGGAACGACGCCGCGGACGCTGCCGCACGGGTCTCCCTCCCTCCTCATCAATTACCCGGCCTTGGCACTGACAGCGACGACGTACAACATTTGAACACTGGATCTCCAATCCAACCGGAAGGAGAAGAAGTCGGACCCCTTGGCACTCAAGGCTGTCGAACGCCAGGCACGCCGCGAGCGGCTCGGGAGCCTCCTTCGAGAAGACCCACATCCCCTCCCAGCGGATAACTACACCCGTTGGGAGAAAGTATGCCTTAAAAGATTACGCACACATACACCAATGGTTCCCAAACGCACAGCCATTTTCAAGAAAAGCAGACTAGCAACGAAACAGCACGAGACAGAACTTCAGAACTCACAAGCAGGACCGTCGACACAACCCAGGAACGAGAGCCTCTGTGAATACTGCGAGGAGACCGCCTCGGAGACCCACGTCTTCTGGGACTGTCCCCGCACTGAAGAGACAAGACGGAAAGCCCTAGAGGCATTACCACACCAAATGCGACCGAATAGCCTTGAAGAATAGGTCCTGCCCACTGGATCCCCTGAGCATCGCAAGGCAACCCTAGATTCCCCCCTCACATACGTGGAGGAGGCCAAACTTACACAATTCATCTAAAAAAAAAATTAACATAAACTCATTCGCTTAAAGAAGATGACTTAAGTCAAGATCGGCGAGCGTAAATCACCTTTTTATAATTATAATAAAGACATTTTCCAACCAACCCATCTGTCTTCTTAAAAAAAAAAGAAAAAGAAGAAAACCACACATTCTCCTACTGACATGAATGAAAACGACCGAAAAACTCGGCATGCAGCGCCTCAGCGTGCAGCGCATTTCACCGACCATTAAGCTGCAATAATGAAGTCCAAACGCAACCCGGAACTCAGCGCTACCTATGAGCAATACAAAAAAAAAATCAGCACCATCAGCACTACCTATGACCAAAATCAGTATCATCAGCACCACCCGAGCTTCGCCCCAATCAACATCATTCACCACGTGGAAATGCGGTCATTTTTTCTTCATCTTTTAAGCATTATTGTGGTGAGTGAGCAGTGAAACTCTTGTCTAAGCTCTGGTGCATGCGGCCAAGAAATTGGCCCATGATGTATGTTTTGTTTTCTATTGTTTCCAGCGCTAAAATTCACCCCGTATCGCCCCTTCCGGGATAACAGTATCCATAAAGATACAAAAGATTACAGGAGGACGCTTAAGACTGCTCACGTGAAGGAATGCGAAGGCGCATTCCCACACGGAGCGGATTCCTACAAGCACCGGGCCGCGTCTTCCTGTCGCACAAGGCGCTCCGGCGGGGGCACATGCTCCCCCACTGCGCATGCGCGGCGAGCTACGCCGGCTCCACGCCTTTCGTGACGGTGCATCTGCGTTGCTGTGCTTTTCTTTGTGTTCTTTTTTTTTTCTGGGACGCGTTCGCTTTGACCTTGAGCGTACCTCCGACTTCCGTGACGAAGCAGCTTATATGACGTATCGCAGCCAATGGGAAGGCGTCGCAGCCACTTCAACTGCCGCTTATTTAGATGCCTGTTTTTCGTGGTCACGGCAAACGCCGGCTGCGCTCCATGGGACAGTTAATGCTTTCGCATTAAAAACAAACATGGTCGCGTCTTACGAACCCACTTAGGCGCCTTGACCGAGATAAACAGGCGTATGGTCGAAGGGAGCGTCAGAACGCGGGCGTTTTTCTTCGAGTTGTACGAGTAAGACTGTGTTCAAACCCCCTGGCAGTTATCTATATTAGGTCTCTGTAATTAGTCACAGAGCGGGCGACGAGGGGGGACAAAACGAAAGCGTCGGAAGCCATGAAAATTCTGGCGAGCCTCGCTGAATCAGCGTTTGCAGACTCGCAGTAACCGAGACGTGGCAGCGAGGATGACGCGGCGGGATTCGGCCTCGGCCGTCGGTAAGTGAATCTGACTTCAATCACGACTCCGCGAGCTGACTCGTCGAGGTGGCAGCGGCGTAGAGCGAGCTACTCCGATCCCCGTAATCCCGTAATGCCATTTGCCTGATGGCGAGGTGCCTCTTTCTCCACCCCTGCTTTCCTGTTTCGTCCTCTTTTTTTATGATTCTGCGTTGTCTTACACGAAATACTTTGCTTGCAAAAACGCGTGGCGTGGAAGGGGACGGTAATAGAGATCTGCATGGAACTTCTATTAGATTTTTATCTCAACTGATTTATTTCTCCCCCCCCCCCCCTCTACATGACGAAGCATATCCATGGCGAAGTTGGGACTTAACTGTACAAGAAACGCAGGGTTTAGCATTTGTGCTGAAGCAGGGGGAAAGCCCGATAACGCAACACCTCCTCCATAATGCAGGAGGGCTGGAATTTGAACGCCTCCTAAATTGGCGAATGCGGACCGCTGATTGGACGCGACTACTGCACGAGCCTTCGGCTGCAGCTCGTGTCCTTACTGATTGAACACGAGTCTTGAGCGAATGCTGACGGAGCACTTGTGTCTATTCAAAGGCCCGCGTTTGCCTCTTTAGGGGATGTTAAGAATTCAGCCCTACAGGCTTTTTTTATCAAGGAATTATTGGGTAGCGACCTGTCCATAAAGGGGGCCCTGCCTGTCCCAGATTCCCCTTTCTCGGGTACCGGACATACCGGGAACTTCATCGCACATGGCGTCATCGAAGAAACTGACATTTTATCGAATGCCGGTTCAGCGAGCGCCCTTTCATGGAATCGCTTGACGCCGTTTCATTGAATTTAACTTCACCAAATTTTGGAACATGTTGTGCGTTTCTCTCTCGCCTCTGAGTTATTTTCACGCGCATGTCGAATCACCAGAAAATAAATTACTACATTGGCAAAATTTTCTCCGAACTTTTGATCACTAAATCATAGAACGTAACGAAGCTTGAGTTTGTATGCGACTTACCGTTTCCAGGTAAGATAAGCGGCCTTACTCCGCCATACAATTTGTTCCCTATTTGTTCACGCATAAAGGGTGGTACACGCGAAAAGGAAAATAAATGTTCTTCGCTGCGCCTTTTTTATTTTGTAGTTATCTAATTACTTGCGTTTCCATTCTATGCTAGGAGAATAGCTTCCTTTCTAAGAGCTTATTTTGAAAAGTCAGAAGATCCGCGGTACTACCGACTATGAAAAATAAACAGAGGGGGAGACACTTTTCTTACTGTTCTATGCGACAGGGAGAAGTGTAATTACGTCAAGGACGGCCACGCCATTGAAATAGAATACGCCTCTTCTGGAACGAGTAAACGCCCTTGAAGGGACGTACTTTCGTCACTGCACCCGATGGTCACAGGTTTCATAAAATGTCAAGACTGTGTTGCCGTTCATTAATGACCCCATTAGCAGCACAGTTAATCAGTTTCTCTTTAGAAGAAAAAAAAAACGAAATGGGAGGTGTCGCGGAGAGACCAAAGTTTCTTGCTATTATACTCCCTCTTTGTGGGAAAATAAGGGTCTGTTATCCTCGTGTTAAAAGAGAATATTTTCTAAATAAAAAATTCCTCCTGCTGGATTAAGCGGCGTCCAATGAAACGGCGTTTGATGAAGCGGCGTTCGAAGAAACTGCTTTGATGAAACGCTATTCGATGAAACGGCGTTCGATGAAATGTCCGGACCCACCCTTTCTTCTCCATAAAACCCCTGCGCTGAAGCTTTGAACAAACTGTGGCTCCCTTATTTTGGGTTGTACATGCTCAACTGATTTGGTCTTGCACTACCGCTGGCACTGATCTTGCATCTTTCTGAGTGGAACTGAAGAACGGAAGAACACCTTCGGATATCCGAAATCGGCTAGATACAACGCCGCAAGAAACGCCAGATTCGTGTCACCGCCGCTAGGGTACGCGCCTTTTTTCTCTTGGTGGTGATGTCAAAAAATCTAACGGCCCGACGTTTTTCTACTTCTTTTTTTTTTACTTTGAAACGCGTGAGACCGAGTCTTTTGGCCCACGCTCTTAGGGTCTTAGCTTTGACCTTTGCTTCGACGGCGTTTGAATTTTTATTGTTTCTTTGCATATTCTTCGTGATCTCGCGTTTCACACCAGAGCAGGCAAGCTTCTACATCTGTGAGAGTTTGAGACGCTCAAGTCTGTACTACCCAAAACAAGTGCTAACGAGTCCCTTTTCGCAGCGCCTTCTGGGCAACGCAGGAGGCCTACAGATCTTTCCAGTGTTTATCACTAAGGCGAAAAATGCTGAGTCACTGAGTTGTGGACTCATCCGCGCGGTCTCATATTTTGGTGGAATAGAGGTACTGCGCACGCTCAACACGCATTCCACAACCCGGGAGACAAAGATGGCAGCCCAGAGAAGACGATTATTGGAAAGGCCTATGCGGAGAGCATGTCGTCTGCGTCTGGAACAGGAGTCAACGTTATTAGTAGGGGTGTGCGAATATTCGAAATTTCGAATACGAATCGAATATTTTCCTTATTGGAAACGTATTCGATTCGGAAATTGCATATTTGGAAGTTCCCGAATATTTGGCCAATGACACGTGCTACCTTGTCATTGGTTCTGTCTGAGATGTCGGTGACGGAATGGAGAGGAGGTGTTTCGGCTTTGGAGAGAAGGGTTGTGGTCTATATATAAGAGCGGTGGTGTTCAAATAAACTAGAAGCTGTGTTTGAGACTTGTTTTTTTGTCCGTTTTTTTTTTTATTTTGCCGTGTCTCCGGTTTACGATGGAAGTTCTTCACCAGCTCGCTTGTGCTTTTCCCTTTGTTCGTCTAAGATCTGCGCTCTAAAAAGAAAAAGCTAGGTGCGACCAGAACATTGCTTCGCCATCGAAAACTCCTGCCACTCCCGCGCAGTCAAAACTAGGGATGTCGCGAACCTGCCCAGGTTCGAGTGCGACCAAGTTCGACTTTTTCGATCTTTCAATGTAATTTTCGACAAAGGTTCAACTGAAGCTCGACTTTTGTGCGCATGCGCGAAAATTAAAAAAAAAAAATAGTTGACTCCATTTGGCGGACGAAAAATGCACTATTTGTTGGGCCCTCTACCTCGTTGTGCTATACACAACGAGGTAGAGGGGCTTAGAGTGATAAACCGGAAGATCGGAAGTGGCACCCCCCCCCCCCCCGGGTTGCCGTAATGTTGTACGCAAATGTGACCACTCGTCACGTGACCTCCCAAGAGCCGTGACGTCACCGGTAAGATGGCAGCGCCCAGAGCTGGCGGATCCGCGTTTGTTCGGTGCGCGGTAGCCGTGATGTGCAGCTGCTTTCCGATGACTTCGGGCATCTTCGTGCTCGCTGACGCAGGTATAATGTGAAGATATGAAGGAATGAGACTTTATACTTTTTTTGCGCAAGATCGCTCTGGATCACCTGGATCTTAACACCTGTGAGACAACATCAGCCGCATCGCCGTACCGGTGCTCGGATTCCCGGGTATGTTCGAGGATCGATAGAACTTTGAGTGCTTTTAGCATAAAATTTTTGCATTCTCTTAGCTTTGTTTGTAAGTTGGAATGTCTGAGAATCGACGCGAAATGTATGCGTCTGACGTAGGGCCTAGGGGAATTTTTTTCAGCCCTAGGCAACTGCATAATCACAGCAACTTTTAGCGAGGAAGCTCCTGCGAAAGTTGAAAAATGTTGACTACCATCCCTTTCAATCTCTTCAATAGACTTTTTTTCAAAAGTGTGGGCCGCCTATACTGTGTTTCACCGTAACTTCGAAAAGGGCAACCGCGCCAGCCCCGTCAAGCCAATCAGAGAGACGGAGTGAAGGGGTGTGACAAATCTGTGCAGATGAGCACTCTGATGATTTGTTGTCATGTGCCTATCTCCAACGTGCATACTGACTGATCAAGACTGTAGCCTTCGCTGTTTGCCAAATTGTGATGAAACGAATTACAGTGGCTACTACTTTAATTATCCAAGGCTTTCATACTTTGGGCATTTGTTCGACAACAATGTTATGCAAGCCATCACCGTGAACTTGGCTCAGCGCCTATTGGACTCGAATGCTGCATTAGCGTTTGACGTGAACTCAGGCCCATTCGTGTGCTTTACGCCGAAAAAAATTGGTGACAATTGTGTTCCTTGATAGGGATTTGCTAAGGGTCTATTGTGTCATACGTATAGGAAGTGTCCTGCTATATAAGTCTGCATAAACTAATACTATTAAACTAGATGCACAGAGGTGTGTTTGTTTTTTCACTCAACAAGTTGCGGCTATACTTATTTCTTACAAGTGTACTATTTATTTTTGGTAGCTGGGCACGTTTTGTGCTCATTAATGTCAGTGTGTATTTTTTGTGTGTAGTTTCAAGTATCCTCTCTGCAATGACTACAGAGGCCCTTGGAGGAAAAAGTTAATAAAAAACATTTTCACTTCACTGGAGTTGGTTTTCAGATGCGCCACATGTTCAGGAGAAGTGGAACGAGTGCAGCCCAATGCAAAACGTCTGCCAGTCTGGTATGTCCCATCAATTTATATTGAGGGGTCAGAGATGCAAGTGTCTTCAAAAGGTCCAGCACGTGCGGTGAACACAATTCTTTGTGTAGAAACTCTGAAGGCGTAAAGGCGAGTGGAAATATGTTTATTTGGTTAGTGTATGAATTATCTTTATTTCCACTTGATTACATAATTATTGGTTCTTCGCAAATGGTTCCATAACAAGTTCTTTCTGCGACAGTCTCATGTCAGGCGTTCAGTCGTAGTACCTGTACTCCTTGTTGTCGGATGACGCTCCTGGCACGTCGGTGTTCAGTTTGGTCGAGTGGCAACTTTGACCGACAGATGCCGTCTTGTAATGATACGTCATGTGCGGCCACTGACGTTTGATGCACTGAAGCTGCAGAGCTGGCTTTTAATCCGCTCATTTTCCTGGCAGTCTTCTGCATCAATGCAGCAAGCTTGGGCATGTATTGCTTACGTGGCTGTGCGTTTTGCTGTAAAGTTGACTTGATGGCTGGCAACAGGCAACAGTGTTTGTTTGCTATCCAAGCCATTTTACTTCTATTTCGTAATGACATTTTTTTTCTGCATCCTGCGACTACTGCAACTTGTGTAAGTCTCGTGTGGCAAAGTGAAGTCGGGTGATGCTTGGTGTCCACTTTTGAGAACAACCAACCCTTCTATTTCTTCACGTCTCTCAGAGGCATTCTCCCTCAAAGTTGGAAATTGTGTGCTTCGTTGCGTGGACACAGATAATTTGTGTCAGCAAATTATTAGGTATTGTCCTTGGACGACAACCAACACTAAATCAATTGTCCTTGCGTTGCCGCTCATCTGCTTTGCCGTGCTTACCTCCCGTCGAAGTGTTGGGGATCAGGAGCTTCGGGTTAATGTCGGCACCAGGGGCAAAGGCCGCCGAAGATAATCCTCAATGTCCCGCGGACGCTCCTCGAGACGTGCTCGAAGGTCGTTCGGCACAAACTCTTGCAGGCCAATTCATTGGTACGGGCACCTCCAGTAGACATGGCCGGCCTCATGCAGTGGTAGCAGTGGTTTTCAGTCGACCATTCGCAGCACCTCCGTTTTCCTCGGTGTACTTTGTTCAACGCGAACCTACACCGCTTCTTCCCGATGTCGGGAATGCTTCGGCGTTGAGGTGTCTTGTTGAATTAGCATTGAATACTAGTGGGTAGCTGGTAACGGTCGTCGTGACTTTGTGGCACAAGTCGCCCTCGGTTCGTCAGATGCTGCTTCGCTCGAAGAAGTCTCCGGTTGAAATGCCTGTCGAACTTGTTCCGAAACAATCTTGGCAATCAAAAAGCTGGGCGACTGATGGCAGGAAGTAGCTTCCTGATCTCCTCCCGGACAACGTCGTGGATGTCGCGGATGCCTGGTAGGCTGGCGTCGAAGTTGCAGCTGGTCGACTCGAGTGTCGAGAAGCTGGGGAGTTGTCGATAGTGACAGGCTCGGGCCTGCAGTGTACATTTTGGAAGACTTGGTGATATGAACCCTTCGATTTTTGTCGTGCGGTTGTGGACAAGGCTGCCGAAGGTGTTGTCCCTCACATGAGGACATGGGATTCTTAGCTTCTCGTCTTCTGTAGCACCAGGGTTGTGTGGGTGCTCGATCAGGCGCTAAACATCCTCCACAAAGGTAGTGATGCTCTCATTGGGGCCTTGTCCTGGACAGAATCAGGAATTCGGCTCTCTCTCGTCAATGTTGGCTGATGAACGTGCACTTCAGATCGATCTTGGAAAAGTTCCACGACGTTAAGTAGGATTTGTGGTTCTCAAACCAGTGCCTGGCAGTTTCTTCCACGAGAAGTATAGGTTCTGCAGGAGCCGGTTGTCTGTCAAGCCACTGTGGCGGGCGACACGGTCATATTGTTCAATCCAGCGAAGGGCGTAAACACATCGGAGTAGGCCACGCACCTTCGCCCCTAGGCTCACTTCCAGGCGGCGCAGCCTGCACCGCGAGCCAAACGCGCTCCTCTGTTCGCATTTCATTTTTCCCTGATAGTACCTCAATCTTTTTTTTAACAAAACGTTGGTGTCCCCGAAAAAAGGATAGTGAGCACTAAGCTTGCGAGTTCATCTGTTCTCTGCGATTCAGCACATTGGTAGTGAGGTCGTCGACCTGCATTTTCACTGTGTTTCCATGCATTAGTCTCTTTATGAGTTTATTTTATGAAAATCAGCACCAGCGGGTACGTCCAGTACGGCCGTAGACATTCCTTATCATCCCCCGGCATCATTTCAGTCATTTCGCAGCCGAACCTAGCCGAAGAATGGACATGATCAGAAGAAGGTGTTCGTAGAAACGTCCAGAATTTAGGCTTGTAACTATGTCGTAGTTCTCAAGGTTGCCCATTACCACTGTATCCTTGGTACTTTACAAGAAGGGATACATTTATATCAGAAAAGTAGGAGAAAAGGACATAACACACAAGCACAGCCGTGAGCTGGCTGAATTCGAAACCAACCAAGTTGAAGCTACCTTATGGATGGATGGATTGATGCATGGTTGGATGGACAGATGGATGGATGAATGAGTCTGAACTCTTTCAATCGGGTGGTGACTTGCGCCACCTAGCCAGCGTTTTTTTTTTGTCTTATCATTTCTTTAACATACAGTTATTGATGTAGAGATTTAGTCTTAAAAACAACATAAAATCCGTACGACGGAGAAGCCTCTATGCAACCGGGTGCCCACACCTTCCGCCCTACGGGTCGCCCGGATGGAAATAAGAAAATATTCATCCTTCCCTCGACCTCCAGTCAGATAATCTCTTCTTGGTTATCTCCATTTTCCCCATGCCTATTTTCCCCACGCAATCCCTAAATCACACTGCGTTTGTTAAATTAGTCGCCTCCTCAGATACTGCACTCTAAAGCCCCTTATAGTAAAGTATCAGGTGCTAAGCCGTCTCCTCCTCGTATCCACAAACTCCACACACCGTATCTACTTCCTGATATCTAGCACAATATGTCTTAGTCCGCAACTGACCGGTAGACAGAGGGCGCGGCGTGTGTCAGCGCCCTCCGTAGAGTGGTTAGGCAACTAATGAGATGAAAAGGTCTTTACCCACCGGGCAATGAAGTTTGCTTTGGCGGGTGGCGCCATCTTATGGACACTTTTGCAGCACTGAGACAACCCGCGGCCTCAATCATTGGCCCCGATCTTGACCTCGAATCTCCCTATGCCCTGCCGAACTCTGATGCAGGGCTCACGTCCAATCGGTCGGTGGTTAGGCCGTCCCAAAGTTGCCCATTTTGGCTGCCAGTCCCGCTCACTAGCAGCCGACCGACGCACCGCCTGTTCGCTACCTTGGGGGCTATAGCCACAAGGCAGTAAACAGGAGACACCTCCGCCCATTATAGTTTGTTGATACTTCCTTTAGCAACTTGGTAACGACAGCCTACACGCATGGCGAAGCTCATTCGCTTGAACAAAATGGCGTCTCTCGGTTCTTTTTTTTTCTGCTGTGCGCCTCCATTAGCTTCCTAAAACCTGCACCGTGACGCAGTTGGCTCTTTAGGGAATGACGTTACTTGTGAGAAGCACGAAGTGCACCTTTCTCATCAAGGAACTTTACGGTTGGTGGCTGATCAGCGCTGCTGGTGGCCAAAAAGGGCAGCTTTGAGAGGCATTGCCATCATTGGGCACAAGTGGTGAGTCACCCTTCGGCAGGGCACTCGTACTTTTGAGTTCGATCTTAAGATCAGGTGCATAATTATGGCCGCGAACGGCCTCAGAGTAAGAAAAACTCCGCAAACAATGATGGTACTTGTCGAGCCAAATTTTAATGTCCGGTCAGCATACGTCACAGCAAACAAGTGAAAAAGAAAATATGAAGCGGCGGTTACCGCGATTGCGGATTTTGCGGTACGCAACCTAAAGAGAGGACTCAGCTATGCCTTCTGTTGATTACGTGCTGAACGGTCTACTTGAGCGAAGCCATGACGACAATGTTTTCTCTGACGTGTGTCCGTGGTGGAAATCGCTGCCTTGGGAAATACCATCTGACCATTCACACATGAAGGTCAATATACACATTTGCGCTTGAGTGCGTTCGACTGCGCTGCGTCGAGAAGCGAGAATGGGTTACCGGCACATCTGTGCTTTGTATGAAGCGTGGAACCTAAATCAATGAGTAGCTTGGCAAGCGACGTAAGAAGCAGGGATGGCCTGGTTCCTCAGAGCAGCAACGCAGTCAAACGCACACAAACGCTCTCAAACAAAACTGCGTGTAGTGGCCTTAAGGAAACGATGCTGTGTGAACCGGTCTTTACTAAGCACTACCTGCGGGAAACGAAAACGGGCAAATACTATAGTGCTTCTGAGGACACCAAGTTATACTTCATTTCACCTGACATCAAAGCGCAGCCGACGCTACGCTCCAGATTGGGTCAATCAAAAAACACCAAATGTGCAACGTCACGGACCACGTAACCCTCCTGCCCATGGGCAGTCAACGGTTTTATCAATCGAGCGCGGTGAACGCTCCGGGACCTCCAGCCGCTGCCGCTCAGCGAATACACAATTCAAAGGACACTCTGCAGACACTGTCTAGGCATGTTTCTTGCTTGTATAAGGGTCCCGTCCCATTTGTCACAAAAATAAGGTCTCTAGACAAGTTCGAACAATACATTAGTATGAAAGAAACATGATTCGAACGTATACGTTAGGCTTGTTTCCAGATTCTTTTATCATCATGCCTGAAGCGAAAACTGTGTCTTTTGTATAATGTATGAACATTTGTACCGCGACTCCACGCTTTCAGCATCTATGTTTGTCTTTCTGTCCCTTCTAGCCTTTGATTGCGTTGTTCTGACTTAGAGTGAAAGGATGCATAGCTGCCACTTACTCAAGTTTGGTTTTATACGCTATAGTCGCAAACAATATTACCGAGAAATTCAAGTCTACTTAAACTTTATGATTTATGTTATCATGCTGCTTCTCGTGAAGGGAAAGGTACCTCTATATAGCAGTGCACCGCTAAACCAACAGGTAAAGGCCTCGATGCACCCCTTTCCCCTTCGTTGATCCTCAAAGAAAGAGATCTGAGAATCTTGCCCCCTCGTTGGTGTCCTCCAGACACGTGATTGCAAGGGGACTGATTTTTATTGGCCGATTTCAGGTTCTCCCTCTCTTGCTCCGATGCAGCCCCCTCCCTTCAACAGCGTAAGCGAGAGGGCATACAAATTGACGCACAGACACACAGACACACACAGGGAAACCGAGCGCTATCTAGCACAACGGCGAGTGAAGCGGTGACGGATGGCAGCAATTTGAAAAGCGTCGCTCTGCAAGTCTCTTTATTCTCAGGCGGCCTTTCCTTACGCAGTGACAGTGTGCCGTAATGTTTCCGAGCAAAGCTCGAGCCCATGCTCCGGAGACTAATTGTCTTAGAGGATCCCGAGATCGCGGAAGCTAATGCTTGGAAAAGCGCATTCGTCAGGCTGACTCGGGTCGTTTTGCCTGTCTGGTTGTCAGACGAATTCAGTCGGCTCTTCGTTGCGTTTATAACCCTGCCTCGACCTTTTTTTTTTCGTTTTTCTTTTTTTTTTATAGTGAAACGCAAGGGGAGGTTGGGATTTTTGTTTGGAGGGACTTTACCTAATTAGTTTTTTTCTATATATATATATATATACATTACTTGAGTTTATTAAGGAGCAAATTTATTGAGCGTCCAAATAGACAAATACGAAACGAGAGTTCAGTTGTGATATAGCGCGCGTATATACTCTGTTTCACCTTATGATTTACCGCAGGAAAGGCTACAGGCGCGAGGTCCTTGCTCTAGGGCACATCTCGGAGGCACAAGCTCTCGTGCATTAAGGGCAGCTGCCAACGCTATGAGCTCGCGCTTCTAGCCTTTGCTGCGGTACAACGTAAGGTGAAACGGAGTATAGCCGTTGTACGGCGAATTGTTTTCTTTTCTCATTTATAACTTCTTCGAGACACGCTTTTTCTTTCTTCTCGCTTTTCTGCGGTAGTCCTGGTAACTTTATTCGGTTGATGGCAATGTGATGCGGTTTAGAATCAGTTACTATTTCTTTTATATTTATTCTGTAGATCAAGCTATTTGTACCTCTTTTGAGTATTCAGCCTTGCATTTCCAAATGCATCATGCATTAATTGTCGATTTTTGTTTTAGAAGATGAGATGAGAATTTTACATATTTCAAACACTAAAACATATGTCTGAAGCTTGCGCCATGCCGTGGATTCAGAAAATATATGGAAACTTAAAGGCGGGGTCACGCTGCTCATACATCATACAAACGACTGTCTGCAAACACGAGTCACCGCAATATCCGTGGTTCGAATGCCGCGTGCCAAGTTTTCTCCTTGAACTCATTGCGCGGCATCCGAAGAACGGATCTCGCGGTGACTCGCGTTCGAATCTGTATGCTTTGCAGACTGTCTTTTGTATGATCAGTTGCGTACCAACTTGTGTTTGAGTGTGTGTGGGGGGGGGGGGGGGGGCAAACAAGACACTCCCTTTGGCCGGGGGGCGGTGCCCTTGGTATCTCTTGGGCGCCGCCGGCCAGTGTTTGTCCTGCCCAGTAGCGGCTGTTGGGGGGGGGGGGGGGGGGGGCAAGAGGGGGGTGAGCGCCCCCCTTGCCCCTCCGGTCGGTACGCCCATGTGTATGATGCATAAGAGTGTGACCCCTGGTTTCGTCTCACCAGTGAATACATAGTCAACGGAGCATTCTAGCCAAATGTATCCGACAAGAAGAGCATATTCGTTACGATAACACTTGCTTATCCTCCGGCAGTTTAACACCCGGCAGACACTCCGTCATCCACCATGTATAACGCTGCTTTTAAGATACATATTTCACTTTTTTTACTACCTCTGAAATCCTGCGTCGTCAATATGCGTAACCTTGCCATGCCCATTGGCTGCAAATAGTTTTCTAGTCAGTTCACCCCAAAAAGGAAAAAAAAAATCATCTACGCACTTGATTCAAATTTTGAGTAAATTCAAAGGCACCACCCCGATTGTGTATCATTCGCGACGGTGTAATTCAGAAGAAAGGAGACAAAACAAATATTCTCGAACTTTTTTCGAATCAGCAAGGATCATCCCAATGCTTTAAAGGGGCTATGCAACAATTTTTTTACTTTGCGCAAATACCGCTTAGAACGGATCCCTGACGTTAATGACCTATGAAACACGCCTTCGTTTTTCACCCGACGCATTAGAAGTCCCAGAAAAAAATTAAAAAACAACGAGCAGCGTTCACGCCCTCAACTCGCAGCCAGAACAAGCGGCCACGTGATCTGGAGCCGATTATATGCCGCCAATGTTGATCATAGCCACGCGCTGGGGTTGGCAAAGCACAGGACACGCGCTGAGTTCCAGACATTGTTATGGCTCGGCTATTGTCGTCGTTGCAGCGATTGGACACGGGCCACTACTCGAATGCTTCTCGAGCTATCAATTATCACGAGCCTAAATCGAGTGCCCACGCAATGCTCGGGTCCAATCTATGAACCGCATTCAAATATCATCATACGGGTGTACTGCGATCCCCGCGTTACGTCATCGAATTTTGCAAGGGAGAGATTGAATGAAAATGGTCGCTTTTGTCCTTGAAATTACACCGCAACAAAGGAGTTTCTTGGCCAGTGGCATTGCATGCGAGTATCCTTGAGTCCCACTAGTGCCAGTAAGCTCGTGTAAAGTGAAAAACATTCCAATTGAATATCGTTGCACCGCTCCTTTAAGCAGCGGCCACACTGGGAATGAATCATACAAAAAGCAGTGTGCACACACTGTCTGAAGCGTAGTTCTTACTGGTATGGCAGTCCAGTCACATTTGTCAACAGCGTTTTTTTTTTGTACGTTAAATATAAGAAGTGCGTCTGCGGCTTTAGCAAACGGACGACCTCTCAACCGGCGATGAGGCACCCTGTGAGTCCATTTGTACGTCGCCCAGAGCTTTTCGACGTATACTGCAACCACGCGCCGTGCATCGCCGCTCGGATTTCAGCGACCCGGAGTGTGGCAGCGGCCACAGCGGCGGCCGGCACGCCAATCAGAATAATGCAGCGGCCGACGCGGGCCGACGGCAGAGTGCCACCCCCGACTCATTGCCGAGACCCGAGCCCGAGCACCGCCAATTAGAAAGGGGTGCCGCTTGTCTGTGCGAGCGTGTCGCGGCTGCAATCATCGCAACGGGCCGACTCCGTGGAACGACAAAAAAGAAAACGCGCCTCACTCGCTATACGGCTATACCTAGAGAGAGCCTGGATTTTGAGGAGTGGCTCCAACTGCACCGTTCGGGGGTATTCGCGTGGTTCGTTGGCACGGCGTTTGCAACACGAGCTGCGAGGACGTTACGAACGCGTGATGGTCTTGCAAGCGTCTCCGACCTTTCCGCCCGCTCTCCTTTTCCCCACGGAACCACCATCGTCCAAGGAACAAGCACGTTTCCGACACCGTCTGCCCATTGTCTTTTGTGTGTGATGCATCCGCGGTGTGACCGCGGCCGAAGGCGTCCACCATTGCATCACCGACACACCCCGTGGTTCGAGTCACCGCTTCCCTCTCTCTTAAATCCGGGCTCTCTCACCGGCTACCTGGGCCCTCCGGTGTATTTGAGGAGAGCGCTTTCTCATTAGAGACTCGCTGGCCCGGGCTCGGTGAGCGAGCGGTGCTGGCCTCGCTGCGGAGCGGCGCGGTGTTCTGTTTCCCCCCAGTGCAAAGATCATTACAGCCGATGTAGTTTATGTATAGCCGCGATGCTTGCTGCTTCTGCGCCTAGCCCGTGCTCCCGCACAACACGTGACTTGATTAGCGAAAGTAGCTTTTTGCTGCGCTCGGTTCTTGCTCGCGGGCCGCTTGACGCGGATCGTGGCTGACGCTCCTGTTTTGCGATGGACGGTTGGTATATATGGTGTCCGCTGGTAGTGCGCCGCGCGTTGGTGGCTCATCTTATTTTGGGGACATCGCCTGGAACTGGTCGTTTTGAGGAAACCGTCGTAATTAGGATTGAAATATCAGACGAAAGCACAATGCGAAAAAAAAAACCTTCTAAGAGGAACATTTTAAATATCACAAAGATCGCCAATAAATAAAGTGGCCATGACGGGAGAGCGCTATTATTTTGTCTCTCTCTCTCTCTCTCTCTTTCTTTCTATATATATATTAGCGTAATGATGCTGGAGACGTCTCGTTTGACGTCACTTTAATTGTCTTCGCTTTACATGCCCACGTTCCAGTTTCTTCAGCGCGTACAACCTTTCACTCACACGTGCCTAAACCCGGTGACACACTGCTTATACATCATACAAAAGGCAGTCAGTATACAGATTCGAACGCGAGTCACCGCAAAATTTGTGTTTCGAATGCCGCATCGCAATGAGTTCGAGGAGGAAACGTGGCACGCGGCATTCGAACTACGGTAATTGCGGTCACTCGGGATTGCAGACTGTCTTATGTATGATGTAAGAGCAATGTAACCCATGTTTTACGTTTTCATGGAAGGCAGAAAAAATCCTAAATGTCCTCACTCGGTCGTTTCCACGAACTTCTAGCAGACGGCAACACCCACGTATCTATGAGCCAATATATTGTCCCTTAAACTCTCCGCACTGCAGGCACCGTCGTACAAGGCTTCTGGAATAGTATACAAAGTTCCATAAAATATATTTTACCTTCATGAATTTCCAGCTGGGCACTCCAAAATGTAAATAAAGTGAAAAATTGCTATCGCCACAAACTACAGCGAATCAGTGTAATGTAGTAGTGCAGAAATCGGTTAGTTCGGCATTTGGCACGCGGCGTATGTTCCTGGCAGAATCGGAACCTTGAAATGCTCCAAGGCCAACCTCTAAAGCCGCACGAGAAACGACATCATCATCGGGGCTGACAAACCACTGCCCACTCCAAACGACGGCGTGGAAGGCGCGCGGGAGACCGCGCCGTGCCACGTGGACAGGGCCGCTGTCCCCCAGAATGAAATTACACTCGTTGGGGCTCGAAAACCTGGCGTGGGAGCAGCAGAGAAATGGGGTCGAAATGAAGCCCTTGCACAATGGAGAGCGATAATGGAAGATGGCCGGGGCATCGACTCCTGCTCACTAAACTGGACTTCATGGTGACGCATGGCGGGCCTTAATGAATTTTGCGCTTATTCGTCTGAACCCACTGCTGTTCTTTGCAATGCGGCGCCTTTAATTTTGGTTGGCATTTCGATTAAAAACCTCCCCCCATGCTGCGGCGGCGGCGAAGAGGAGCCTCCGAGCTCTGGGCTTGCCAGAGCATCCTCTTCTTACCTTTCTCACTTTTAATCTCGGGCAGCAGAAAGGCAAGGGGAGTGCTCAAGAAATAAGGCGCACTCGAGAGGGTCGCCAGATCCCGGAGAAGAGGGGCTCTTTGAGAGAGACGTGGGGCTCGGAATTCGATTATTTTCCGATCTTGCGAAGTTGTCTGTAAGCGGACGACATTGCCTGCCGAATGTTGACGAGCTCCCATATTCTCTTATAATTGTTTTCAGCAGTGATCATGCTTCGATGGCCTCCAACTCACCAAAGGTATTCAAGGTATCTTTGGTAATCTGCTAAACCGATGTAGTCAGTAAAATTTGCCACATCCGCATGCAAATAGACAATGAGTGGTGGAGTTTCAAATACAAAGAAGGGAAATGTTTTACTATCATTAAAAATTGTCTTACGTTTTGAACTTAGATTTCTACCTCAGCTATTTGATTTATAGGAGCGTGGTAGCCTGGAACGTAGGGACGCAGACATATTTGTTTTCGATAATTGCAGCAATTTATTCTGTTTTTTTTTTTAGTTTGGGGGTGTTTTAAAAAATAAAATTTTGAACGCTCGAATGTATGTAATAATTAACCATTTTTAATGATGCAAGCGGCAACTTTGGTTAAAGCAGCGCTCATGACGCAAGTTGAACGAAAACCAAGATAAATGCTTGAGCTATATTTCACCAGTACGCAACTTGCATATTATGTATGGATTGATTGAAGACACTTTTTCACACCTGTGGTGCTGATGTGGTGAATAATTATAGGGAAGAGAATATGGGGATCGGGACGGACGCTGCTTCCGTTTTTATTGCGATGATCCTTTGGAGACTGTGGCGCTGGAGCTGTTGCTGTTTCGGGGCGTAGACTTGAACCCGGTGTTCTCGCGCTCCAAGTCTCGAAGCCGGGCGCCGACCGGTAGAGCTACAGGATCCTGGAGGAAGTCGAGCAGCGACAGCCAGAGCTCCATGGCAGGCGACGAGGTGGTGGTGGGTCCCGGGTAGGCCCATGCGCGAGGCCAGTTGGGCCTGATGCCTTGCTCAAGTCTGGCGAGGGCTCGGAGTACCCTGATGTGGCACAAACCACACGTGCCGGAGGTAGGAGCTGCTGCCCTTCGGGGGCTACTCTTGCAGCCGGTGCCATTGCTGGTGATAAGGTGGAAGTAGATGAGCAACGACTAGATGATGAGCGAGGTTTCGGTTTTGGATTTGCCGGGGGGTAACGCTCTTCCGGCCGCTAGGTGATTGGGAGGAGGGTGAGGGGGGATGAAGGCTCTTGTGGCCGAGAGGTAAGCCTAGCGGTATTGCTTAGCCCCTGCGATGTCTTCTGCAGGATCTGGGGCAAGTCTCGACGTCTTTCGACTAAGTATCGAACGGTGGGTAAATGTGCTCGTGCAAAGAGATACGCCTTCGCGTTTTAGGTCTATCACTGTGTCCGGGAAGCCAGTGTATGGTGAAGTACTGTCCTAGCGCTCGGAATGGATGAACGTACAGACAGAGCTGGCTGACCGCAATGCATCTGTGTTTTGCGTTGGCGCAGGCTCTAAGCGCTGCCTGTGAATCTGTAAAGACGTGATGGTGCACAGGCTCTCTGGTTTTACACGTCGCGTTTGCATGTCTGGCGTAATCGAGGATGGGTATGGTGTCTACCTGCGTGCAATGGGTGGAGTGCCCCTGACGTGGAACATTCTGCACTGTTGATCATCAATGAATCCTACACAAAGCTGTAGCAAAACACGAGCCATTCGTGGAGTATACCGCGTCTGTGTAGATTACTCGGGGGTCACTGCTGGTTATGAACTTATGGGCTTCACCCACCTGAGGTGTTTCTTGGTTTGTACCTTGTGGTTTGCTCTGAGTTCATCTGCTTGGGTGAAGGCTTAGGTTCGGTTAACTCAGTGTAATCCCAAGGCGGAGAGCGTCGTGGCAGCAATGTTTGTTTGACGACGACGTGGCCCAGCTTAGCTAGCGTATGACTTCCTGCAGGGGTTGATGGAACGCAGGTGGTCTTCTGGAGTGTGCTTCTGAGTTTCCAAGAGTTTATCATAGTTACGGAGGTTGCCGCAGCTTTTGAGCCTGTCAAAGTGGGTGTAGCGTGGAAGACCTGTTACTATACGTCACGTTCCGTGGCTAGGTCGCACTAGTGTTTTCATTTGTGTACGATGGATGGCATGCAGTACCCGAAACAATATATGAAAAGGTTTCCCCAAAGCGGCGGATGGCACGATAAATACATTCCTGCCAAAGAAACTCAAACCGCCTTTTGTGTGTACGGTGGGTGATAAAATTAGAACAAACACAAACACCATAGTTTTTTTATTAGTGCCTAAGCGTTAGAACGCTCGTTTGGACAAAAACCCGGCGGTGTCTGTCAGTTTGTCAGCGCCGGAGAGAGGGTGAGAATGGTGACGCGTTCGACGCTCCTATTGCTCCAAAGCTCTGACGTCACACGGGTCACCCTCTCTTTCTATCCCTCTATCCCCGGCGCTGACAAACTGACAGATACCACCAGGTTTTCGTCAAAACCACCGTTTTTGTTTTCGCCAAAGAGCGTCCCACGTCTGGCGCAGAGCCAGAAATGAGGATGCGCCGCGGCGCACTGGAATGCGGACGTGCTCAGTTGCCGATCTGCCGGCGCCGGATGTTCTTCGCTCTGGCTTTCCGTAGTAGCGGTGCGTGGGCTCTGATGTGTGTGTGTGAAGTTAAAACGAAGGATGCGGTTCCCTCCACGAGTGATATGGATGTGATGATAAACGAGTAGAAAGGGGTAAAACACTAATGTTAGCGCATTTCCGTTCGATGAATTTTTTTTTTTTGCAATTGTTGGACTGTTACCAAAACTACTCATGTCAAAAAAAAAAAAATTGAGTAGGGGAGTCCCAATTGTTGCTTCTCACCTTGTGTCAAACCTCTTTGAAAAAACGTGATAGAAAGAAAGATCCGTCTGATGATCGCGCTAGAGTCACTGGCAGGTTGAGAAGCAAAACGTGCGGCGAGTTGGATGGATCCTATTATGGCACCACATCCAACCATATTGCGGCATTAGCTGATAAGGGCGCCGACTAACCAATCTTGAGGCGCGGCGCGTGAACATGGTAAGCCACGCTCGCCGTTTCTTGAGCTGTCAGTGACTCTTTGCGACGTGCGCGACCAAAAGTGTCGCTGCGGTCGGAATTCGCGATAGGCCAAGTGCTGACTTAATTTTTCTTCCTTCGATGGAAGTCAGCGCAATATCAGAGTGTCAACTGTGGCGATGGTTGTTTAAAACTGCAACAACTCCAAGCTCCCATCGTTATTTGTACACATACCACTGGACTTGTAGTTCATAACTAGTTCATAACTGATGATACGTAGTCAAATATTATAACTCATGACCTGAGGGAGAGAAAAAAATTCGGGTCGTGACGTCACAAACAGAAACCGTAAGAGGGCACCACCGAAACATCTCATCGCTAATAGGGACTTTTGGGGAACCGTTTTTGCACTTCCCATACGGTGCGATGGGCCCTCCGGTATACGAACTGCGCGTGCGCTACCGCAGAAGACTCGCATATGCGCATTGCGTACCGTAGGGCCCATCATATACCGTATCGGAAGTGCAGAAACGGTTCCCTAATAGTTCCTAATAGCTGTGTGTCGCAGACTCCGGTTCCGGCTACGACTCCCTCCGCTCGGCAATGAGCCGGCGAATCCGAACTGGTCATCGAACCTCGGCCAACCGAAGGCGGCGCGCCTCTCGATGTCGTTTCGCCGGGCCCTGCGCGTCCCGTATACGACCGTCTGTCGCGGCTGGTTCGCGTGCCGAGTAAATCTTGGTTAAAGCTTCCCGGCGCCGCCGTGGGGTGTGCGCCACCTTCCATCTTCGTTAGCGTCGCCGAGTAATCCGTTCCGCTGTCACGTGGGGAGCCCGGGTCGCGCCGCCTGTCTCCCCCGCCTAATCCGAAGACTCGTCTCCGTCGCCCGTCTCGGTGCCAGCTCCATCTGTACGCCCGAGCGAGCAGTGCCGTGTCAACCCGAAGAATTTGTTTTGCTTTTTATTGTGTGCGTGTGTGTGCGGTTCAAAGACGGTGGGCAAACATTTTGGAGTGCCGTTTGCCGTTTTCGGAAGGAAAATGGCGTTCCGATTTATTTTTAGACGTTCTCTGAAAACTCATTGTGTAGAAAGTGTTGCTACTTGTTAGTACTCCCATTTTGTTTTAACTGGATGGAGCCCTTGATCATCCCGCTTTGGGAAATTTGAATGGTACTTTTGAACCCATGAAAATGTGTAAAGTTCCGTACTTATCCTGAATGTTTTCATTCCGCGTCCACGTGTGTGCGAACAGAGCCTGTCTTTTAAAGAAAATCATTCAGCAGGGAAGAACATCGAAGAAATAATTCCCCGTTCATTAGCAGCGTACCAAATTGAGAATTCCCGAGTAAATATTACGAACTTGATTTCCGTAACTAGCGTATGTCGAAACATTAAACTTGGAACAAAGGCTCAGCCTTTAGGTCAGGTTTTCTACCTTCAATAACACTTCCGCGTCTCGGGAGCGAGAGCAGCCGAATCGCGACGCAAAAGCGGGGAGCACGTGCTAGAGAAATATCTCCTTCAAATTGTTGGTGGCAACCGAACCTAGCACGAACAAAAAAGTTTGAATAGAAAGGGTACGTTTTGGCTAAAGTCCCCAACAGGGCAAGAACGGCACTAAGGTCTTTCAGTTTTCCCCCTCCTGCGCGAGCTTCTTACTTTCAATAACGCGTCAGCCTCTGTGAGTGCTGAGAGCGCATGCCCATCCAAAGCACGCCGGAAGGCCAAATGCTAAACGTCGCACTCCCAAAATAGACGCGCTTCAGTTCTAATCCTGTCGGCTGCTAAGAGAGATCACCCAAAGCGGTTAAAAACATTTTATTATATATCTTATAATAATTGTTTCGTGCAAAACACATTTCTAATATATATTTCTTTTAGTTTCGAAGAAAAAAAGTATCGCAAGTTTAAAGAGATCTAAATTAGCCTTAGAATCGCTCATACTCTATTTTTTGTCCGTTGATCGAAAATGGCGCCATTAGAGCGAAACGAACAGATCTCCGCACACCGTGTTTCCGAATTCCCGTGTCTTCAACGTTCGGTCTTTCTGAGAGAGCAAACAAAACGAAGCCAGAAGCGAGAGCCCTAATTCGCGAAAGTAAAATGTCGGAGACAGCGAGGACGACGTTCATGAAGGCGACCCCTCGTTTGAAAGGAGTCTGTTTCCCACCAAGTAAAGCGAGGGGAAGAAGTCGACAGTCGCGGTTTATCTCGAGGCTCGTTTCCGATTTAATTTGCTCCCCCCCTCCCACTCCTCTCCCCCCCCCCCCCCCCCCCAACCTCCTCCTGGACGCGTTCTAGCTAAAGAGCCAAGATTTAGGAGAGGGAGCAAGTCAAACCATGGAGACCGTTCGGAATTTAACGCCGGGCGCCTCCTTGGCAGATTGATCGGAAGTTCGCATGCGTTGCGTTGTCGTAGGGAGGAGGAAAGCGGTCGGAGAGGCGGAGAAGCTTGCAGATCGAAGCTTTTGCAAACACTTTTCTAGACCATACATCTTACTTCAGAAAAATGTAATGGCCTTGGAGCCTATAGCTTTTGCGTAGTTAGAACGGCTAGACGTGCCCATCCTCGGGGCTTTTTTCCTTTGAATTGGGACGGGTGGCTGCCGCCATCTATCGTCGTGGAGAATCTTCAAAACAGCGGAGGCAGCCGTTTCTGGTGTCTTGGTGAATCCGGTGTCTCGGTTCGTCAGCACCAGTTCTCTCCCTCGGTGCAGCACGACCGCGTGACGGCACGAATGCGCAGCAGCGAGGACAGCCTGGCGCGCGTGCGTCCTCACAGAGGTGGGCTGTCCACGACGATAGGGAATAAGCTGGGGCTGTAGACGCACTGTCTAATATAAATGAGAGGAGCCAAATATATTTTTCTAATGATGTATTTTCCTTTCGTCGCCTCCTCCCAGCTCGTATTGGAAACGCGGCGCATGAACCACATGACACCGATCGAGCAGTCTGCATAAACACTCTGAAATTAAGGCACACTATTTCAAGCCCGTTCCGTCCGGCTCTCTGCTTTCAATTTCCCAGAATTCCACTAAAAAAAAAAAAGAAGATATGCGACACGTTGACTTTGAAATGGGCTCTTTAGGTGGCTCAAGTTTGTATGTATGTAAGTACCTCTTGGTTTGTGGCCACCGCTCCTCGGTAAAGCGGCGTGTCCCGAAATGATTTCCGGAAACGGAGTCCCCCGCAAAAAACAAATCATAAAAAAAGCTTGGCATTTCTTTTGCCTCCGATCGTGCTGCACTCAAATGTGTGTGCGTGGATCGGAGAAGCTGTCGTGAGCGTCACTCCAAACGGCGTACCCGATAAGCGCTGAGCAATTACCCCCCGGGCCTCGCTTTACAAAACGCGGCCTCAAAGACAGGGAGTCGCTCCGCTCCGGCCCGAGACGAGAAAACGAAAAAAAAATCGATGGGACGAATATTGGCTGGCCCGTCGTTAACTAGTTTGAGTGGGCTTCTGTGGCTGCCCGTGTTCTGTCCCCTAGTGATTTGAGTATATTTTCGAGCTATGCATTATTCTTTCTTAATGTCGCGGTCGATGTCGGACGCAGTCGGCTAGCAATTTGAACGTTTGCTGCGACTTTTTCGTTTTTTCTTTTTTGGCGAATGCCTAACCAGGCTGGGTAAGTAAAATGAATCTCTGTACACAGTTCATATTCACGACAAGTATTTCAAGTTGTATTTCGTAGCTCCTTTGATAGTGTCTGGTGGTCATTTGTTTTCGGTTCAGAGTGAAGAGCTTTGACTCCCAAAGACGCAGGACCGTGACTGAACAATTTGAACTGCAGAACTCTTGCTTGAACGATGGCGCGGATAGGCTTGGATTCACTATGGTTCGATGTAAGAATATCAAACTGTCACAGGAGTGGTGCCGGATACGCAATTAGCAATGTCTGCGGGTACTCAGAAAGTCCAAAGACCCGTCGTCGCTCCATTTTTGATCAACTTACCGTGTGCGAGCGCAATCTGGCTTCAATTGTTTAGTAGTCATAAATGATCAAAGGGACGGAACATTGTAATGTAACATACATTTTGGCGACGGTAGCTTAGGGAAAAGGTAGGACAGAAGATCGAGACGTACAAGCATTACGACCGAGATAACAATATGTGATGTCACAGCCGCAGCGAGACCTCCTTGCGGGTGCTGCCTAGCTCCCATCGGCAGGCGGAAGTGATCACGTGACCATAACGACTACAGATAACGTTCCTGTAGTAAATCGCGTTATAGGTTTGAATAGTACATAAACAATTGCAGTGAAATTTGCTGCCCAAAAACGTACGACGATGTTTTTGTCAGGTATAACCAAACTACCGCCGCAATTGTTCTCTTAATCGATACAACAGCATCCAAGTTCTTCACTACAAGTATTTTAGTCCCTGCCGGCTTCCGTTTCCTTGTACTAATCCCTTGGCACTGCGGGAAAGTTTTCAAACAAAGGAATGATACATAAAAAAACAAGGGTAACGTTTTCAGCAACGTCCCAAGGCAGTTCACATACCGACACTTTTGAAGGTGTGTAGTGACGCGATAGGGTCAGTTTTATTGCTGATACAATCATTCCTTACACTCTTTCTTCTCAACCTTCTGTATACCTGCAAAAGCTAACAACATGGTGGTAGATTTCTGCTATAATAGGACTTCTTTGCTTCTTACATTCGTGCCGCTAATTAATTGACTGACAAAGCTTAATTCCTTCAGGTATGTTGTTTCTGTAATGAAGACTGTCCCCGCGTTCACGCAAATTGACCAAGAAACGAGCACCAGTTTCCTCCTACGAAAAGTTTCATTCGCACCTCCGAACTTAGCCCCGCCCATCTCCTTCCCGTTTGACCGTGTAGGCATCCTTCTAATCGGAACCACTAAACTAAATCGCCTTCCAAGCTCGCAAATTGTCCCGGAATTCGGAGGCGAGAGCGACACAATCGACTAAAGTCGGCTGCATGAAGGGGAGCGGACGTGCCCGCTCGATTTGCGAGTGAGCGCCCGGAGACTCCGCACTTTGAAGAAGGGCCACCGGCTGGCGTTGCTCGTTGTAACTTGGCACATTGAGAGGGCTGCGGTCCCGGTGAGCCAATAAGCGCATCAGGGGAAAACACGCGACTGTACTCTTTCTTACTAGTTGCGTGAAGTGCTGTCGAAGCGTCGAGTGGGAGTGAGAGAAAAGTCGCTCTTTTATACGAATTTTGGAGTGACAGGCTAATCTCTGAGGGGGTACAAAAGCGACGTCTGAGATGCACAAAAGAGGGTGGGAGGGGAGTTCCTTCTTTCCCTCTTATTCCGCTCCTTGGGATGCGCTCTCGCCTCTGCAGCTAAGGGGTGTCACGTGCTTCGTCTCCACCGCTTCGATTGGTTCGCGGGGGCCGTAGCTTTTCACTCTTTGCTGCGTTACGTTGAAACATAGGTTGCAGGCGACACACAGAGCAAACTGTCGAGGCGGATTCCCCGGGGAGTTCCATCCAAACGCCCGTAAGTCACTTACTTCGGATGGCTCGCACTAAATGGCTGAATAAGCGCGGGCGCGAGCGAAAGCAGGCCGCGACGCAAGCCCTGTCTGATTTCCGAATCCCAGACGGCGTAGTTCTTCTCGTTAGAAGGAGCGGAAACGCTGGAAGCGGCCTTTTGTGACGTTTCGAGCTCCGGAGGCTTGAAAGCCTTCTTGAAGAGTGATTTCGAAGCTGGGTGGGAGTTCGTATTTAGATAAGGTCTATGTCAGCGGACATATCTTGGGTACGGAGCGACTCGCGTGCGGATAATGAAGAGATATGGAAGGCAACTACTACGGTTGTCGCTCAGGGTGTCGAACCGAACCCGAACCCGAACCGAAAACCGGATCAAAACCGTTATTTTTGACCGAACCGGAACAAAACCGAAACCGAAATCGAACGCTTCATGTTGAACCCGAATCGGAACGAAACCATAATTTGATGTGGCGGTTACCGGTTCAATGAAAACGGTTCAGGGCCAATTGTGTCAATAATTGGTCTAAATTGGAAAAGTTGCAGGAGTGTATTTTTCTTAGGTTGCCAAAACTAATCCTACATAATGTGAAATATTTTTACATTTCGTTTTTATTGCATACGTAATCAAAAATACATCATCGTCTGGAGAGCTTCAACTTTGCTTTGTTTCTTGGATTGACCCTTGCGGCACGGTAGCGGCGGCGGCTTTTTCCAAGCACCGCTTGGCCGCTTGGCTACGAAATGTCCAAGCGTCGGAGCGGATTGCGCCACTGTAGGCACGGAGGCCAACGAGTCCGCGAATGTTTGACCTCAAGATGGACCGTAGTTGCAGTCGATGAGCCATTTAGCCAATCGAGCACCGACAGCGCACCACGTGAGCTTCCGCTTGAGTGCAGCGACACCCTGAAGGAGGGGGGGCAAGTACCGCGCTGCTTCGGCAGTATAGTTTTTAGGGTCGCCTGTGGTCCATTTCAATGAAAAACAATATTTTCTTCAACGTAACAGACACAATTTCTTCAAGAAGAAATTGTGTCTGTTTATTTTTTTGTAGGTTTGTCAGACTAGCAAGGCCAGCATGTCGTCTGTTCAACCATTTTCTCATTTTTGTTTGAAGTCTTCTGTCATCGTCTTCAACTGAATATTCGAGAAACGTCGTTCGCTGTGGTTGTATTACCGGAACTTTGTTCGGTGGCTGACAGGTACAAATGAGCCTGTCTGAGTCCCTCAGACCGGGTCATTTGCATAGAGCGTTGTTTGCAATAAAACGTCAAAGTGACTAGACAAAGCATCACCACGAGATCTTCAGAAGAGCGTTTTTTCCGCCGGAACCCGAAGCGCTGTGAAGATGTAATAACATTTCATTATATATACGTGTGTGTTCACGTGCCCGGTCATTGACAGATCGGCCAGTCTGGCCGACGTATACACGACCACAGCTAAACGGGATTAGCTAAACTACCCCAACTGCGCAATCGACGTACCTGTTTCTGTGTTTTACGGCAGATTTGTTTTCTCTCGTGCCCCTGTCAGCCACTCTGGGGCATAGCTGTGACATCTTACTGGGTGCCAAAAAGATGTAGCATGTATAAAAAAACACGTGTGTGCAAAACAAGCAATACAAACCAAAACATATGGAGGACAAGCAATCTAGCTAAAGACCTTTTACTGTTTACAAAATCACAGCCCAGCGTGTGATCTTCATAGCCCAGCACGTTCGTGTTTATCGCGTCGGAAAGCGAGCGAAGCACGCGCTATACGCACGAAAACTAAAAATGGCACCGGCCACAAGCTCTGTTTTGGAAAGGTCTATAGACCCATTCCGAAAATACGCCCTCTTCTGGCAGAGTTTCAAGTACTGCACAGCTGCTTGTGCAAAAGACATCATAAAAATGGAAAGCCGATCACTTGTATATAGTTCACTTAAGAACAGTAATATACAAGTAATAGCCTGGCCACATAAATGGTGTCTTGCGCACGTCACTGTGCAGAGTTTTCATATCTACCTGAAGAGGGAGTAGTATTGGGACGGGGTCTACTGCAAGTATCTCGTGCTCAGAAAGGCTGCAGAGAGTGCTCGGTCTATATTAGAGGTCGAGTTAGGAACCGGTTCGAACCGGTTCGCGCTTATCAAAACCGGTAACCGGAGTGATATTATGTGCGCTACCCTAAACCGGAACCGAACCGGAACTAAACACAATGCTACTGAACCCGAACCCGAACCGAACCGAAATAATGACCGGTTCGACACCCTGTTGTCGCTCCTTTCTTTTGTTTAAATTGAGGAGGTAAAGTTACGGGAAAAAATATTGTTTAGTAGGGGGGATAGGGTGGGCCAGGGTTAACTATTGTGTTCTGGAAGAAATGAAAACAAATTAACTTGACAGTGCCTATTGAGTTTGCTTTGTATTTCACGCCACCCGTCATAACTTTTTTTTAGACCCTTTAGTGCTTTAGTCGAAATCATGCGAGAATAATAGCCAGATCGCACTATTTCGTCTTTTGTATACAGTCATTATAAACATATAATCTTTAAAGGGAAATGTGCTACTAGGTGTGGCACTGAGCTTCACTAGTCCGTTATTTCACTGAATTTAACTCGCGAAGAACATTCGAAACGAGATCCATGCTAACGTTCGAATTGTGCTCGTCTGTTTAGATTACGTCCGAACTTATCATTTTTGTGGTGCGCTGTAGTTAGTTATGAGCGGCTGATTGCACAAAGCATGAAATCTAGGGCAGGACGCACGTAATCGGATTATCTCAGCGACAATTAAAAAATGGGCAACAATAAAGTCATATCAGGCAAACGAAGATAAAACGATAATAGTGGAAGGACGAATCGTGTTTCACTCAAACGCGTCGACGTGATTTCTTTTTTTTTTTTTTAACAATACCGGAAGTTCTATTTTGGGCCAAGGTAGGAGTGGACGATACAGAGGGACAATTTCACTGCACGCTCGCAACACTTACGAACTCGCCGACAGAGCTGACCTCCAAACCAGGAAAAGAAATGTTTTATCTATCAAACAATACACTTAAAGCACTCTCAACTTCCGAAACTGTCTCAAGAGCATCAACATTCCCGGGAAGCTTATTCCATTAATCTATAGCCTTTACACAAAAATGATTGTTTAAATGTGTTTATGCGGCACAAATTGTGGTACGCACCGTTGAGTGATGCAAGCGCTCTCATCAGTGGCTTTTCGGCTTTATACACTTAGAACTGTCAATTTTAAGGGGGTCATAACAAGTTTTAAAAAAATAATATTAGCCGCTGACAGATTCTTTGATTCCTTTATGGCTGCATGTCATCTTGGTTTTTCAGCGCTCTAACCGATGTCATGGTTCTAAAATATAAAACAACTGTAGGCGCCGCGGGGTATTAAATTTTATCAAGTACATTTGAGAAAAAGAGAGACCTGGCATGGATCCCAGACGTCGGACGCATACTCTAATGTCAGTCTTACGAAGTCTTTGTAAGCCAAAAGTTTAACCGAAGGTGATGGTTTATACAGTTTTCGACGCAAATTCCAGAGTTTCTTATGTCTTTTTCTTTATGTAGTCAACGTGTTTATTCCATTTCAGATCGCTCGAGATGATAATATTTAAATACTTAGAACTGTAACCTTGGTAAGCTCAATAGCGTCAAGCTCATAATCAAAAGATAATATATTTTTATTTGTTGTAAATGTTATGTATTGTGTTTTTGTTATGTTAATTTTCATGTTATTTTCACAACATCATAATGAGATACGAGATAAGGTATCGTCAGCTAACTTTCTTATTTTCACGCATTCGTTACTGCTTATAAAAACCGAACTGTTAACACATATTAAAAATAGCAGATGACCCAACACCGAGCCCTGCATAACTCCGGAATTCACTCTTTAACAATTCTGAAAAACTGCCTTAACATCAAAGAACTGCTGGTGATTTCTAAGATATGCACTAAACCATCTTATGATCAATTAAAGTACACCGAAGTCAGTTAGTACATTAATTAATTTACAGTGGGGCACTCTCCCAAAAACGTTTGACAGATGAATAAATATTGCATCCACTTGCAGACGATCATTTACATAACCAGATATTTCATGACAACATTCAATTAATAGGGGTGTTGTGGACAACAGTCTACAAAAACTCTGTTGATTGGGGCTTAGAATATTGTTTTCCTCTATGAAGTTGACTAGCTGCTTGTTTACAATATGTTGTCATAATTTACACGATCAAAAAAATAGGCGGTAATTTGTAATCAAGTCACTTTCCCCGCATTTCTTTTTAAATGCACAACTCTTGTCATAAGCTACTCATCCGGTAAAATGGAGTTTTTAACTGACCTAGAAAATATGCACGTTAAATATTTCGCAACCCATTTGGCATTCTATGTTCCTTATAGATGTGCCTCTGAGTTTGTATACTGAGAAACACTGAAATAATAAGACACGGATGGGACGAGGGACGACCCGCAGTTTTGTTTTGTTTTATTTCTACGCTGAGGGATGACGTGTACTCCGTCCCACCGGAGTCCTATTCTTTCGGTGTTCCTTACTCAACCAACACGCTCGTCAGTCTACTCTGTACACTGTTTCTGGAATTTATTTATAAACTCATAGTTCTGTCTACTTTGACCACAAACAGCTCTAGGCCTTAGTAATATACGTGTTGTTTTTTGTACTTATTGGAGCCCGTAAACGGTTGTCGAAATGGAGATATTGAAATAATAACAAAGTACAAAGAAGGTAGATATTAGGTAGATTTGGTGAATAAACCTTCCTAACTATGCTGCAGTGGGAGCATTGACCGTCAACGCGTTTCTACACAAGCTTCAGCCTAGACGAGATACCAGGACGACAATCCGAGTAGCACAGCATTCAACGGTCAGACATATGTGCCCTCTTTGTTCTTATTTTTGTGGTTCATTACCACATGGGAAGCTCTACATCTCTTACAAATAGCTCACAGTACAACTCAAAAATAGTGTGTTACTAAGCCGCGATCAAGCTTGAACGATGTTGAACCTATGAGTTTCGGAAACGAACGAGGTACCCCAAACGAGCGACAGAACTGCCGGCCAAGAAGTCTTCTCCTTCTATAAGCTTTCTTTCCGACAATTTACTCGTACAGCGTGGTCTCCTGCTACAGCTTAAAGGATGCACGACCATGTTATTTCTGTAGTTATCCTTTCGAACTAGTCGGACCTAACTGGGGTGTGTCTAGCGCTGCTGTCGCCATCTCTCTAGCGAAGTTTCAATCCGCCTGATTTTTATTTTCATGGCAACAGAGAGGAAAAAACTTGGCGTGCTGCTCGCGGAATTCATGACTTCTTTCTTTCTCTGTTTTTTTTTTCTGGGGGGGGGGGGGGGGACGGGGAGTTGATACAGGGAGGAAGCGGGGATAAAATTACCATGCCACTTGGAATAGACACGCACTTTAATATTGTTAATTCTACAAACGAAACAGTGAAAATGTTTATTAGTTCGAAGTCAATTATTTTCCGACTAGACATACCGCGTTTTCCAAGAAACGAATGCCTATATTTGCTTTTGTGTTGAGGAACGATCAGTTAGCTTCCATCTCTGAAACTACATAGCGCAGAAAGTGTGCTAGTCAAAGAAATTGTGAAGTTCGCGCACACACTTTGTTAGAGGTTGTACTGCTCAGCGCCTGAGCTTTTTCGAACCCTGAAAAAAAATTTAAATATATTTGCAAAATATCCGTTTCCGTTTACTATCGCGAGCACGAGAACGTAACATTTGTAAACCTAAAAAGGCAATAACTGATTTCATTATTTCCGCTACATACTACTCATAAAAATTTATTTGCGCTTTTAACTTTCAAAACGAGTACTATTAGTTCTTCTCTCCACGCGCTATCAATCACCAAATCAACATGCGAAAAACGAGTGAAGTTCACCAGCCCGACTCGCAACCAGAAGCAGCTAAATAATATTGTCGCGGATGAAAACAATGAACCAAGGTAAAACTAAAACTAAAGTATTAATCCGCGACCTTGTGCCAGAAGCAAAAGAAAGACCGAGTGTCGAGACAGCAGCGGCGAGTGGCAAGGTGTCGGCGTGACATCCGGCTAGCGCGAGAGTGAGAGAGTGAGAGAGTGAGTACTTATCTACTGCACTTGGTATCTCGAACATTCAGCCAAATACTTTACTATACTCTGTTTCACCTTATAATGTACCGCAGGAAAGGCTACAAGCGCGAGCTCCTTGCTGTAGGGCACATTTCGACGGCACAAGCTCTCGTGCATTAAGAGCAGCTCCCAACGCTATGAGCTCGCGCTTCTAGCCTTCTCTGAGGTACAACATAAGGTGAAACAGAGTATAGACCTTTTTCTTAAGGGCGCCGCCATCTTGAATTGTCGTCCCTTCCAGTATGGGCGAAAACCTTGTTTTGCCGTCGCCACGCCAATAGAATACATTTAGGATATAAGCGTAACCGTTACCCATTCTCGTTCTTCCTCCCCTCTATTTTTTTACTATTTGCAGGTTGAAATGTTTTATTATTTTTTTGTCGCCCATACCGGAAATGCCTCTCAGGTGGCTGTTGACGAGAGTACAGGAGAAAAGGTCTATAGGGGGAATACTTTCCACTCCGTTCATTTGTATTAGACAGAACGCCTAGAGCACCGAATCCAGCCCTGACGGAGGGGAGGTCCGCGTCAGTCCACGCGCATGTGCACCTGGATGTTCGCGGTGGCCGCGGCGGTGTCGTCTCCGATTCCACCTAAAGCCCCTTCATGTTTCAAAGGTAGCGCAAGGTGCGTCGATGCACGAGGCACGCGCAACGTGCAACCATTGGGAAGATCATGGCCATAGAGTTATTACAATAAACGCTAGAGGCTCAGGTGGCGCTAGTGTGCTGTTGCATTTTGAAGCAGACAGCAAGCAGTCAGAAATTGACTTCCGGTAATGCATTTCTATGGGAAAAAGCGAGTGCATTTTCTCTCTGCGCTCGATTATAAGAGCAAATATCACGAATAATTTGCACGTACTAGGCACATTGGAACATTTCTCAGTCACGCAGACGAAATAATTGGTCAGTTAAGGCATTTTTATTTGAAATTCGTGGCATGAAAAACGGTGTTAAAACCACTTCGTACGTGTATTTGTGTGCACTGTCGGACACTGTTAGCGCGAACACGGCGTCGGCACTTTCCAGCTTTGGGGATATACATGCCAAACGAACGAAGGACATGTGGAAAACCAAGAGAGACGGCAAGAACTACGCAGTAACACTGTATAAGTAACTCCTTGTGCATGCAGACGATCAAAATAAATTGAAAATCACGTAATATACTCCGATTTTCAATAAATAAGTACTGCTTTATTCTTTCTGCTCATGAATATGTGCGAAGATGCTTGTTCTGGGTTCAAATCATCACCCGCACGCTCCAAATCTTTGCAAATAGGGAGAAGCCAGAGAACAGGTGCCCGATAAAAACTGCCCGACATAGGAAATAATAAGAAAACACACCTTTAGTAGCCCACGTACTTTATTATTTACGTTTCGAACGTTTTTTTAACCACTCGTAAAGATACACGACGGGGTCAATTTCATATAGTGACAGGACGGGCATATTAACAATATCTAAGCACCAACGGAATGCTGGCGAACTTTGAACACACTTTGCATTCCTCTCGATCGTTATTTTGCTTAGAATCGTCGCTCGTTTCTACATACCTGCCATAGAACAGAGGTTTGGGCCTGAAATATAGCGAAGTTTAACATCGTTCAGTGGTAAAGAAAAAATGCTGTAACTAAAGCAATTACACTTTCACCATATTATTAAAGGTACATACTATCCGGTACAACCGAAATAACAAAAGTTATTCATGTTATTTTCCGGCGAAGAGACAAAATTCACGCGCGTTTTCCCCTGGGAATACACAGGAAGACTGGAAAAGCAGACTGCATGCTGTCTGCTTCAATTTGCAACCGGAAGTCCCGTAGACACTAGCGCCAGCTGAGCCTCTAGCAATTATTGTAATAACTCTATGATCATGGCGGCACAGTGTAGCGAAGTATTTGGCGCAGCACTACACTCTAGCAGCACTGAGCTATACTTTGTTTGAGGTTAAGTCCAGACGCAGCCTGTGCTACAAGCGCGAGCATGTTGCTCCAAACAGTGCTTGCGCTGCACGAGCGCGCGTGCTTGGCAGGGACGCTGAAAGCCCGGAGCTCGTTCGTGTAGCCTCTGCTACGCTCGCACTTAACGTGAAACCACTGATCTCAATGACAATTGCTGGATCGCGTTTGCCCGCTCCGCGAATGCGGTCACTGGCGGCCATCTTTAGGTCGAGTTATATCACCTCTAGCCAAGATACAGGTGCTGAAGCCACTTGGCAGCCACCATCATCCATCCATGGCAGACGGCGTTCTGGCAGTTGTGGTGGCAGGCTGCCATCAAAATAGCGTGGGTGATATTCCGTGATTGATTGAAATTGTTTGACGAAACATGTTTTTAAAACCCGGCGTGAACGGTAGCCCGTCTTTGAGGATCCGTTGAAATTTTCACGAAATCGCGCAGCACCGGGGAAAAGCAGCACAGCACGCATCAAAAGTCGCATCGAAAGAAGCATCGAAAGCAGACGCCGGTACGTAGTCTGCTTTCGATGCGAGCTGCGCTGCTTTCCCCCGGTGCTGCGCTTTCGTAGAACTTTCGCCGGGTCCTCAAAGACGAGGCTACTGTTCACGCCGTGTTTCAAGAACCTGCTTCGTCGAACGACTTCAATCAAGCACGAAATGTCACCCACGGTACAGTGTACTAGATCTACGGCTATTTTATGGCAGCCTACCGCCATTGCGTTGTCCGCCATATTACTATGATGGCTAGAGATGATATAACTCGACCTAAAGATGGCCGACCGTGGCCGCATTCCGGTCCATAGGCAGAGCTGGTCAAACGCGATCCAGCAATTGTCATAGAGATCAGTGCGTGAAACTGAGTATAGATTTTAGACGCGATGTTCTTCCTAGAAGTTGCGCGCGGCACGTGTCTCGAGCATTTCCACGACAATGAATCTGGTATGTAGAACGACCACCATCATCATCATCATTTACCGCCCAATAGCCGAGACCTCCCGGACAATAGATGGCTCTCGCCAAACCCAGAAAACCTGTCCGCGCCGAGGCTACTAGTATAGTATTTGATTCAGCCTTGAATTTTGGAGCGTCGAACATTTGGGGTAAGAGTAAATGCAAATATTTTGGAAGTATGGAGAAGCGTTTCCTTTAGGCTATGCACGTGCCAGTATTATACTATAAATGCGCCTCTAACGTTCATCATAGCTGCGGTTTGGGTTTGCCTAGAGCCACTAAGTAAGCTACGCTTCAGAGTAATGACATTTCAGTCACCTTGGTGGTTAAACTCATGGTTGCCGGTTATATTAAGCGTCTTCTGAAGTCGCAAGAAACGCTTTTCCGCCCTCCAGGAAATTTAAAACAGTTCTCGAAAGAGCCAAACGATGTCACCTGACCTTTCTAACAGGGTATCTAATGCCGAGGAAGTCGCGTTTTTGAATTGTGAGGATCGACGGTTGCGTCTGCTCTGCACTAAGCACGAAGATGGCGGCGCCCATCAGAAAATCGGGGAACAGAGTGCCGCTACTCTAACCGTAGCTCACTGAAGGCTCTGTTATACTGCGGCGTTGGGTGTCGCAAACGAGGCGTAGCGCGGAGCATGCAGATACTGACCGGTAGCAGATATCGAGTCCCCACTCGGCGTCCAATGAAAGGCGCTTTCCGCGCCACACAGCGTTCGCTGCGCTCTACGTCGGAGTTTAGCAAAGCCTCTGGTAGCTCTATGTTTGACAATGCACAGGGCACGTGTTTTGTTTCGAACATAGTTAGAGTTTAGCTATTCTCGTCACTCTAGCAATATGACATTAGCCCAAAATTGAATTTCGGTCAAAAATATCGGTTGCCATCTAATTCCAATCAAATTCTCGTGCAATTCTCGTGTCCTTTTCATAAGCAGCATGAAACTATCGCCATTCCGGGTAATCCCCGCAAATACAACCACCATCTGATTCCCCCAACTACCTCTCCAAGTTTTCTAAAGGAGGTGATAAAAAAATAGTCGACTTTTGTTAGTATTACACTGCGACAAAGGCGTTTCTGCCTGAGTGGACGCCTGTGTCAGTAAGCTTTTGTAAAGTGTCTAACATTCATACCTAATAATATTTTATGAGCTCTTTAAAATCGCACGTGTTTCCCCCAAAACATCAAAGCTCAGAAGAAATAAGATAATCTGATTGTGTATACTGCCTCTCAAAGGTTATGGAAAGTGCCCATACAGGAGCAAGAGAAGAGATCTGCTCTAGGGACTCCTTTGTTTTCACGGACACAAGCTTACTGAAAACAACCCTTAACCCACTTGACCCAATTTAAACAAATATGAAAAGTAACGCTTCACGAAAAACGCCTATTCCAGCTAGAAGGGCGCCTTTTATTGGTCAATGTTCTCTCGTTGCAAAAAGAAGTTTTGCCACTCCTTTTGCTTAAACCACTCGCGCCCGCACCAAGGGTTCACTCCCCGCTCACACAGTGTCCTCGGAACGAACCGAACACGAAACGTTCAATACGAAAACGACTCGCTAAAGTTTGTTTTCTTACGACTGCCACGATCATAAACGAAACGGACTCGCGCAACATGCGGGCGGCGCCAGACTCTCAATTCTGACCAGCTGTGCCTTCGGAAAGCATACCGCGTCTGCCGTAATCATAGTCAGACGCAGACCGAAGCACTCAATAATGCAAGCCTGTAACGTCCACTCGCCCAGAGCGCAAGATTGGCCTGGAGGCAAGACAAGCGTCATCTGAAAACAATCGTCTTTTTTTATTTCTTTTTTCGCGGAGGGAGCCCCGCAGATGTCCTCAAAACCAATGGCGACGCTTATCTAAAAGAGACCATTAGCTTCACTTCGTTCTCTCGTACACAAAGAAAAGAAAGAAAAAGACATGTCTGAAGTTAAGCTTTTGCATAATAATAATAAATCCTCGAACCCTCTCTCGGTTGTGTCTATGTGAATGGTTTAGGGTATTATTTTCTCTTTTAACGTTTTTTTTTTCTTTTTAAAAGGGGGCGTAGCGAGACAGACATGGCTTCAAAAATTATCGCAACAACAATCCGCAAGTTTGATTTTGACAGCGGCCTCGTACATTTTCCCAAATTAATTACGGGAAGAAAAAACGTTTATTTTCTTTTATTTTTCTTTAACAAAAAAAAAAGCAAGCACATAATTAAAGTGAAGTAGGCAAGGAACGACAAATGTGCGGCTTTTAGTTTGCTTGCGAATTTTTATTTTTTAATTTTGCGATTTCGTTTAGCTCGTTTCCAGTGCCCAAGAAGCTTAAAAATCGGCTCGCGAATGCGGTCGCGGCTTTTCTTTTTTTTTTCTTTTTTTCTTATCTCGACGTTCAACTTGGAGTCGGATAGAGGAAACCGCGGTCGAAGTCGTTTAAAATTCAAATGCGCACTTAAGCGCTCTGCGACGATCTGTTTTTAAAGAATATTAAGGACCGAGTAGGATTGCCTGCCGAATTTGGGAATGTACTTTGTGGATAAAACGAACGCCCTACTAGCCTTTTTTTTTTCTTAAACCATTTTAGTTTTTTTTCTCGCATTGTTCGCCTATTTGAATGAGAAAACTGGAATGCGAGTAATGTGTGCTTTGAGCACCGCAGTGTTGGGAGAGCTCTACCTCGTTACTTTGAGTGGTAGTAACAACGATTCCGTAACTTCCCAAGGGTCGTTCGAACGTGAGTTTAAAAACAAATTAGTCCTTACTGATTATGCGCATCGCTATGGTCTCCAGCAGAATTGAAAATATTCCTTTCAAAAAGTAATTAAATAACATTACTAATTACCTTAATGACTGATGCAAGAAGGCAATTAAATAACATTACAAATTACCGCAGACTAAAAGTAGTGGTATCTCAAGACAATTACACTCCAACAGTAATAAAACTACTTTGACAATACTTTTTCAATACCTTGAGGCAGTAATTCGTGCTCATTATATTTACTGTTACAGTATATGCACCAAAACTCGTATCTTTCTGTTTACGCCGCGACAGGGGCCCCGAGGTGGTTTCTGATGATAACTTACTTTGCGGGTTCTGAGCCTCCTAGAAATACCTAAATCCCGAAAATGATGCTGCCGATTTCCCTACTAAAAAGCAATCAAAGATTGTAACACACCGGGGTCATCTCAGGCGATGAGAGGACCATGTTTCAGCAGCCAGGACGACACGTGACCAATGAAAACGCGACATTTCAAGTAGATTTCGAACGTCGTTATTGCAAAACATGTCTACTTTTGTGAATTAAAGCGAGTACGAGACAACTGTAAAACAAAATACGTTACGATGGGAATACATCCTACTCCCCGATAATACAATGGCCTCGGCGCAAACAGGTTCGGTGCAATTTTAATGGCTGGACGACCAGCAACCCTGGGATTGTCCGCATTGAATCCTGGTGATACATCACTCCGCCAGGTGATAGGGAGAAAAATTGGCTTAGAAGGGCGAGAGGAATCACATGTTTTTCGCTCCGTGTTGTCTGGTCTCCCCTTTTGTCCTTGTCTTAAGCGCCATCATGTCGTCAAATTCCCAGTACCAACTACCCCAACAATCTGCCTTGACATGTTTTTCGTTTTAGACTTGGGCTAGATGGCGCAAGCTATTTCCTGTTACAAAGGGTATAGCCAGAAAGATCCATCCATCTGTCCATCCGAATCGGGTGTGGTGGGAGGCGCCACCTATTGCCATGGAAGCCGCGGTTATCAAGCATTCGCCGCCGGTGATGAAGGGCGCGCCGCACGCCGTTCGGTCACAGAGCCGTTCATACTGAGTGAGTTTGGCCTTCGTAAAGAGATTTTGACACCCTGGCAACTACAGCAGCGTAGTCTGACAACCGGGGATGACTGCTTCCGTCTGCCATTTTGTCGCTGTGACTCATAGGAACTCTATGCGATTTCTCAGGAATAAAGAAGACAAAGAAGTAACAACATTTTGTGTTGTCGCGAAATCCGCTGGTTCTAGCGGGCAACAAGCTCCGCACATAGGCCAAACTCTCTCAGTATACGCGGCTCTGTACGGTCAATGCAAGTGTTTGCTCAATAAGTGTCGTAGCCTGTTCTCTAAACAGTCCTAGAACAAGAATATGTGGCTGTTTTTTTTGTTTTTTTTTTACGCTTTTTTTTTTTTGGGGGGGGGGGGGGGGGCATCTAAACAGCCAGGGAGATATTGGCGCAATATTCGCGGTCTAATGCAAATGGACGGAGTATGATGTATTCCTTCTAGTAAAGTATTTGGTAATACTGCTATAATCGTGTAAAAAACAGCGCACTAGGCTTTTTTTATTTTTTTTTGTGGGAGTGGTGTGTTTGGTCCTTTGCTGGTCTGCTGTCGAGCGCGCGCTCGCTGGGCTGAATCATCGTCGTGAGATTAGCGAGAGCCTAACCTCACGAAGATGGCCGCCATCGGAATGAAAGAGTGCAAATGCTGTACCTATTCATAAGTCATGCCAAAAAAATCCAGGCTCCTAATTACAGGCCCATCTCTATAGCTTGTATTTGTTCTAAATTATTAGAGCATATATTATATACATTAATGGTTAGCTACATAGAGTCTAATCATTTCTTTTCCACGTTCCAGCACGTTTTCCGGTCTGGTTTATCAATCACCATGCATCTGATAGAATTTGTACATGATCTTTCACTTTCACTGGATAAAAATATTAAAGTTGACTGCTTGTTTCTAGACTTTGAAAAGCATTCGATGAGGGACCTTTCTCACTTCTTGTGCGCAAACCTTTTATTCCTGGGCCTTCCCGACTATAATCTTGGATGGATACATATTTTTTTTTTATTTCAATGGTAAACAATGAGCAGTCAGTAGTGGTCAGAATTCTCCGCATGTTGATGTAACCTCTGGTGTTACCCAAGGGTATATACTTGGGCCACTTATCTTTTTGATATATACCAATGTCAGAGCGCAAAATTTAACAAGCGATATACGTTTATATGTTCTTGACTGTGTTATTTATAGACAGGTTAAAAGCGAGGATGGTTCTGTCTTACTTCAGTAAGACCTCGAAGATATAACTAATTTGTGGGAGAAATGAGAAATGTTTCTAAATATCAATAAATGCAATTATGTTAGATTTACCAAAAAAGCATGCCATTTCTATTGCGATACCAGCTGAACGGTGTTGTCCTGCAGGAAGTTACAAATGTCCAATATGTAGAAGTTTATTTAATCAGCGATCTACCTCTAAACACGTGGATACAATGACAAGTAAGGCGAACCGCGTTTTATATTTTGTTAAACGAAATTTGTTTAAAAAAAAATTACAGATATATTAAAGAGCTGCTATACGCCACCAATGTCAGACCAGTCTTAGAGCATGCAGTGTTCAGTGTGAAACCCATATTACCTAAATTTAACATCAAAACGAGGATGCGTGTAAAATCGAGCAGCTCGTTTTGTAACAAATATTTACGAATTTTGCTCGAGAGTAACAAATTTGAAGAAACAACTGGAATGGAAACCATTCGATTCACGGAGAAATATATTGGAGTAAAACTTCTCAGGAATATTTTCTTAGAACAAACAAGTATAATAAAGGATCATTATATTCAGTCCTGATTACCTTCACTCAAGAGTGGACAATCCGCTAATAAAAAAAAACATATTATTTGCAAAACTGATATGTTTAAATATTATTTTTGTTTTCCCCAAAAAATCTACTAGTGATTGGAATTGTCTTCCACACCATGTCGTCACTGAGACTTCGGATAAAATGATTTTTTTTCTTTGTTATTGCACATCCTTTAATATTGATGCGCTGCAGACTGTCGATTTCTGTTCACTGTAGTCATGATGCTTGTAACGGTCCTATTGCACTTCCTCCAGGTACTGTTAGTAACTTTTTTTTTTAAATTCATATACTTGCTATAAGGGATTATTTTTGTAATATGTACCCCCTACAATGAGGTCCTCGTGGCGATGTAGATACTGTGTAAATGAATAAAATAAAATCAATGTCACCATGCAAAACAATCTGTCTTTTTTATATAAAACTCCCAAACAAACTTTTTTTTTGGGGACAAAAGTAATTTCGAAAGTAATGCGTAACCAAGCAAAACAATGTGTCTTTTTTAAAAAGGAAAAAAGAAAACTCGGAAACGAACTTTTTTTAATTTGTTACAAAAGTAATTTCAAAAGTAATGCGTAATTTTCTCAGAATTATTGCCCGAAAGTAAATCGTTCTATTACTAAATTACTAGTATAGAAGAGTTATTCCTTACATTACTTTATACTACAATAACTAATTTATTCACTGTAATTGCATTACAGTAATGACATTACTGCCATCTCTGGTCTCCAGTAAAGCGATATAGGCTGCGCGACTCAACACTTTCATGTTCAGAATGTGTCCCCGAACTCGCTGATGGAAATCTCACAAGAATTTAAATTGAATAAAACTCCGGTGTTGTTATAAAATTGTTTTTAATAAAGACTGGTACCCGAGCTGGCACGTTTAGCAGTGTACCTTCCTGCGGCTTCACAAGCACAACGTCGTCGCCAGCCCAAAGGGGGCTGCCTAGCAATGCGGCTGAGCAATGCAGGCAAAGCACGCTTTACAGGGCGCTCCGTTTCTGTTTGCCTGAGTAAATTCTGAATTTATGCGCTTTCACGGCCGTACTGGATTCGCGCGCTTTTTTTTTTTTTTTTTTTTTTTCTCATGCGGCCTTTTCCGTTAATGGAGAAAGCATGCGCATCTTTCTGCGTGGGAACGCTGCCACAAAAATAGTCTCGCTGTTCCACCCTGTTAACCCTGCTGCTCAAAGGGGTGTGTTTTTTGTGGCCCAATGGTGTATCGTCCTGTCTCGAATTGCACGTCAACATCGGCGAAGTCTTCTGGCGTGTCTTTCCACCAGCTGCCCAGCGGTGAATCCATAAGTACCACGTGAAAAAAAAAAAGAAGATACGAAGAAGAAAGCATGTTGTCAACGAGCACCCATCTACGGTGTGTGCGTAAGGTTTTCTATTCCTTTAGTGAAGCATTTAGCAGATTATTGCTTTAGTGGCAATCAAATGAATAAACGAGAGAATGCTCATACCTTGCGATTTTTGTGCCGTGGCATTACCTCTGTGAGAGTCAGAATTCAGGTCTTCAAGCGGCGCTGTAATTGTACTTTTTCTAGTGATTCTCAAAGTTCATACTCAAAATTAACGTTGACCGCCAGTCAATGAGAATGTAGCAGCAAGTTACGCGCGTGTCGCATCTCCAGCACAACGTAAGGAATAGGGAATAGCAAGTTCCGCGATAGTGTCCAAACGATTTAGGCGTTTGTTTCTTCTTTGTCGGCTCCTCCAGGTTGCTTTGAACAGCGTCTATGGGGAGTATACACTGGCGGCCATAGCTGCGTGCGCGACTGCTGAGCGCGTGCTAACGGTGAGCTTCCACAGTTGTTTCTGCAACGTGCATTCCGCACCATCAAGACTGCCGGTCTTAGTAGCCTATTAATGTGAGCTCGTTCTGAGCATGCACTCTAACCATCGCCATTAAATATGTCGTCCAGCGAATAACTCGTGGACATTTTTCCGTGGCATTTCCAAAAAGGGGCAGAGAGTACGCGTGCAGAACTGTGATCTGCGCTCAAGCGCGCACTCCCATACCTTTGATTGCAGCCGCGCTTTGGCGCTGCTCCCGGCCACCCAGTGGCGCTTAGAGCCTACTACCTGTAAAACCCCTTCATGTTTCAGAAGTAGCGCAAAGTGCGTCGATGCACGAGGCACGTGCAACGTGCAGCCCTTGGGAAGATCGGGGCGGCATAACACAGCACTGAGCTAGATTTCAGAAGCCATGAATCTCCCAGAAGTGGCGCGCGGCACAGGACTCCAGCATTTCTAGAACAATGAATGGCGCCACTTTTCCCAGGATGGAGGGGCTTTAACTACCTGTAAAGTCCCTTCATGTTTCAAAAGTAGCGCAAAGTGCGTCGATGCACGAGGCACGTGCAACGTGCAGCCCTTGGAAATATCATGGCGGCATAGCGCAGCACTGAGCTATATTTCAGACGCCGTGTTTTTTCCAGATGTGGCGCGCGGCACGTGTCTCGAGCATTTCCACAACAATGAATGGCGCCACTTTTCCCAGGATAGATTAGCTTTAACTACATGTGCCAGTGTCGCTCCGGAAACATAGGTGTTATCATGCCTCCCTGGACAGCCCATAAGACAGCGAGCGCGTATCCAGTCCGGGCGTGCTGATTTTAAGTGTCAGTAAGCGGTTATCATTCACGCAGTGAAAGATCAGTCAGACACTCCTCGTTCCTGCCCCTCGCACACTTTTCAAACTCATGCTTTCACGATAGGTTTCGCTCTTCTAGCGTAAAAACAAAGAAAACAAGGCACTGACGTTTGTGCTACAATGTCTGTTGCAGGTTACGAAAAGCAGGACAAACCCCTCCCACAAAAATCTGTGCTCGCCTGAATTGTTGTTTCTTTGTTTGTTTACTCTCCCTTTAACTCGTCTCTCGTCTGAACTCGTCTTTGCTAAAGTGGAACGAATTTAGGGCTTTGTGGAAGCAGCTTGTACGGCTTTTTCTTAAAGAGAAGCTGAAGAGGTTCTTGGACAAAATGAGTTAGAGCCTAATCCTATAATTTTGTTCTGCGAATCGTAATAACAAACGCATTTGACTCAAACGTTTCAACAGACGCGAAAAAGAAAAAAACACTCGGTGCGACGTCATACTTAGAGGTTTCAACTGCTTTGTGCGTGCCGTTTGTGAGGGAATGCGTGCAGCGTTTTTTACTAATCGGGTGAAGCTTGCAGAAAGCGTGGAGATGTTGAGATCTCTGTATAATACGTAACGATTCTCTCCCTCCGCCGAACGCGCCCGAAGGAGGAGCCTCAGAGCTATTTTGAAAGTGCTGCTTCGGCTGCTTGGTGCATCAATCTGAAATATAATTTGGATAATCGTGATTCTGGAGGCCAAACGAAGAGGATTTAAGCTTTTTTTTTTTTTTCTCAACTACTGAATCACTTTAGTTGGCCTTTAACCTGCAACATACGACAGGTTGATCTCTATTCGCAAGCTCTTGGCTTCCCGAAACGACGTTGTTTTCATTAGGACGTCGGACAATTTAGATAGCGCCCAAACCACTTGTCCTGTTGCCACTCTGTCTGTACGCCGGTGACCAATCTCTGCCTGTTTCTCAGCGGCTTCCCAAATGGCTTGGCAGTGTTTAGTTCGTTGCTCGAAGAGAAGGAAGTCGCTCCTTGCATATATGCTTAAGAATTCATGATTTGAAAGTTTCGGCTTCCAAGTAAACGGAAAGATTTCTGCGCTTTGCTGGCACGGAGATCAAGTTTTTGGTGCGTTAGACCTACCTACTGATTCCTTAAAACTTTTGCTGCAAACCTTATACATTTTGTTGAAGTATTTTTTTTATTGCGAGGGAAAGATGTATTTGATGGTAATATGAAGAACGAATTTTAAATATTTCCAGGGTTATCTCGCTATATAGTCTAAACTATTTGTTCAAATTATTTTCATACCTGGAGTTTCGCTTCTCTGATAAAATCTAAAAAGGTGAAAAAAGAAAAGCTTTTGTGCGTGTAACCAATAGGTCTCCACAACATTAGAGTACACAAGTCGCCCCAAAAAACACACGCTCGTGCGTGCAAACGAAGACCAACCGAAACTACAAAAGAATCCGGCGAAGTTGTGCAGCTTTTTTTAGATAAAACAGAAACGAAAAAAATACCGGCCGCACTTTTATTCTGGGGCTATGACATCCTTTGTTCTGGCCGAGTGGTCGTCTCGCTCGTGGTCCACACAAGAGAAAGGAACGTCCGACAAAAGCCCCGGGATATTTCGAACTGCCCCCACGGTCGATTTCAAGGGGGTTCGTCTCCCTTCTCGGATTCGTAAAGGACCAACGCTCTTTTAGGCGCCCCCCACCTCTTCTCCACAACACCGGCTTCTGTCGGCGGCTTGTTTTTATCCCGCTTGTCGCACATCACCTGGGTTTTGGTTTCCGAGCCAAGCCAAGCCACTCTCGGATCTGAGCGAACAAATAGAATCAAGGAAGCCTCTTAGGGACGCGCCGAGCGACCCCATCGCGCGTTGGGGAGGGTTCTATGGATGGCGGCTTCCACACTGTCTTTTCTCTCTTTGACGAAAGGGGCTGGGAGCCAGGCTGCATCTTCGCTAGGTAGGGGTTCTCGGAGCTGCGCGGAACGCCGAAGCGGCCTTCGGAGAGGCTTCCGGACAATCGAGCAATTCGGCTGAGTGGTTTGGATGACACAACAAGGATCCTTACGAGAGGGTTGTCCGCTTCGAGCGAGTGGTGCTTGGCTTCCTTCTTTCTTACCCGGTCGGCGCCGAGTTCCCTTCAAGAAGAAACGTGTTTTCCCCAATCGGGGTCTTCTCTCTTCTGGATATTTCAGAATTCAGGGAACTATTATTTTGTTGTTTTGTTGTTTTTGGCTTGACCTTGCGAGAAAGCACAAAGGCATCTTTAGACAAGCACCCGGTAGAGAAGCAGATAAAGGAATATGTGCGTGTGTCATTCGTTCAAGAAGCGATGCGGACGTTCACTTTTGTGTCCGGCTCTCAGAAATGAAAGCCTCTGGTTTGTTTTCTTCTAGGGAATCGGTGGGACTTCTGAAAACGAGGGGAAAAAGAGGAAACTATAGGAAAATTGCCGTGCGTCGAAATGCCGAATAAAAGCAGGGCCGACGTCGAAGTGGGCAGCGTCGGCATGCGTCTGATACCGGAGAGTCCGTGTCATATGGGTCAAAGTGAATGCCTTATGGCGGTCTTCGTTTTCTCTGGTCAGTGCCGACGAAGTACTCTGGCTCCTATATTTATGTTTATCGAGGTATAGATCCAGCAGTGGCTGAGACGCTTTGGTCTTGCCGCTGAAGTTACGCATGGAAACACTAGTCCCAAATACCACCCTAAAGAGGATGAAAAGAAATAAGGAGACACGAAGCGACTCGTCGAGACATCCCGCTCAAATTCCGGGGTTGATTTCTTTTTGAAAAAAATCGCGTCCGAGAATGTCTTTATTTTGAGAAACTCGCGGGAGACTTCAATCGCTCTGACGCACAATGGCTCGTTGGTGCGCTCGCGCTACACGAGTCTAAAAAGAAAAAAAGAAAAAAACGTCCAAAGGGAAAGCTTTTCGCAACATCGAACAGAATGTCCCCTCGGAGTTGGCTCAGCGTCGGAATGATCGAAGCACGCACGAAGAGCGACGGCAGGGTGGCGGCTCGCCCTCGCAAAATCAAATTCCTTCGAGAGATTTCCCAGATTCCCCACCCTTAAAAAACAAAGCGGACGAGTGGGACCCGTGAACGCGCGAAACCCGGAGCGAATTTAGACGCATAGCGAAACGTAGCCCGTCTTTTAGGGTTATGGAGCCCCTATCACCCCGTTCTTGGAGAGAACCGACAAAATCAACACGCCCATAACACGCCGCCGCCTACCACTCCATTGAGGCTAAAAATTTCGCTGCCAAAAACAAAGCAGCTCCTCCAGCTATGCAAATCAAGAGAGGCGTCCATTAGAAATGCATCGCTCCTGTCTTGGGGATTCCAAACGGCCTCGCTACGCAGGAACGTTTCTGAGCTTTATTTTTTATTTATTTATCTTTTAGAGACGGGAAGAAGGGGGGGGGGGGGGAACCAAGTTTTCTGCTTCGCAAGAATGGCCATTTTCGCCCGAGTTTGCTAGTTTGTCTAACGGTCGCCGGAGACCAAGAGGCCAGGAAGCGTCGGTGGCTGTGATGAGTTTCAAGCCTCCCTGGGCGACCATCGCCAAGACGCAAACTGCGGCCGCCTCGGCAACCCAACGGCTCCCCGTTGGATTGCGATGGAGGAACGCAGGAGGGGGCAACTGTCTTCCCGACATGGGCTTGAACTGCGGGGCCGCAAGCTTCGCGAGCCTGCAGCTAGGCTTGGCTCGGCTCACTGCTCTATAGCGTCTCCGGGTTGAACACTCGTCTTTCTTGGCGGTACGTGCGTGCGTGCGTGTCGATTCGTGTTCGTGTCGCTGTGGGATTCGGCGCTTGGCAGGCGCGTTCGTCCGAAGACATTGCTCGAGGGAAGATCACTATGGCCTTTCTCTGGATTCCCAGGACGTGGCACGCACGGGCGATGTCGCTTACGCCGCATTAAGTGTAAGTGAGATCGGTGTTCCACGCAAGTGGACGCTACTCCTGGATATCGGAGAGTTATCCCCAAAAAGATTAAATAAAGTAACACAGGCGTGAATCCTTATTCCGCTTATCCTAAAATCTGAGGTATGCTTTCACTGCATTAGATAATCTTCAGCTCGCGGAAGGTAGTCTGTATCATTTTAGCACTCACGAAGTCAAAATGATTTATGCCGATTCTTTTGATCAACACTACGACACTTAAAAATAGCTAAATATTTTGCATTAAAATTTTCTGCAAGTTATATTTTCTCTCAAATTACAATTCTCTTCAACGACGCGTAGTTTTGTTTGAAAAGAAACATACGCCTTCAATTTTTTTTTCAATTTATTTTTGGACACTGTCGGAAAGAGTAGATCGTTTCAATATCTACGATGACGGTATTAGATATTCCCCTGACGCATTTTGTGTAAGCAATATATCGGTATCGGGTATTGTCATCAAAGGTATTAAAACAATCTACTAACACTTCTTTTTTTTTCTGTATCGTAAGGGACTATTATAGAAATGATTATGTCAATGAACGCACTTCTTTCTTCACGACACGCACTAGTTCTTTGTAAGGCTCACTCAGTGAATAGTCTCATTCCGATTCAAAAGTAGAGCAAGGCTTGTCGCGGATAAGAACGTGAACTGCCAGCCAGTCGACGGGCCTCTGCTCTCCCGAGTTTGACGGGCATAGTGGCGCCGTCAAAGCAAGCAACCCTGCCTTCGACTGGGACCGAGTCGGTTCCTTCTGCGGCTCCGCGGGGCACTTCATCCCCCCCCCCCTTCCCCCTTTCCTGCGGTCTCGGCGAGGGAAGCAGCAAAGCCGAGGCAATTTCTGACCTCATCTGCGGGAGTGGACTTGTATGGGCGACCTGAGATCTCGGCTCGGTTGCGCCCGGGGCTCGGGGGCAATTGGCGTGAGATAGGGGCCTCCTTGTTTAACGAGATTAGCCACGGGAAGGCCTCGGGTCCCGAGCGCTCGCGCAGCCTCCAGCCGTGGGGGGGGGGGGGGGGAGAGAGGGTCCCCGATGCCTGCGGAGTTACTGGACACGGCCCGGATGGGATTTAGATTGGCCGAGGTGGGATCTTCTGCTTGGGCTTCGCAACGGGTTGGCGCTGGAGCTGCGATGTATCGTACCGCGGAGACTCGTCGTTCCAGAAGTTTGGAGTTGTTGCTGCTGCTTGATACTGCTGAGAAATGATGTTTTTTCTCTTTTATGTGGTTTGGGCACGCAGCCGCGCAGCTCGGTCTAGAAAGTTGGGAGATTTTTATATATTTTTTATATATATTTACACTTTGGCAGAGTTTTGCTCCAATGGGGCGGAACTGGTATGCTTCTTTAAAGTTGGTGACGTGTCTTGAGGGGATGCGTGGGAAACGTATTTTTGTTTCTGGTTGTCAGCCTCTTCCTTCAGCAGAGAGAACGATGGAAGTGAAGAGGAAGCTGGTAACGTTTCTTGAACGGCTGGCGATATAGTTGGCTGTTCACAAACCCTTACTCGGAACCTTTCCCTCACCGAGAAGGTTCATGTAAGCAAAACCTGGGGATTCAATGTTGCTAAGCATTCGATAAAATATTTCGTTTACTTATTAATCATTAGAAGAATGGACAGTTGGGCGAGGTGGTGAGTGTTTATCGTGGAAACAGCGCGAAAACACGAGGGCGTAGAAGGAACACACGGGACGAGCGCAGTCGTAGCACACGGGACAGCGATCGTTTTGTGTGCTTCTTCTGCGTCCTCGTGTTTTCGCGTTCTTTCTACGATCTAGTAATTCAAGATGGATGTTGATGAGCAATACAAAAACGCTCAAGCCGAAAACAATATTTACCTAAGACTTGGCACACTATTTGTGCAAAGCATCAAACATTCACAGCACCTATAGGTGCAGTGAATGTTTGGTTTATGCGACCAGCAATAGCAGGTCGCATATCCAGAATTTAGTCTAAGAGTAAGTTGTTTGCGGTGTCAGCATGTACAAAAAGAGGACCGTAGGTTCCGTACTTAGCAACAGGTGTGCAAATAACCGTACAGTGTTAGTTCCAGGTAGGTTTCCCTGGCTTCTTCTTCGGTTTTGTCACTCGTACAAACCACGAAGCGAGTAATATTACACCTTAATGTTTTTAAAGATGAAAATACTAGATTTTGAAGTTTACTCAAAGGGATGCCTCTGAAGACCTTACTCTACCGTTCTCACTCATTTTTATTACATGTGATATTAAAAGAAAAAAAGGCTCTCAGACTCGCACGCTCCACACTTGTCAAGGGATGCGATGATCCCCCGACTCTTAAGCGGATTTTAACGACGGGCAACGCTTCAAGACCCATCGGCCCACAGGGCATAAAGATAACGCGCCACCTTGCACTCGCAGCGTTCGCTGCGCTCGCCCGAGAAGCGAACGGGTGATGCGCCAAAGAAACTCCGACTTTTCTCCAAAAAAAAAAAATTAAGAAAAACGACGCGCAGCCGTCGCCCATGACCCCGAGGGCGGCGTTGACGTGGGACCCCTCTACGGGCGCATCTGTCGGCCAGAACGACGCCGCAGCTATCTACGCTCCGTTCACCTCTAAACTGACAGCGCCGGAGCAACGAAGAGCCTTCCTTTCATCATCCGACCCCGCACTCCGCGCGTTGGTAAGAACGGGAACGTGATCACGTGATGACAAAGAGTCCCACCGACGGGTCCAGCGAGCACGCAGCTTCCGGCTCAGTGCAAGCTTAGGGGTACACAGAGTCTAGCGAACGCGCGCGGCGCTCTTCATTGGCAAAAACCGCTCGGTGTGATGAACGATGCATTGATCCTGCATGGATGCGAGTCTGGCTCTTCGTAGCGGCCAACTCGGCAGGGAGCGCGTCACGGGCGACGGACGCTCTCATGTCTATGCTGATGAGGCTTTGATGGCTCAAGGCGTAGCCTGACCCCTGGGCCCTGGCTTATAATTAATGGGCTTTTAATACGGGACCCCTTTTCCCGGACTCGGGCGGGTCGCTGTCGCGCACGACTGAGAGATGAGCGCGCCGACGAGAGCGGATATTAAAATTGCGCCGCGGAGCTCTCTGTTTTTGTATGCGGGACTTTGTGTGCGATTCACTTAGTTGCGAGTGCATCGTTGTGTCTACTGGGAACAGTTTAGATACTCGCTGACTTTTTGATTGAAGACGTTATGCTAGATTCCTGCAATGTGAAACTTAAAGGAGGATTCGCTCTTTCCGAGCGACTTGCACTTTTTATTTTAGAAAATACGTAAATTTTATTGAAGTTTGCATGAAGTTAAAGGGGCGGTGCAATGATTTTATAATTAAAAGAATTTTCATCTTGACATTTTTAAGTTGTTTATCGTGTCCCGGGGGATAGAGAAAACACCTCCTTCATTACAAATGGCGCGATTCCGCTGCACAATCGCAAAGCAAAAGTCGAGCTTTTTCGCCCACCTGCAGCCCCAAGTGGCAGCCGAAGGAACTACGGCGAAAAGATTACGTGACCTCGCTCGGCTCTAAGCTGCAGCATAACGCCGGCTAATATCAGCAGAGAGAGGGAGGGGAAGCGTCCTCCGAGATAGCACACGGGAACCTACACGGCACTCCGAATGACGTCACTGGGAGTGCGACCTGGTGTGACCCTGAAGACTGGGAGTGAGTTGAGGGGTACCCAAAATGCCAATATTTATCTTTTTTTTACGCAACAACTAGGACACGCAGGCGAAATTGGTTTTCTGTTCTTTACTTCAGAAGTGTCAGAGGGCGACTTCCACAAATCTTTGACCGAAGTCCGGAAGTCGTTGCACCCTCCCTTTAAAGTGCACTGGTGGAGCGCCGTTTGCCTTTTTATTATATTTACGTCCTATATGCGTTTAGTAAGATACGCGTATTAGCGCAACGATAGGATACAATTTGCTCTGCTGTTTAAAACCGGAGTCATACTGCTTATACGTTATAAAACTGACAGTCTGCATACAGACTCGAACGCGATCATCGCGAGATCAGAGTTTTGAATGCCGCATGTCAATGAGTTCAAGGAGAGTCTTAGCACGTGGCATTCGAACCACGGATATTGTGGTGACCCGTGCTTGCAGACTCTCTTTTGTATGATGTATGAGCAGTATGACCCCGGCTTAAGAGCGTATTCGATGGTTCCCACCACCGCATTTATTTGGGAGACGAAGGTTTTCTGAACGCAATTCAGGTGCCTTCCCGTGCAAAGCGTTTAAAGCTCTAATTCGAAGTGGCCCATTCTCGCTCCAAAAGGTTTTACCTAATATTCATCAAATGTTCTTTATTCATTGTTTGTATTTGTGCGAGGAATCGAAGGTGATTAATACTGCGATCCATGTAAAAAATAATCAACAAAACAGGTAATGAAATAGAACAATTCGCTTTCAAAGTAGTGCGCTGAAGTCCTTGTACGACTGTGCGTGCGTACGATGTATAGTGCAATCGATTTAACACTGTACTTCCTTTCTTCTGATGTCCGAGCGTGGCCAAACCTTCGTGTATGAACGCCTTTCCTTACGCATAGATGCCACGCACGCGTGTTCGTGTCGTGGAAGCTCTGTTCAAAACGACATCCTCGCGCTTGTAGCTTCCACTTCGCTCACAACAGAAGATGAAACGAAGCACAGTCTGCGTTCGCGGATCTAATTGAATGTTTCCCGGTGAGACCCTCTTGGTAACGACACCCCCCGGAACGCTCACGAGCATCACTCGAACTCGAAGCAAGTCGGGTGGTTCCGCGTCCGCGCGGCGCGTCCGTGCGCTACGAAGTCAGAACAGCAGCGGTGTGTCCGTTCTGGCCGGAGGTAGTGCCGCGTTGAACCAAGCCGGGGGTCTGCGGTGCTTATGCTAATGGCCCGCGGCAAACTTTCGAGCCACGCGGAAAGGCGGGAGACTCCATGGGCCGTCGATGAAGGAACCATTCGTCTTCCGTTATGCAAATGCGTGTCACCACCATTTCCGCTCGCGGCCGTCTGGAGGGGGAGGAAGCTGCTTCGGTGCTGCGTTCAGCGGCCACGAGATGGCAGTACGCGGTCTTGGCCCTGCTAAGAACCCAGATTTAAGAGAGGGTGCAACTCAGATCATGGAGAGCGTTTGTAAATGAATGACGGGCTGCTCTTGCTCAGATTGGACGCGAGAGGGCGTGCGTCGCCGTCGTCGAGTGGCAAGGTGAAAGGCGGGTGGAAAGTTAGAGAAGTATGCAGGTCGTCGTTCGTCACTTCCTCGCAGCTCACATTGAAAACTCGGTCCACGAAGCGCGTGACCCCCGATCGAGTAGTTGGAAACACTCTAACATCTAGGCACACTACGCCCTGCAGGTAATGAGACGCGATAACGGCTCACCGCGTTTCGAGTCTCGTTTTGCGGGAAAGGGAAAGACGACGAGAGTAGAATGAAATGAGAGTAAAAGTGGAGGAGGAGAGGTGTAGGTACAGCGCGTGTTTTACGAGGTACGTTCTAATGGCATTTTGAGGTTGCACTTTGGGGGGTTCGGGGGTAGAAAAAATTGTGATTCGTTGGTGGGTGAAGTATGGACACATGGCGGAACAGCGTCGTTCACGCGCGCTTAAAACTAGTAACAAAAAAAAAGAAACTGGTAGATGACAGAAAGGCAACTTGGAAAGTGAAGAGTAAGCCTACGTTTTCGTGATATACTTATACGTCCTGCGTGAAATGCCTTAACGCGATTCCCTACTCTATTTCTTTTTTCTTTCTTTTTTTTCTCTCTTAGACTTCGCGGCCATTAAAGATAAGGCGCGTCGCTTTTAAGGGTTTCCAGAGACACTTTGTACGAATGTGAAGGCGCCTCTATCTTTTGCGAGTAGTGAACGGATGTGGGAGAGGATAAACAACCTCACAAAAAAAAAAAGACTAACAAGCAAGACACAAAAAGAAGAAAAAAGAAACGAGTGAAACCCGAGTGCTTGGGAATGCTCGACCATCTCCCGCGACAGGAAATGGAGGTGAAGACTACTGGACCGTTGTCGGAAGCTGCGAAGCGACCGGCGTCTCTGCTCCTTTAACACGTTTTATTATATTTTTCGTAATTATATCGACGCTGTATTTACTAGAATCCAGCTTGGCGCATGTTTCGATTCGCCTTGCGTGAACGTGGTTCCGAATAAGTATCTTCTCGTCCGTTCCGGTCCGTTGCTGCTGCGGTCCCCGTGCGAGGCGTCGGTGTCATTTTGTTTCCTCGAGTATATTTCCCCTTCAGCTTTGGTTCGTCGGTTTGCGCGGCGTGTTGTGCCCCGGACGAGTGGAGTGTGAAGAGGTCTCGAGACTTCCCTAAGGCCATCGGATCAATGTTTTTTACTGCAATAGAACGACATGATTGTAAACTATACACAATTTACATGCAGCGACGGCCACTTCGGTGGCTTTGAGGCAAGGTACCACGGCCCCATGACCGCCACCGCGGTGTCTAAATACAACCAAATATGACCATAATTTTGTGAAGGCTTACTGCGACGCGTGCGCCGTGTAACTATGCACTTTAAGAAAATAAATGTATATTCCTGCACCCTTTGACATATAACACACCCCAAAACTTCAGTTCGACGTACAGTGCGCCGGCATGAAACCGACGGTACCAACTTTTACGAGAGGATTGATGGCCCAGTTGTGCAACTTATTAAAATAGCTAACGTACGTGAGACTGACTGGAAAAACGTAATCGAGGTTTCCTTCCACCTACTAAAAAACCTCAGTGTTTTTTTTTTTTTCGCTAGTTCTTGATACGTAGTTCAAGAGTTCAGTATGTTATATCGCACCGTTATTAAGCTCCTCGTAAAAGTTGGGGCCGTCAGTTCGACGTCACTGCGCTGTATACATCGAACATAAGTTATTGTGTTATATGCAGCAAAGATGTAAGGCTATAACCCTTTTTTTTTTTCTAGAGTGTGCGAATTCGCTTGAAAGTAACGCATTAATATATTATGCTGTCAAAATTATAATCTGTTCTTACGGTGGCCTCGACATCCTTCGTCGAGATCGGACGTTAGGAAGAGAAGACAACAACTTCAATTGGCCACCTAGGTCGTCATTTGTAAAACATAACTAATTAGCAAACGCGTAGTAAAAGGCAATATCGATTACAAATTCAAAATTTTAGAAGAATGGACTCGGTATACATCAATGTCCACGCGCTGCTCCGCTAATGTTCCTTCCGCGGATATTTTTACGGCGATAATTGTTCTGGGCTTTTCCCACCACATGAGATGTCATCCGTTGTTGATGTTGTAGTCGTTGTAGTATTTGTCCTTGTTCATGTTGTGGTTGGCGACGTAAGGGCGTCCGTCGTCGATGTTGCCAAATCCTTAAAAAAATATCTCCCGCCGCCCGCGGGTTTCGAACGGCGTGCGAAGCGGTCACTACTGCGCTAACCGACAGCGTTAACAGCCCGCTCTATGCTCGGAGGGGTTGTGGTACCCCATGCCCACTGCACGCGGTCTCTAGAGAAAACAAAAAAATAGCCTATGACAATGTGTCCTCGCAGCACTGTCAGTGCCAAGAGCTTTTTGCGTGAGACTCACTTTTACGCACTCCAGAACAAAGAGGAAACAAAAGCGTTCGGATCAAAATGGTCCGATGTCTATTTTGTTTCGAACGCTCTCGTTAACGGACCTTACGGTACATGAACGCAACGCCGATGTCCAGTGACTTCACCATGACTTTTCGCGGCTATCGCTGTGAGTGTGGATTATCGCAGGACTGCTCAATTCATTTATCCGAGACTGTAGGGAGCGCAAGTTCGTCTGCTTTTTGCGCACGAGTTGCGGCGAAGTCAAAACGCCAAGCTCTGATAGGCTCTGACTGGAAATATAGGGGGTAGACCTGAATGCTATAGCTGCCTCGAGTTGTGCCCAGTATCCTATCATTCGGAGCCAAGCAGAGGTCAGCGTCTGACGTCACCACAACGCCTGCGCAAGAAGCAGACGGACTCGCTCCGTATAATCTCCGGCAGCTTTAGAAACGCAGGGCGTGTCTTATTCCGTATATGTCTCTTGCTTCGTGATTCATTCTTTGGACCTCTATCGGCGAATGCCACAATACGATTGGCTGTGGGGCGATGACAAAAGAGTTTCAGGGAGCCGTTTTTTTTGCACATTCGAAACGGTACGGTGGGCCCTTCGATACGAACTGCGCATGCGCTACGAAGGCCTATCGAACTGTATCGGATGTGCAAAGACGGTTCCCTAAAACTCTTTAATGTGTTCTGGACTCGATGCGCCCTAATTTTCTTAACGATTCCTTGACTCCACCGTCGGCAATAAAATGCCGCGTCTGCCGAACTCGGAGTGTAGTGGGCAGATTGCCTTTCTGCTACCTGCTAATTTTTTCTTTTCTTTTTAAATAGGTGCAATAGATCATAAGCCGGTGTATACGACAGCACGCTCACATGCCTCGCGCACTCCGATTGTCAGAAAGTGGAATCGGTGTCCGTTCGTTCTACATAATGTAGTACGGTGCCGGTTCGGTACAGGTTCAAGTTCTCGCGGGACGGTCAAACGCATAAGCGAGATGACGGGAATTCATTTCCAAATTGGACGGGTGGGAGGAGGGGGGGGGGGGGGGGGGGGGGCTTTGCGCACAGCCGGCATCGGAAACCGCGTCGGGTGCAGCGGCCCACGGAGCTTCATTAACGGGGGGCTCATGTTTTTTGTCGCCTCCCCCTCTTTTGTTAATCATGCCGCCCGATTCCCCGTTTCCGGGAACGGGTTTGTCCGGCACGTAGCGGGGCCCCGGTCACGTCCTCGCGTTGCCGCCGTCCCACGCCGCAACGCTTGTGCGGATTCCTTAAACGGGGGGAGTATATAGTTCGGTCAGACGTTATGTTTACGAGTGAGGAGAGGGCTTCGTAATCATTCCGGGGCACTCAAGACAACGCCCGAGTTCAGTTAACCTTCGTATCTCAAGAGGATAAATGCCTCGAGCTACGGTCACAGGGCTAAAATACGTCTTTCAAAAGGCAGTGTGCGGAAACTGTCCGAAGCGTGTTTCTTCCTTGTATGAGAGTCCTGTCCCGTTGGTCGCACAGACTCTCTGCAGACATGTTCAAAGCATACACATGCGCGCTTAGAGCATAGTTGAAGCATGTCTGCGGAGAATGTCTGCATGTGATGTATAAGCAGTGCGACTGTTGCGTAACACTTGTACTGTGTGCACACTGACCGGTGTCTAAGAACTTTCTTGGCTCACGTATTGCCGTTGAGCTACGGTGTCTGAAACACGTGTGCGATGCGTGCGTACAGCGTCCTATTGGGGACGACATCCAACCGTCGCGCCCCTAGCGGCTAAGTTGAGAACTAAACCTGTGGGGACAACAACAACCACGTGAAATATCTGTTTGTGTTTCTTAGGCAGTGCGCGCGCGGCTGACTGGAAAACTCGCTTCAGCGGCGTGTTGGATCGGACGCCTTTAACGAGAGCGCTCGGTGGCGCTAGAAGCTCTGCTGGTGATAAGACGTCGTTCGTGCAATTAGACCCGGTGCTCTGTCGTAAGATGAAACGAAGCATAGTCTGCGTTCGTGAATCTAATTAAAAGTTTTCCGGTAAGGCCTCCTTGGGAACGACACCCCTGGAACGCGCACGAGAATCACTCGAAGTGGGAGCAAGTTGGGCGACCTACGGAGATTTCAACAGCAAGAAACGACGTGTTTAACTGTACATATTTGGTTTCAGCTTAACCAAAGCTGAATCTGCAAAGACCCCCGCACACCTTTTTCAAACTCACGAACCCTGAGAACAACCTATGTTCGTTCGAAGTTTTATGTATAATTGTATTGGGACGTAGATGCAACCGTCGCGCTCCTAGTGGCTTATTTGAGAACTACGCCGAAGGGGAACAAAAATATTACAATTGATTTGTTTGTGTCTTAAGCAGCGTTTGGTCCACGCAGCCTAACTTTGCGTCAGCCATCCGCTGGTCTTCGCGTTCAATCAGTGAAGCCGAACGCGGACGCTGCACTCAAGGATATTTAACTTACCCGTTCTCGGCTAATTGCGGAGGAAAATTGGGCACGAGTGGTGCCTGATCTTTGCCCGGCTTTCAATCGAGAAAGATTAGGTAAAGAATCAAGTGCACGTGCCTTGTTTTGGTAAAAACAAAACTCTGGAGAAAACAAGCGGGACATAGCGCCGCCTATAGATTGATTTCCTCGCCAATAGGGGGTATTCACTGGACGCCATATTTGAGGGCGCTGTTGAGAGCGCATGCCTAATCCAATTTTGATACGGATTGTAACAACTGCAGTGTATAGACTTTTACCTCAACAAAGTCTATACAAAGTCTGTATAATGCCATTGATAAAAAGTATATACAAAGCGGGCGGTAATAATGAATCCAATTTAGATAAAAAGTTTAACCATTACAGTGTATAGACCCGTGTATGAAAAAGGTGAGCACACAATGTATACAAATACGTTGTTAGAAAGTGGGTAGGGAAGAAAGTAGCAAGGATCGTTAAGAAGTCGCAAATTTCAATAGAATGGGCAACTTTCTTTTTGTAAGAGAGCCTGCCATCAGCACGCGCTCAGAAGTCGCGCACACAGCTATGGCCACCAGTTTTCTCTACTGACGTCTAACCCTTGGTTAGCTCAGTTGGTAGAGCGCTCCACTGAAAATGGAGAGGTCCCGGGTTCGATACCCGGACCAGGCGAATTTTTCGTTCGCGCACCAGGTCACTTAGCTGAATTTGGAGATTTGTGTTGTCCTTTGTCCCTCCTTGTACCCCTTTTCCAGGAATTATCTTTGTTAGTCCCTATAGGTGGCTTGCATGTGACGTTATGGCACCCAGCTGGTGCGGTGATTCCGCGTCGTTCCTATACTTGTATACTTCCCGAAAGAAACAAATTCAATGGTACCATATGCATGTTGCAGATGATACGCACTTAGCAGCAAGGCAATCACAATGACCGCGGGCGTGACGTCTGTACCAGCCACGTATTCTGAGCTTCGTCATACGCTGGTATTCCTCTACTGTTATCCGTGATCGCCCGTCGCCATGTTGGAATAAAAAGTGAGCCCTCACGCTTTTTTTCTTCTCTTCAGGTGCACTTGATTTGTTTTTCTTCCTATTACATATTAGTCTCGCGGCTGATGCCACTCTCTGTAACATCCTGGATCCTACATACATAGGTTCGTGGCATCACAGGATCCACGCAAGTATCAATCTGCGCCTATGTTTCCGTGGCTCCGCAGGCGCTGGGTCCCTGGCGTCGCTGTTTTCGGTTGTATTTTCGTCGTTTGCACTCCGCAATTTGCGCGTCCGCCCGGCAAACCGCCCTCGGTAATTGTGCGGAACGGTCGGTCCGTCCCGAGTGCCGCGTGAATTAATCGAATGGCGTTGCTGCTGCTTCACGCATGCCACTCGCGTGTGCGCCGGCATGCCGTGGGCCGATGCTGACTTAGTCGAATGGCGCTTAATTTGAGCAAAGTGTTTCACTGACTATTGGCTGGACTGCCGACGGACCCTTCTTTTTACCACCTAGCGACTGCACAAGCACAAGCAAAGATTGAAGCGCCCTGCTGGGCAGAAAGAAGCTCGAGTAGCTTTTCCAACAAGAAACTTCAGTTGGAACCAGCTGTCATGTTCCCCTAAGAGATGAAGACAGAGTCTTAACCGCTCATGCTTGATTGTTCGTAAATAAAAACCGTTTTATTTGATGCGACACAGAAGTGAGCATTCAGGTGGCGTTTGGCAATGAACATTTTCAAGTGTCTTTTGAAATCAGCTGTCCGAACTGGTTGTCTTTCACTTAAAAAAACAAACAAAAAAACTTGCGGCAATGTTGTTGTTGTTGTTTTTTTGTGTGACGAGCGTGTCTGTGTTATCTTGAAGTGTGACGAACCCGCATCCAGATATTCACTGGGCAATTCTTATTGGCACCACAGTGCTCATACATCATACAAAGGACAAGGTGTTCGATGCAGGCATGATGACAAAATTACCTTAAGACAAAGTTCCTACAGAAAACATGTTCGTTTTATATTCGGGTATTTAGCGCACAAAATAGAGAGTAGAATAACAGGACAAAAAAAAAAGAATGAGACGTTTACAATTTTTTGTAGCGCCGAATTCGAGCACAGCTCTTGAGGAGGAGGAGGGCAGGGAAAACAGGGTATGCCCCTCTTCCTTCCCCGCTAAATTTAGCGGGGAAACTTTTCCGATTAAATTTAGCAAGAAGTTTTACCCTCCTGACGTCACACGTGACGTCACAAGAGTAAACTTAGCGAAAATATTTTTCCGCCAGATTGAGCGCCAAAACTTCCCGCTATATTTAGCTGGAATATTGGTACCGTTAGATGCGTGTGAAGTCGCGTGACGTCACACGTGACGTCATACGTCACTTGTTTTCTATAATGACGTCACACGTGACGTCACGAGGGTAACGTCGTGACATTACCCTTGTGACCCTCGGGGGGGGGGGGGGGGGGTAACTCTCGTAAGGGTAACCCTCGTGACCCTCGGGTGGGTAACCCTCGGGGCACTTGTGAGGGTAACCCTCGTAACCCTCATGAGGGTAACCCTCGTGACGTCACACGTGACGTCACGTGTGACGTTATCATGAAAAACGTCCCATAATGCAACGCGCGATTACGCCGACGGCGACGCCGCTCAACCCGGAAACGGGCGCCTGAGAGCTGCGCTCTAAGAGATACTACGCAGTTTCTCTGGCAGAGCATTAGACCCCATCTACCAACCAAAAAAAAAAGACAAGGTTAACTTTCAGGCGGGCAACCTCACAACCTTGGGGGATGTAACGATTCCACCGGATAAATTTGGCGCTCTTTTCTGTCCTGTTCTTTTCTCTACTTTGTCCGCTAAATACCTCAATATGTTAGACTACCAACTAGCCCAAATGTCAACTGTACCATGTTTCTTTCGTACATTCGTACGCTTCCAAGAGGTCTGCAGACAGCTTTTGTATGACCGATGTAACAGGACTACCATACACGGAAAAACCGTGCATCACACAGTGTCAGCAGCAGGCTGTTTTTTTTTTTGTTTTTTTTTTAATGGTATATAAACAGTGCGATTTCGGTTAAAGGCTTCCACGAGATCGTTAGTTAGAACAACAATCTCGCGCGCTGTCTTCCTCTCCCTAGGCTAGATTCATGTACGCTCCAACAGCGAATGCGGCATGCCCACTGGTTGCTTTGTCTGACATACTGACAGTAAGCCACCTACCAGAAAAACATTAGCACACTCGTCATTTCCATTCCCTCAGAACACAAAAAAAGTACTCCCGTTTTTTCTTTTTCTTTTTTATTCGAAGTTTAGAAAACGTTTGCTGCAGACTAGTGGTCACAATTGGGCAAGTTTCCACACAAATATTTAAAAAAAAATAAGCGCGAAGCGACGGTAATAAGCAAGAAGACGAACGCATCACAGCACTGTAATATGATCATCTCCACTTCCACAATCGTTGACAACATAAAAATAAAAAAAAAAACGAAAAGGCGCGGCTTGGCACGAATACCTTTTTAACACACCGCAGCCGATAATAATTCTCGCTTATCGAATAAGAGCGCCGAAGGACCGATCAGAAAGCAAGAATCGTGAACATCACAAGCCACACCCTGGGGTTCTCAAGCTTTCCCAGTGTCCATAGTCGATCTTTCGGGCTGCTTGTTTTTAATCTTAATTTAAGCATTCGTTTATCGCGTTCTTTATTTATTTATTTATTTTTGTCCTATTACGGATGGTTACACGCGTCTGCGCGTCGAGGTGTAACCGGCGGAGTAGCTGTGAGTGGTGCCCAATCCAGGGCGGGGGACGCCGCGCCGGGTCGCATGTCCAGCGGACGTCAGCAGCAGTCCGCACTCCGGAAACCGTCCGCTGCTTCTGATTGCGGCCGTCGGGCAAGAGTCCCCGCTCGCACGAAGACGTGCCGCCGGAAATGGCCGGTCCCGTTTCCGGGAATGAGCGGGCTGCTGCCTCCTGCACTGTCGGTTTCCCTGCCTCGCTTGCCCGGAGCGTGGCCTTCACGCCCGAGGGGGTTCCCTGTGGCGAAGAAAGAAGCACGCCACGCAGTGAGGTTCGGGACTTTGGCGCAGTTGACTGCTACCTGGCCATGGCTACGTATAAGCGCTCGCTCGCACTGAGAATTATGTGAGACTCGGTTTCTGGCACGCGAATTGGCGGCGCTAAAGTACTGCGCTTTTGGGTGCATTATAGGAACCATTAAATGACTCAATCTTTTGTTTTGTTTTAGAGCGCAGCTCTTGGGCGCCCGTTTCCGGCTTGAGCGGCGTCGCCGTCGCCGTCGCCGTCGGCGTCGGCGTAACCGCGCGGTGCATTATGGGACGCGTGACGTCACTGGTGACGTCACTGATGACGTCATCAGAGACATAACTGATGACGTCCTCACTAGTGACGTCATCCATGACGTCATCGTCATCATCACGATGACGTCACTGATGACGTCATTGACATCGTCACGTGTGACGTCATCACTGACGATGGCGATGACGTCATCACGATGACGTCACGTGGCCTCACTGGGGTCACGTGACCCCTGTGACGTCACGTGACCCCCGTGAGGTCACGAGGGTCACGTGACCTCACGGTTACGCCGACGGCGACGCCGACGCCGCTCGGAGGAAGGAGTAGCACGCAGGATGATTAGGTGAGGAGGAGGGAGGAGGGGTACACGCTCCCCTCAGCATCCTTTTCTCCTCCTTCTCAAGAGCTGCGCTCTAATTCGGCGTTACAGGGGTTGTAAACACTTTCATTTTTATGTTTAGACTTCCCCCTCAACTCAAAAATGAAATGAAAAATCACGTGGTCGTGACGTAGTATTTCACCCGAACCGATGACTTTGAGCTTTCACTGTGCTTTTTTAAGCACACCATGGAGCTTGTCGCTTGCAAGTACTCATAGGTGCATTCACTGCACTCATTGGGCAAGAACGCGAAACCAAATATTCATCGACGGATTTATCGTCGACGAGCCATGCGTCCAGGTGACGCAATGCTCGCGTTCAATGCGTGCGATGTGTTTGGCTGACACGCTTGGGCACCGGTGGATGCATCGCAGTAAGAAAGGCGGAGAGCGTTCGACGGAAAGAAATAGTCCGCACTCTTTTAAACTTTTTGTTGCGAAAAGCAGGCTTTGACTTTCTGCACTCGTGTACTGGTCTTCGTTTGGTACACTGAACGATATGCGATTTAGTGAAATCCACACCTGAAATGATTTATCTCAGCCCAAAACTAATTTTATTGACCCTTTAAGGCCCGTTCACACGTACAGAACATCGCTACATCAGCGATATTGGGTGGCGCTGGAAACATCGCTGGCCTGGCTAACGCAGCGATGACTCTTCGCCACATTGGTGATACAGTAATAATACGGCGCTGCATCCGTGCTAAGTTACGTTCTGTCAGCGCTGCATCAACGCTGCTCCTAGCGTAGATTTAGCGCTGCAATCTATCTGTGAACCGGCCTTTAGATGTCCACCTATCACTGAGATTCGACGCAAGTTTGTGCTGAAACTCTGGGTTTCTGAAGTTGCCTGTGACTCTTGAATTTTCCGAACTACACTCATTTATTCTGTGCCCGGCCATTTTGTATGTCTTGGACAGTCAAGTATCGCGAGAGAGAAATGGAATTACCGAAAAAACCTAAACAAGAACGGTGACATGACTGTAGGGATTTCCAATTACACTTGAAACTTGCTAAATCCTACCAGCGCCGTTTTTCATCTATGACGTTCAACGAAATCTAGCACACATGCTGTTTACGCCATATTTGCTGTAATCGAGATAGAGTTGGAAAATAGAGTGAATGTTATTAATTTTAATTGCCGTGATGTTCGTGGTTTGCTATAGCGCATGCAGTATTAGGTGCGAAAGTCTCTCGGAGCTGCATAGTATGTTGTATTTCTTTATCTGATTCGATAATACTACGTTGTTGTTGTTATTGACGAAAAACAAATATTCTACAATTTGAAACTACCGTATTTTCCGGGCTACATTGCGCGGAGTATGCATGTTTAAAAGGTAAAAATTTAGGCTGTGCGTATTATCTACGCGTGCGGACTATGCAGGAATTTAGTTTTTCAACATCGTTCATTATGATATGGCGAGAAGTAAGGGATTTTGGGGTTGAAAGAGTACGTTAATGATGATTTATGTATAAGCTAAGCTAAGAAAGCAAACGTTTCGCAAGGTGTGCCGTGTATGAGAAGATTTTCATGTCGACTAAGCACCAGGTGCGGACTATGCATGGCGTACGGCCTATGCACCGGGTGCGGACTACGTAAGAACTTCTATTTTTGACCTCAAATTTACCCCAACGGACTATACGCGTAATGCGGAATATAGTCCGAAAACTACGGTATGTTTATGGTTTATGAAGACGTTACTCGGGCACTGCTTGGAGCATATGATATAAAAAGTGATGTTTTGTTCAAACGTCTATTAGAATTTTGACCACACAAATCCTCTCTAGTTCTATATTTTCTCTAGTTCTATATTTTCACTACCATTTTGAAACGGCTCATCCAATAGAGTCCAGGGGTGGCCAGGCTGACCCGGCTTAAGAGCCGCAAACAAAACCACGAAACTTCCAAGAGCCGCAGCAAGGGGGGGGGGGGGGGGGGGGGGGGAGGGGGGAACAAACGTTTGTTTAGTGCAGTAAACGAAACTCAAACTACTTTCAATCTATCCGACTCCAAATCAGTCCAACTCTACGTAAGGTAGCAGTAAGACAAGACTACCAAACCGCAACCTGTCTTTCGATTTAAAAGTCGTTTCATTTATTTTTGGGGGGAAGTGCTCTTGTGACCGGGAGGGAGAGGAGGGAGCCGTGGGCTGCACTTTACCACGCGAAGAGCCGCATGCGGCTCGCGAGCCGCAGCTTGGCCGCCCCTGCAATAGACCGATCTCACTAATCGTGTTCGGCGCAAGCCTGTCGCCGCCATAACTTCAGTTCACAAGGGGCAGACGGCCGTGCATCCGAGGGCTCAGGCCGTCTCGTACTTTACACGCGCAGAACTCTCGCGAAGTTGTTGCACGTGCAGAAAGGCTGTTCCCTCAATGCATTGCGGCAGCGGTGGCGTAGTCAAACTGACTGGTGAGATCGGTCTATTAGCGGCGAGATGTTTCGGTGGCGCCCTCGTTTGGTTACCTTTCGTGACGTCATTACCTTGTGAACAACAAGTTCGATGGTGTTTGTAATGAGCATGGTGAAAGCCTGAAATCATAGCGCTCTCAAAGCAACACTGCCAACACCGTCAAAATTGAAGTTCTTACATTCCTCTTATTTGCGTCGATGATAATTCCTTTGCTGACGTCATAGTCAGCATTCGGCCAATTGTGGTGGGCCGAACACAGCGACGCTTTCGATCGCTCACGTTGCGAATAGGAAGTATTCACTGGCGGCCATAGCTGTGTACACGACTGCTGAGCGCGTGCTGATGGCAAGCTTCCACAGTTCTTTTGTAACGTGCATTCCGCACTCTCAAGATTGCCGGTCTTAGCAGCCTATTAATGTAGGCTCGTTCAGAGCATGCGCTCTAGACATCACCCACAAATATGGCGCCCAGTGAATACTCCTTATTGACAAGAGGCAGAAAAAGTTAGCAATATACATAAAACAAAATAAACAGATCCTGCGGCGAGGAGAATCGTGCGATGTATGCTCGTGGCTTCGTATATCCTAGCAGCGGCACAACTCCTCTCTTAAGATTTGCAGCTCAGAACGCACAAAAATAAAGCGAACAGAAAAGGAGGTCATCAGATACCATGTTTTGTTTTCCTTCTGCTTTATGAAATCACAAAATGCTAAACCAGGTGTGGCCAGGCTGACCCGGCCAAAGAGCCGCAAACAAACCCACGAAACTTCCAAGAGCCGCAGAGGGGTGGAGGGGGGGGGGGGGGGATTTTGTCCAGAGCAATACATAAAACTTGAACTACTTTCAATCTAGCTGTACGTAAGGTAGCAGTAGCACAAGCCTACCAACCCGCAACCTGTCTTTCGATTTAAAACGCGTTCCATTTCTCTTTTTGGGGGAGTGCTCGTGTGTCCGGTAGGGAGGCGGGGAAGAGTGGGTGGGGGGGGGGGGGGGGTTAAGGGAGGGAGCCGCGAGCCGCACTTTAACGCGAAGAGCCGCATGCGGCTCGCGAGCCGCAGCTTGGCCACCTCTGTGCTCAACCAACGTCAACTTCGTCTTCAATCTCAGGATAACCTCACGTGCGCTTCATCAGAACGTCCAAATGCGTCAAGCAGACGGTGGAGGCGCTACTTGTTTTCTGAAAGCTCTATTCGCTCAGCCATCCTCTTGTCTTTCAATTTTTGATAGCCCCTGCCTCATGTGACGTCACAAGATTTCATCCCTGTTGCAACAGGACGTCATTTCCCTTCCAGACGCCACAGTGTCCTTTTACTCAAAGAAGGTGTATCTGTGTGAGTGTGTGTGCGTGTGTGTGTGTGCGTGCGTGTTTGTGTATGTGTGCGTATCTATGCGGGGGTGAGGGGGTGTGCCCGCGCGTTTACGTCCGTTTCAGTGGCTCGACATCTCATTAAGACCCGAGAACAACAACATTATAACTTGGAGCGCTCTAAAAGCATCTATCGATAATATAACCTTCCTCTCGAAATGATCAACAAAAAAAAGTCAGAAATACAAAAAAAAAATTCAGCGGGCTTTTTTTGGGGGAGAATAGTGACGTACGCGCAAAAAACAAACGTGCGCCTGAATATATCACGAAGTCAGCTGGGAAAATCGCGAGCTGTTTCTGACTTGTCGCGGCTAATTACAAGCCCGAAGTTAACTTACACCTGACGACACTGTCATCGGGACAACGAAAAACGCGGTGGCAACTCGCCCGCCCCACACCGGTGCAGGATGCGCGATCGAGCCTCTCGCGCCAACTCAGCCGTGAACGAGCTCCCGAGTTTTCCACCGGAGTTGGGATCCCGGGCTCCGGCCGTAGCCTCGATTGTTTTGGAGTCGCGCCGAGTCGTGTCTTCCCGAACGCGCGTCGTACACGCGCGCGTATGCCGGGTGCCTCGATAATTAATTAGATTTTTCACTAAACTGCTCCCGATAATTGTTCGGTAATGAGCTGTAACTGACGCACGTGCGCCTGGCGTATACGGAGGAGGCGGCAGCGGGTTGTTTTCGCCGTACTTAGTCCCTTTTGCTTTCGGGGCATCGCGTGCGAGTGTCGGCTGCTTCATGTAAAACTTGCGATTCCCACGGAAAGTGGCGTAAATGTTTCGTCGTTTTCATATTAAGGAGTTAATTATTAATGTGGGTAGTTCTTTGCGTGAAACCTCTTTGTTAAGTATCCCACTCGTAGTTTTGTTTAGATTGTGAGTACGCATATTATATATTTGTTTTTTTTGTTTTCATTGTTCAGGTATTTGAACTCAGATATATTTTGCATGTTATTATAACTACAAAACCAGGAGCTGAACTGGGCACGAATAGCCGCTGAAATAATGTTTTTTGAACGAAATACCCAAAACATCCTACTTTCAGATATATAAACTAGGGCTGGGCAATTTGATCGATTAACCTACCAATTAATCGATGAGTGCTTTAATCGCGATTAATTTGTTTAACCGGGTAATCGGCAAAACGTTGGATGAACCAAAACAAAGTCAAAATGAGACGCTTTCACCACGCAGATGTCGACAAGTACACTTGTATGAAGGGCAAACTTGGAACAAAATGTTAGCCCAAAGGAAACTTTAGGGGAGAGATTTGTAACTCCAGACAAGGTGCGGAAAGTTACACGTGTACCGGCCACTTCAACGCTGTTCAAGTGACCGTTTAGCGCAGCAGAGGTTATTGTGACCGATCGAGGGAGGTCGCTCTTGCGGGAGATTCTCAACTAACCTATCTTCGCCTCATGCAGCTGAAGTAATAATATGTGAGTGTGAGTGTCTTTGAACAGTTCTCAACTACACATCGAGGTTCATTCAAAATCAAAATTGTACAAATGTCCCCCCCCCCCCAAAAAAAAAAAAAAAAAAAAAATTTTATATTTTTTTTTCTGTACCGCAAAAATTACTATGCATCACCGAACCCTCAATTACTGCCCAGATGTACAGCTAGCGGTCCGAACCAAATGCCAAAGTTTCAGCGTTAACTGTTATGTTATTAAAAAGTTATGTGATCTTCGGAAATGTTCAATGAAAAAATGGCGCCTGTTTTCACGCGTTTTCAGTAACTGGCCCCATAGAGCTCCGTGTATAAGAGGCCCATCGGCCGCCATTTTCCCAGTGAAAAGTTTAGAAACTCGCTTATATCCCCTGAATAAGCTAACGGAAGGTGCTAAAACTTTGGCATCTTGGTCGGACCTCTAGCGCAACATTTGGGCGGGCAATGAGCGTTCGGTGATACATAGTTTATTTTTGCAATAAAACAAAACGAAAAGAAACATTTTATTTTTTTATTTTTATTTTCTGAAAAAGGTGGAGGGGGTATGTATGCTTGCTCCGTTTGTCACATACTCAGCAACGGGGGGAAATTGTTTTATGTACTATGCTTGGAAATGAATGAGACCGTTTAATCGATTAATTAGTCGATCAAAGTGTGGCGATGAATCGGGTTAAACATTTTAGTCGCGCCCAGCCCTAATATAAAGAGACATCTCAGAATTATTATATGCACCTTCAAATATATATCCAATTGAGGCGGATTTCCGTTAACATTGCCGGCCATTATTATTTATTTAATACTCGAACATCCTTACAACCCTACTAAGGGATATATTAAAAAAGGGCGTGTCTCAATAATTGTACGCCAATAAAAATTGACACAAGCGAATGGCAAATTTCGGATAACGATGATACAAAAAACTAAAATATTCAGTTTGGGCAGGGACAGTAAGTGTGGCGTTTCACTCGCGCATGAACCTTGCGCACTTAGCACTCACTACGTCGACACGTATTCTAATTTTCGTCATTTGCTGGGGTGATTCTATTCTTCCTCGTAATTGGCTGTCTCGGTATTCTGAAGGAAAGCGAACTCGCAGGCATTTTTGGACTGAGATCTATTTCTGAATACCCTCGTTTTTCTAGACAACAGAAACCTAGAAGATAATGCGTCGAAAAACTGATGAGGAGGAGGAGCCGAGACGACATAGCATAAGCAGCATGATAAGATTGGCATGCGGTACTGATATCGGCACGTATACACAGGACACCAAAGTAAGTTGGAACGCGTTTGAAAAGTGAGTAGAGAAAAAGGCAGCTAGATTTGCGTCTATCACGCCACTAATCATTTCAACCAGAGCTCGCTGTTCTGGGCCGACTTGCTAGAAACAGCGTCTCAGCTGAGACTGGGGGAAAGAAAGCACTGCCAAAGCCAGCGCACGAGCTGAGCGGGACTCAAGCTGCGTCTCAAGACGCTCGCGCGCCCCAGCCTTTGCAGTGCTTTCTTTCACCCAGTCTCAGCTGAGACGCTGTTCTAGGAAGCCGGCCCCGGTGTCCAGCGTGATTCCATTTCCCCCTCTGCGTGCACGATGCGGCGCGTCTAACGTCCGCAGCAGTGGACGTTGGTGGTCGAGGCGGTTACGCATAAATCTGGCCGGTCAAAGACGGCAAGAGCCGTGCACATCACCCGGCCGATGCACTCGACTCGATCCGGAAAAGCGGCCGGGTTGTTTGTCGGAAGCGGCCGCCTGCGAGCAAGAGCGTCCGGGGGGCATCCGGCAAATTGATGGTGCCTCGTTATTCCGGACCCTGATCCCGCGCCCGGGGCGGAGGGTCCCCCCTCTCCAATTTCGGAACCGTCCTTTTGGTAGAGGGGGGCCGCCAGTTCCTGGCATCGTCGCCAAATTACTGCATTTGCATGAGCTGCCCGCGCGCGTCGGCTCGGCTTACGGGAAGTGCCCGGTTCATTAAAAAAAACAGTGCCGTTTGTTTGTCTTTGCTTTTTCGCTTCGTGATTTGCCGTTATAGGAGTAGTATTCACTGGACGCCATATTTGTGGGTGCTGTTTAGAGCGCATGCTCAGAAGGAGCTCACATTAATAGGTTGCTCATAACAGCAATCTTGGTGGTCTAGAACGCACGTTGCAAACGAATTGTGTAAAAAAAATTGGGTTGTGTGTATGTTTATACAGCCTAGAACTTGGACTGCCTAAAAGGGCAACGAGCCTCCTAGCTGTAGATGAGAAATGTAGCCAGTGCAGTACAACCGCTAGCCTGGGGTCTGTAACGTGCACCACGCAGTAGTGATACACGACCGCACGCCGGTACGATGGTCAAACAGATCGAAACGGGCAGGGGTGGGGATTGAACCCAGGATCCCTGGGTTCGGCAGCGTGCGCTTTCGCTCCACGTGCTCCGAGCTGGTGTGCGCTAGCCTACTCGGCCACCGATTCCCCCCAGGATGAAGCTAACGCCGTGCCATGGCTACCTTGATACGCCTCGAAACGTGTTCGATGATATTCAGAGCGGTTCTTTTTGTGGGGCCATGGCAGTTCCGTCAGGCAGCGCTCCTCGAGAAGATACGAGCGTGACAACACCTTTTCCACTTCGGCGCTTTCTTGAAATGCACTGAAATGCATGATCGCTGAAAACGTGAACATTGGGCTGCACGGCACAGGCATCGTGATGGTGGTTCCGTCAGCCAATATTTTCGATAGCAGACAGCCGGAAGAGCGCAGCGGCGCAGTGAGCGCAAGTGAGAATTTATCTCGGCCTCAGGGTGCACCGTGTTTGTGGAGCGACGCGACAGGCGGCGCAGGTAGTACCGTGCACCGGCCGGAGCGCTGTTTCAGCTTATATTGTCCGCGATAGTGCATATCCGTGACCTCACGACCACGATTATCGGTTGCGAATGACAAGTTCTATGGGGTGTGTAAAAGTTAGACACTTATAAATCTCTGTAATGCGAAATTGGAGCACAGCTCCTGAGGAGGAGGAGGAGAGGGTACGGGGGAGGGTATGCCCCTCCTCCTCCTCCTCAATCCCCTCCTCTCCCCTCCCCCCTAATTCAGTTTCTTCGCGAAATTTAGCGGGTAATTGAATCGGTGTTCAAGTCACGTGACGTCACTTTTCCCGCTAAATTTAGCTATGTTACGCCGACGTCGCGAAACACGGAAACGGGCGCCTAAAGGCTGGTTCACACAGCCCCGATCCCTTACGTTACGTTACGTAAGCTTACGTTTAAGCCATCGGGATATCTGTGCTTCATATCAAACGTGGCTACCAATTCGAGGAGGTATACCTGGCACGCGACATTCGAGACACGAATGTTTCGGTGACTTAGACGTAACGTAAGAAAACGGTGCTGTCTGAACCACTCTTTAAAAGTTTAACCGAACTCACCTCCTTATGTTACGTTACGATGCGCCTTGTGTCCTTGGTTACCACGGTAACTCACCGACCGTAACTCGTCATCACCGTAACATTCATGTTTAGAATGTCGCGTGCCAGGCTATCTCCTTGAATCGGTAGCCACGCTTAATACGAGACACAGATTTCCCGGTGACTTGGACATAAGCGTTCATAACGTAACGTAACGTAACGTAAGGTAACGTAACGAAAAAAAAACGGGTCTGTGTGAACCAGCCTTAAGAGCTGCGCTCTAAAAGGCAGTGAAAGCTTGGAGTCATTGCGTTTTGAAACCAACACAGTCAAGGTGGACAGTCTGAGACTACTTTTATTTCCGTCGAAGAAAGCAGAATTAATCCCACGAAAGACATTGAAGTGAGCGTTTAGACAATCAAACAAGTATACGACCACACTGACGCTTTTGGTCGCGTAAATCGGCGACAGTGGCGTTTCGGTGTTTCCCCGCTTTTGAAGGCACACGTGCATGTCGTGCGCTGACTCTCTAGCCTTCCAAGTCCTTATATAGGACCCTTTTACTGTTTACAAACACGAACTGAAAGTTGCGTCCCAAGCGAATTCCGGTCACTCCGTCTTTGCAAGCCTGTCAAGCTTGCTTATGTCACAAGTGATAGAGAGCATAAATGCTACACGGACAACAAATTTTGAGATTTAACGAGTGCCTTCGGCCGCACAATTTAACCTCTTGGAGGAGGAAAGTTGGTTTAAAAGAATATTCGAAAACTTTTAACAGATCTTGCGCTTCTTCGTTCTTTTTGGCGTTCACCTGGAGAATCGGTGGTTAAACGTTTCCTCGACATTTCAAGCAGCGGTGTTAAGGTTGGTTTTGTTCATTCTTTTTATGAACCGTAAGTTCACAGCGACGTCAAAGACTGGAGCACCGCCTGTTGGCGGTTGCCTTGAAAGGGGTCCATACTTTGTCTTACCATGCGATGGACTACAGGAAAAGAAAAAAACCGCCCAGTTCAATCTCGAGCCAATTAAGAACATTAAAACTTTGGTTTAGGCTAGTTGGTCCATGGTAGGTATAAGGTTTTAAAACGCAAACAGACAGGGACAATAGAAAATAACACAAACGACAGTTACAAAGCGCTATACTTTGTCTCACCACGCCTTGTCCCTGTCGTTTGTGTTATTTTCTATTATCCTTGTCTGTTTGCGCTTTTAAAACTTACACCTACAATTAGAAACCGCACGATATATTGCTTCGACGTGAGTATCAGAACAGCGCAATCATGCGTACGGCGGAGCAATATACCAGGTAGTTTCTGACTGGCTCGAGACTGGACCTGGATTTCTGCAGATTTGATCCTTAGTCCACAGGGTGCCACGAAGCAAAAAGGCTCTGCCTTCCGGTCGGCGCGTTCGAAACAGTTGACGTAGTAAGAGCTCGAGTTTGACAAAAATCCCCCGAAGAGTGACCTATCGGGTTTTCCAGAAACAGATAAGTAGGGCTTTCAGCGGCATGCAAGAGTTCCTTCGACACGATTAATACGTGAGGTTATGCGTATAGTCATACAAGTCTGACGTAGGCTCTCTTAGACCTAGACGTTTCACTAGATTTCATTGGCAGGATTTTATCAATCGCCCTTCGTAAACTGTTTGGAATGATGTGTATACTCTTATATATATGATTACGCCGAATCCTCCTAATTATATATGCCTTAAGCCTCTGTCACGATGCTAAAACATTATACAAAGACAGACTGCCTAAAGAGTGTTTCTTCCTTGTTTTCTTGTATTAAGGTCCTCTCTCATTGGTCATGCAAGAACTGTCTGCAAACGTCTTCGATTCATGAATGAAGCAAACATGCTCGAAACGTGCCTGAGACGTGTCCTCAAGTAACTGTCATCATGTCTGGTATGAGCTGTGTGACCTTGGGTTTAATAATAATCTCGTCACACTGTAATATTTCATATTAATGTAGCTTAAAGGAAGCTCCTTTGGATATCCTGAATTCACGCGCACGTGAACTAGCCAATGAAGAATTAGTGAGCAAACGATTGCTTTACTGAGTGAATACAGGAATGTATTTAGTATTTCTTTAACCCGGTAAACAACGCAGTTGAACTAATCCATAAGGCGCATTGTAATCTTAGTTCCGGTCATACTCCGACGATACTCAAATGTTAATCCGCAACCGTAGCGATCATCATGACCACAGCACGCCGCTTCCGTACACGCTTTGAGGTCGCTTCGATGTACGAGACACGCTCTGCGAATCGTCCGCCGAGGCTCGTCGAGGGATTGATATGTAAATGCGTCGCCCATCCAGAGAAACCCGAGTGACCAATGCCCGCGTTAGAGGCGTGCCTATATAAAAAAAAATATTAAAAGAATGTCGGGTCTGTCGAGTTGGCTTTGATATCCCGAACATGAGACTGATAAAAGCGAACGACAGTTTAACGAGCAACAACTCTATTTTTGTGTGTGTGTGTGTGCGTGTGCGTGTGCGTGTGTCTTTGTGTCTGCACATGACGTCTTTATTTAGTCCGATGGTCGACAACGACACAGAAACGTCCATGAGTGATGCATCACGACTGCGGTCGAGACTCTAGTTCAGGCAGGCTCGCAGATACGAGCAACGTCCCGGGGCCAACATGCGGGCTCTTTTGTTTCGTCCTGCAGCTGGCTTGATAGATTATTCTTCGTGGCCGATTCCCTTTGCTGGCCGCTTTGGAACTGGGAATGGACAGGGAGGATTGTTGCGAGCTGGAGACGCGATTGGTAAGTAATGATGTCTGAGTGAACGACGTCGGTCGTGTCAACCTAATCGGTTCCCTAGTGTCGCAGCGGAGATTTCTCTCGGTGCCCGAGGGAGCGCTGTGAGAACAAAAGATATGCGTGACCACTTTGTTTAGTGCGCATCTCATTTCATTCAAGGGCTTTGCGATGTATAATCCTGCCATTGGTCAGCATCTCCTACGTGCGCACGAGAGTTTCACCTTTTCTGAGACAGCAGTTTACTGGGGGCCCGCTTTCTCCCTGCGTAAAGGGGTGGAAACTATCCTGACTTGGAGTGATTAAAACCTCACGTTCTTCTCGGGTCATGCCGATCACAAATTTTTGTATTGAGACAGTTCGCTGAAGGAACGCTTAGTCGTAAATATATGTTACTTCCTCGGGATGTGTGGTTGACTCGTGTATAATGTAATATTAAACCCTGCTACATATTATGAGATGAGTTATTATGGATTATCCTGCTGCTCGAACAGCTGTTTTTGAGTGCGCCCTAGCTGCGCGTGAGAATGAGCTAGCATGGCACCACCTAGTGTCGGTGTTACTTCGTGACAAAAAATAAATGTGCGCACGTAAGCGTTA